>VZQC01007037.1:1493343-1573857 GCA_009823505.1 Rhizomys pruinosus | reverse complement strand
AAAAAAAAAAAAAAAAAAAAAAAACCTCAGCATAGAACAAAGGAAATGGACATAAGATCCCAACCCTGGCCAGGAACCACTGATAACTGTTTACTACCGAGTGAGGGAGAGTTGATCTTCTTTAAGGGAGTGAACCAAAGGACATGTGGGTAAAATGCTTGACTGGATAGGGCCTAACATTGGCTTTTTTTTTTTAATCGAAAGACAAATGTATTTGGTTTTGAGGTCCAAATGGTAAGAATACATCATGATAGAGAGGCATGGCGGCAGTGGGAAGTTGGTAGAGCTGAAAGCTCACATTTACACTTATAATCGGGGAAGGAAAGAAAGAAAGAAAGAAAGAAAGAAAGAAAGAAAGAAAGAAAGAAAGAAAGAAAGAAAGAAAGAAAGAAAGAAAGAGAAAGAAAGAAAGGAAGAAAACTGACAATCCAACAAAGCTTACAAGCTCTCCCCACCCCCAGACTTGCTCCCCTACGTGGCCACATCTCCCAGTTTCCATGACTCTCAAACAGTGCCACACACTGGTGAATAAATGTTCAAATATTTAGACCCTATAGGGGATATTCTCATTCAACACCACATACCACCCCCTCACCCCATAGGCTCATAACCATATCATAATGTAAAATTCATTTAATACAACCGTTAAAATCCCAATAATCTTTGGCAGTCCAGAGTTTTTGACTATTAAAAAGTTCAGTGACAAAAGTCTCTTCTGAGTTGCAAAGAAAACTCTTACCTGTAAGCCACTGAAGTCAAAGACAAGCTACATAACTCCTGTATACAATAAACCAAATACACATTCCCATTCTAAAAATGAGACCTGAGGACATAGTGTTCTGGTTTGCTATCAATCATAGTGGCAAAACACTCTGACCAATACCAACTTGGGGAGGAAAGGGTTTAAGGAACCTGAGGTAAGAGTTAAGCACTGACAGAACTTGTGCTGGGCAGCTTTGGTATCAACTTGACATACCTGGGCTGAGGGAACCTTAAATAGGTATTCACCTCCATTGGACTGGCCTGTGGCCATGTCTGTGGGGTTTGTGATATGGGAGGGATCAGCCCACTGTGAGTGATGTCATCGGTGGGCAGGTGGTTCTGTATTGTATAAGAAAGGATGATCTTGGGCCAGGGGAGCAGTGTTCCTCCAAGGCCTGTGCTTCAGCTTCTGCCTCAGGTTCCTGCCCCCAGTTCCTATCTTGGGCTCCCTCAGTGATGAACTGTGACATGGGAGATATAAGACAAATAAACTCTTTCCTCTCCAAGTTGGTATTGGTCAGAGTATTTTGTCACAGTGATTGAAAGCAAACTGGAATAGAAAATTGTACCAGACTGTGGGCTATTGCTGTGGCAGACCTGATCTTGGTGTTTGGGGAGGATTGTGGAGCATTTGGAATATTGGGCTTGTACAAAAAAGCCTTTGAGTGCTTAGAGTTTGTAGCTGTGGAACTTGTAACAAAAAGAAAGAGTTGTAGAGGCCTGGATTGTGAAACTTCAAAGAAAAACAGAGACTATCAGGGCTTGTTTGTGTCATGTTTTAGTTGAGAATTTGTAGGTTCTGGTCAGATGGGGCTGAAAAATCAGCTATGATTAAGAAGAGAACAGACTCTGAAGTGAAATCTTTGCTTTGCTGGGACAAGTGATGCTGGTTAGCTGAGGTTGAAAAATCAAAGAGAACAGCATCACTGTGGTGAAATCTTCTGGGAAGAGTTTCCTCAGGGTCAGCACACGGAAGGGTCCAGAGGGGTCCTGAGCCTCTATATCAAGCTGGAAACAGGACTTGATAATGTTTTAGAGTCTCCTACATTGTTCTTGTGTTGAAAGTGTGAAGTGGTCAAGGGAACAACTGAGGCTTGGCACTGTGACAGGGGAGGAGGAAAAGGTGTTGGTGAAAGTGCAGCCTCAACTGCACTGAAGATCCGGGATTGCAGGGGTAATGGAGAGAATGTGAGGCTTTGCTCCTTGACAGGCCAGAAAGGCCCATTGGTGAATGTGCAGACCCCACATTTTTGGAAATGCCAGAACTGTGGGATGATCACAAACATCAGCCAATGTGGAATGGAGCTGGCCTGGGCCTATGAGACAAGCTGTGTGTGCTGAATTGGAAAAGTGGAGCTGCTAAAACACTTTGGAGCCCAGATCATGAGTGAATCCCAGGAGCCAGGCTTTGGTGGGCTGGTCAGGACAGTGACCAATTATATAAAATTTTTAAACTTTTAAGTATTTGGATATTTTAAAGACTGTGGCTTTTAAAGTTGTACTGTCTTATGTTATGGTGTTAATGTTAACATCCTATTTTGGGGACAAATAATTGAAAGGTTATATTTTAATAGTGATGTGTTTTGTAAGTCAAGTTTACAAGGGGTCAATTTTGCTTTGGTGTCAATTTGACACACCTGGGTTGACAGAACCGCAGTTGGGGAATTTCCTCCACCGGACTGCGGGATGTTGTCTTGACTGTTAAGTGATATGAGAGTGCCTACCCCCTATGGGTGGTGCCACCTCTGGACAGGTAGATTTGTACTCTATAAGAGAGCAGGTTGTACATGGGTGAGGGGAGCAAGGAGTAAGTAGTATTCCTCCATGGCCTGTGCTTCAGCTTCTGCTTCCAGGATCCTGCCCTGAGTTCCTATCTTGGGATCCTTAAATGATTAACTGTGACCCTGGAGATATAAGTGAAATAAACCCTTTCTTTTCCAAGTTGGTATTGGTCAGAATGATATGTCAGAATGAATGAATGCAAACTGGAACAGAACCCAAGGTAAAAACTCAGGGCAGGAACCTGGACCACAGACCTTGGAGGTATGCTGCTTACTGGCTTTCTCTCCTGGCCTGTGCTGAACCTTATACAACTCCAAACAACCTGCCCATGGGTGGCACTGGCTACAATGGGGTAGGTTCTCCCACATCATGCAATAATCAAGAAAATGCCCACGGATATGGCTGAAGGCCAGTCTAAAGATGCAATTCACCAACTGAGGCTCACTCAAGACAAGTATGTCAAGCTAACGCTAAAGCTATCCTGCACAGTTAGGAAATGCAGAAGCAAAACAAGAACAAAACCCAGCTGGACAAACACCAAATCCTGCATTTCCTTTTCTGATGTCTAGGACTTTACCTCAAAAGGTCTTAAAATGGCTCATCTGCTACCATCTTTACTACACGCAACATGCATATCTCTCTTAAGCTAGTATGACTGTATAGTACTCTTCTCGGCTGATGTCTTATGACTCTGGCACTGCAAATATCTTCAACTCTCCACATGCTTCTCTGTCATATCTTCACACAGTGACCTCTCCAGGCCTCTCAGCCTATCACAGCCCTCTTTACCCAGGAACTCCACTTCCCCATACTGCCTGGACCCCTGCCATGGCCATCCCTTCTCCCCTCCCAGTTGAACAAAAAAAAATCTGTCCCTTACTATCCCCTGTTTTTGAGTCCTTTTTTCCATTTACTTGCCTGAGTTTTTTATATTTTCCTGGATCATGCTGCTATACCAGGATATATATTCACTGCTATGACACACAAGCAAGGAAGAACATATGTCATATCTGGCTTTTTCTTTGTTTATAATGATTTTATTGATGTTTTGTGTATTTCAGGCATCATTTCTCAGTTCAGGTTAGACATATTCCCCTTTCCCTTCCCCCACTCCACCCCAGATCATGCACTCTGACATAACTACCCTGCATCTTTCTCTCAGTCTTTTTCTTGTGTTTAGGAATTCACATTGTCATCCTTTAATTTTATATTATCATAAAATATGCATACATACTTTCCATTCATATACAGTAATTACAGATTCTGAAAGTTAGTGGTATATCAATTCTAGAGCCCATTAAGAGATTCACATTATAACAACAAAAGTTTCTTTCAGATAAACAGAAATATAACAATAATATTGTTCAGCTTGCATTTCATTTGGGGATTTCATGTTAGCATCCACAAATGAAGGAGACCATTCACTTCTTGTTTTCTGTGACTGTGTTACTTCACTTAGCACAATGGTTTCAAGCTCCATCCATTTACCTGCAGAGTTCATAATGTCATCTTTTTTTACCACTGAATAGTACTCCATTGTGTGTAGACGTACCACAAATTTGCCTGTTGAGTGGCATTTGGGTTGTTTCCAGTTCTTCCTATTGTGAACATGGATGTGCATGTACCTTTGCAGTTGGATGAATCTTGTGGCTATATATCCAGGAGTGGTATGGCTGGGTCAGGTGGTAGGCTCATTTTGAGTCTTTTAAGGGTGCTCCGTGCTCCACAATGCTTTCCATAATGGTTGTACAAGTTTACATTCCCACCAGCAGTGGATGAGTGTTCCCCTTTCCCCTCAACCTCTCCAGCATTTGGTGTGTTTTGTGTTCTTGATCTTAGCCAGTTGTATGAGACAGAGTAAGATAATATCTGAGAGTGGTTTTAAATAGCTTCTCCTTAATTATTAATGATTTTGAACACTTTTTAAGATGTTTCTCACCCATCTTTACTTCCTCACTGGTGAAATCCCTGTTCAGCTCTTTACTCCATTTTTTGTTGTTGTTGTTTTTTTTTTTTTTAATATATATTTTGTAAAAGATTATCAAATCTAGACCCATGTCCCCCACCCCATCCCCCCACCCGACCAGAGTTCCTGTATTCTGCCAAACATGCTTTTCATCTCTTTCTCAGTCTTTCTCAATATCCTCCAGGTGGAAGTTGACTGTTTTGAGCAGAAGTTCACTGTTTCAGTCAGTTCCTTGATGCAGTCCTTTCTGTTGCTGTTGTTGTTGTTTCTGATATGCATCACTCCCAACTGCTTTGGACAAAAGCTCAAGGGGCCGTGCACAAGAAATACTTACAACTAGGTAATTGACACTAGCATCCACAGATGAGGGATACCATTTGTCGTTTGTTTTTCTGGGAATGTTACCTCATTCAGCATGATGTCTTCTAGCTCCAGCCATTTTCCTGCAAAGCTCATGATGTCATCTTTCTTTATTGCTGCATAGAACTCCATTGTGTAGATGTAACATTTTCTCTATCCACTTGTCAGTTGAGGGGCATTTGGGTTGGTTCCAGCTCCTTGCTATTATGAAGAGAGCTGAAATAAACATGGCTGTGCATGTATCTCTGTAGTGGGGTGAGTCTTGAGTGTACATGCCTAGGAGTGGCATAGGCATAGGCTCGGTAACAAGTTCATCCAAGTCATCCAAGCAGTCCCACACTGCCCATAGTGGTTTTACTAGTTTACATTCCCACAGGCAATGTAGACCCTTTCCCACAATCTCTCAGCACCTGTATCATGTCTATCCTAGTCAGTTCTATGGAAAGATATATCTTAAATGGTTTATTTGCACCTAAATAAGTATAACATCTCAATGTTTCTCATACAACTCTAATTCCTCACTTGGAAATCTCTGTTTAGCTCTCTGCTCCATCTCTAGAGTGTCATTCTTCTGCACGTAATATATATATATGAAAACATGTACCATATGTGGAAATTAATTGGCATTTCTACAATCAATAGTATATGGAATATGTCGTATAGAGGGATATATTTCCTTAGTAGATACCTGCAGAAGCCAGAGGTAGGCAATGTCAATCTCCTGGACCCTGGAGTATTCAGGCAATTGAAATTGCCAGTGTGGATCGCTGGGAAACTGTTCGGTATCCTCTGTGCAAAAAAAAAAAAAAAAAAAAATCATCTTTTACAAGATTACTTCTTATTTTTGAGATTACTTCAGTATGTAAATGAATATCGTGAATTTATCTGTCCTATTAATCGTTCTTTTCACCACTGGGGTCTTACTCTGGGGGTGACTGTGTGTGTGCAGGACCGCTCATAGCAGACAAAAGGCGGCGGCACGCATCAAGCCGCATAGTGCTCAAGGAACTGCTAAATTTCTTCAGTTCGAAAGAGGGCTGAAGGAGCTCACAGTTACGGGACTTTCTTCAGGTATCTCACATGACTCGCCTACCTGTATAGACCCGTGATAGAAATACTAGGTTCCAAATGGAGCTAATTGTGTGAATTACCAAGATAGTTATGGGATATAGGATGTTGCCTTACTGTAGTGTTGATTTTTGAACACCTGTTTTTTGTCCTTGTCTACTTGTTTTGAGGTCAAGAATAGTCTTAGGCCCAAAGCAATGACACCAATGGATTTACCACAGCCAAATCAGGAAGACCAAGACTCGTGCGCCACATCAGGGCCATGGGTGGTACCCACCACGACTGTCTCCAGAGCAGCGAGGGCATTGTCACAGGAACAGCTTGGCTGGGTTTCCTGCTGCACAACCGCAAATGTGGATAAATTTTTGATTCATTTAACCCTATCCATTCATGCTGAATCACGTTAAACCGGAGGAAATGAAGCTATCTTGGCAGATATCCTATGCGTCCCATACTCTCCTCCCAACTGAAATCCCTCTGCCAGCCATCCCCTCTTCCTCCCTTAAGAAATCCCTCTTTCTCGTTTCTATTAACTTGTTTTGATGTGTTCCCACCAGTTTACATTCAGGCAGCTGTGAATCCCGAGTTGAAAACTAACCAACCCAGAACCTATGGACTTCAGATGGGCACACAGCTGATTCATGCTTCCGCTTCTCCCAGAATCTGGGGTTCCAACGATCAGCCAATATTTAGGCCATGACAGGCCGTCCCTTCCAGAGCTGTTCGGGAGGCCGCAGGAGGTGTCTGGCAGCCCCAGTGCAGTGTGACAGCTGCTACAAGTTCCTGTTGCCACGCTGTGTTCCTGTTTCGAGATGTGTTTCGCAAGCTCCCTCCCCATCCTCTGGCTACTTGGATCTTTCTTCCCTGTCCTGCCTTATAGGGGATGCTGAGAAGTGCTTTGGAACAGCTCAGGCACTCAACCAACCTTATTCTCGCATCTTGTGCAGCCATTGGGTCTTCACATACCTCTGTTCTCTGCAGGGAGAAGCTTCTGTGTTCAAGGCAGAGAGTTAGTAGCTTGCATCTGTGGTTAAGTATAAGCATACATATTAAGAATAAACATACATATTAAGTATAAGCATACATATTGAGAAAATGGTTTGATGCTATGTCAATTCAGTTACACAGCCATCTTATCTCCCCTCCCCCAGGGTCCAACATCTCTTTGGTTATGTGTTTGGACCAGTCAAAGTATTAGGCATGGATTCCCTCTTATACAGCAAACTCCGGTGCATGCCACCATCTGGTATCACAAGAGCCACCTGCCTGGCTTTTTTTTAAAGCTACTTGATCAAAAAATAATAAATAAAATAAAAAAATTAAAAGCTACTGATCACACCTGAGCCATCACCTTTTTTTTCTTAAGTGTGTGTGTGTGGTGTAGAATATATTACGTGTTTACTAGAATCATATCTACCGTTTATGCGACTAATGATGTTGTGATATATTCGTTGTGGACTGCATGGAGATGGGACATGTCTCTTGTCTGTCTTCCATATATGCTTATACACATGGTGGAGAGGTGGGCTATCACCATAACTCGATATGTGATCGGCCAGAGGTGGTGTAATAAATGCCGTGCTCAAGACCACTTCATCCATCCTATTTGATTGAACGGCAGGTCCCCTTTTCATGAACCCGTAGGACCCCAATTTGGTCTATTCCAGTAGCCATACTTATGCCTCTGAGGATTACCCTGATTTTTTGCCTCCTGAAAGAAGGGATTAGAGATGGCCTGCCTATGGGCGCCTAGGTCCAGCTCAATGCGTGTATATGTTTCTTAGGGGATGCAAACACTGGTCCTCATGCTGCAAGTGCTTTGCCTGCAAAGCTGTCTCCTTAGCTCACAAACCCGATCATTTTGGTTGGTAACTTGCTTGCTGTGCAAGCCTGAAGACCGTGACGATATAGAATTCTCCCAATTGCTCACATAAAAAGCCACTAAGCGTATCGGACATTGTTCTGTACAGTTTAATATGTCAGCACTGTGAAGCTCAGTGGCAGAACCAGGAGGATCCCTGGAGTTCGCTGACCAGCCAGCCTAGCCAACAATTGTCAAAATGCCTCCTGTGTTCCCGCGTGAAAAGGTAACGCTGACTTCAAAAATTAAGGCATATGGGAACTCTGGCGTTGGTTGGGCTTTTCCATGCCTTTAGTCCCAGCATCAGAAGACAGAGGCAAAACAGACAGATTCTGTGCTTGAGAGGCTGAGCTCCAGCCTAGTTGACCATGCAAAGTTCCAGGCCCAGTTGTTCTACAGGCGACGACGCCTGTTTAACATAATACAACCATAAAAATAATCAAGGGAAGAGAACGCTTGAGGAAGGCACCAGGAACAAATAAATCCTTCAACGCCAAATGTTAGCGTTGACATGCCTGTCTTATACCGGACCCTTGGGTGGTGTGGGGTGCCGAGGCCAGCCAAAGCAGGAGAAGGGAAAGAAGACAAGCGCGCGAAGAGACACAAGAGGCAACACACATAAACCCCAGGAACACGCAAAGAGGGACAGGCAAGATCGGGCAACGGCTCGGCAGACAGGCAACAGACAAAAAGAAACAGAGAGACATCGGAAACTGACTTAAGAACAAACCAAATGGGCGAGATAAGAGAACCGAAGAGTATAGCAACCAAAAGCCAAGAACAAACCACGGCGACGCAGCAAGAACCGCTGAAGGAGAGCAAGGCCAAGAAGGGAAGCCAGAGACCGACACAGGAATGAGGAAGGGTCCACAAAACTAGAAAAAAAGGTAAAAGATGAGCAGCACGAGAGATCAAGACCCAAACAGAACCGCAAGGTAAGAGAAGCCAAACATCAGCAACACCGAAGAGAAATGCGACTGGCCAACAAAGAACACAGGAGACCAAACAACACACCCGGAGGGAACCACAGAACAAATAGCAAGCATCTGAGAAGAATGAAGGAAGGAACGAAAGAGAAAGAAAGAAGGCCACCCTGAACTGTAAAGAAACATAAAGACAATACTAATCTCGACAGAGGAACAAAAGACCAGACAAGGGGTAAGCAAATACGCTGAAGGATGCACAGGCGAAGTAGCGGGATTCGGTAGAGGATAGGACTACTGAAGTATAATATATTGAAACCCACTCACTCGGCCGCCGGTGAGTAAGATGCTCATACCAAGCCGAGTATAAACCATCCAAGAAGATATTGACCTGAGCGACATTCTAAAATAGAAAGATAGGAAAAAGAAAGCGAGAACAGTGGCACTGAGTGAGCAAGCACCTTGTGGAGTACTAGAATAACAAAGCGACACAGCTATGAGTCAACCTAGTCACACAGTAAGGGTAAAAACTAAGGAGCAATGAGAGCAGAATTGAGCATCATACACAGTGAAAAGAAAAACACAATGCAAATGATACAATCGTGTTTCTCAAAAAACAAAAGAAAAATAGCAGAACCATAAGGATGACACAAAGATGACAAGTAAGGCGAGGAGGGGACCGGCATGGACATAGAACCTCGGCGATCAGGTAAGCATCCTTGTGTAAAGAGAGAAGTCTAACCCAAAACCTTAGCTTTCGTTGACGGTCGAATTGCAAATGAATAGCTCGTGAGGACAAATTATTACAGAATGATTCAAAGTCCATGTGGCTCATACACCCCAGATGTACAACCCCCACGATCCACCCACAATGGAAATCAAAATGTGAGTATATGAAATCCAAAATCAATAACAAATAGTCCCAGTAAGTCAACGTTCATGAGAATCATCGATGAAGCGGAAGCGATAAAAAATGGGCAATATCACAATACCGCAGAGCAAGGAGGCACGCGTCTCAAGGAGATCCACGAAAAAAATTGGCAAATCACACAGGGCATAATAGAATGACTCTATCAAAAGGGGAACAAAAAAAAATAAACAACGCCACTCTTAAGTAACATTCATACCCATCTGCGCAGAGAGTTTGTGATAACAACACACCTCAGAAATAATAATATCAAAATAAGCGAGGAACAACGTGAAGTAGCAGACAGTAGACCGCTTTTACAAGAAAGAATGAAAAGAAAGATAGTAAATAGCCAGACCCATTAAAACTGTGGGAATTGTGGGACTTGAGATATGCTGAAGTTACAGGGTCGTGAGATTCAAATCAAAACAAGATAAATAGTGATCTTGAACCAAGAATACAGTTAGTCTCAGAATACATATTGATAAGAGAGCAAGCGATTTTGCGCGTTCTAAAATGAAACAAAAACCTGCTTAATCACAGAGCGCGTGAGTACTATGAAATTGTCAGATGATGAGTGTAAATTCAGAGAAAAAAATCCTATCTTCAGTTCAAACATTAAACAACAAATACCCCAGGTGGCGTTATAAAGCGAGAAATAATTCATTGCAGAAATCGCTAATAACAACAGCTATCTCTCTCACAATAAAAACAACAATAAACCATTGGGTAGGAGTTTGACTTGAGGAGAGGCACTTGCTTATGAGTATTGAAAGGTTACTCCACCACGAACAAAACCCAATATCTCCATATGGCCATATTCCTACTGATGAGAGCCCAGCATCAATAGTAATACACTTACTCCACACAACACAGGAAAAAAGGAATACAACTAAAAAAAGAGAAAGTTGAAGAAACCCAAACTCCCATAAAGGATGAGAGGCAGATAGCATAAAATTCTAACAAACAAAATACGGCAACACCACTCATACAGACTTCAGAATTGGCAGAAAAGAGAATCATCCATCCAGAGGGTAGAAGCACAAAAAGTGTACAGTATATCCATATCATAGATAGAAAAGGGCAGCCTGGATTGGGGTGAACAGGTGAAGAATATCACATGCATGTGATTACATTTAAGTTCTATAAGCACATGAATCATAGCAAGACAAAAGGACACAAAAAATATCAAACACTTTCAAACGGGGCGAATTAGGAATGCGAAAAGGGCGCTGGGGCGAATTCCATAAAAGCCCGTACATTATGCTTTAAAGTCTTTAGCAGTAGCGATCTGGTATAAGAGCACATTTGGGTGACATAAGACAGTAAAAAAACCACCCCAACCACTATACATGGCGTGTAAAAAAAAACAATAAAAAATAAAAATATTTTTAAACATATTCCTCAGAGGAATAGTGATAGATGACCTGAGAATACGGAGTTAGTGGGAAGGGAAGACTAGGACGTCAAAAAGGTAAAAGGCACAATAAAGCACCGATGGCCTTAAAGATGCGATTCTGCTACTAAAATTGTATAACTCAATGTGGGCCCCTACATAGCTAAACAGGTCGAAACCCAACAGCCAATAATAAAACTTAAATTAACCCCTGGTTCCTGAGATGGGAATGATCTCCAAAATGGATCTCATGCGATAATCGATTAGTTTAAGTCGCTTAATGTGGGAGGAGAATGAGAAGGAGACATCTGATCTAGTAGCAAAGGATGCGCTGTGTTATCAAAGGTTTGTCCCCACATCCTAGACAATACACCACATCAATCGTGGCGGGCAGTCCCTGTGCTAATAAATTAAAAAGTGCTGAAAAACCAACGAACCTACCTCAGTCAGCAGATAGGCTAGAAGAAAAAGGAAAATAAAAGGGAAAACTACTATAGAAAAAGAAAAAGAAAAAGGTCATTGAGGGCTGGAACAAGATCCACGAGTAGTCTCTGATATATCAGATGGTATTGATCTAGATGAAATAGAGTTATTATAGAGATTGGTGCAAAAATAGTGCAGCGAATACTTCGATTATTATAAACTCCATACCAGAAAACTTACCTAGTAACAGGTAGTTGATGGATTTTAATATTCATTCTTTTGTTTATAATGCATAAATTTAGTGCAGGGATACATCATATTATTTAATCTCTAAATATAATATATGATGTAGATTCTGTATGGTTGCGCCAGTGTTCTGATGAGGTGTGTCACAAAGGGGGCCAATTGGGATGAAAGTGCGCCGCCGACACACAATTAAATCCGAGACAGCATTGACAGAAAAATGGGGCCAGACCAAGAGCGGCAGAACAGGTCATAGTCCCAACACGCAGCATAAGATATATGAAATGGTACTGGCGAGGTAGTAGGCTCTACACAGGATGTAGTAAGATGACCGATGCACACCATGCGAGTTGGTAAGGGGCTAGTGTGGACAAAATAAAGTATCCTTACAAGATGCTAGACCACTGAGAGGGATGGGGCAGAAAGCTAAGCAATATAAACAAAGAGAAAGCCAAACACCGGTAGGTACGTAGCGCACCAACTCTTTAAAACAATAGCTTGAAGATAAATAACTCTCAATGATCCAGCATCCACAATAGAAAAAGGTCAGCGGCCTTCCTACTTTACAACACAAATACATAATACGAAGGCTGAAAAAAGATAAAAGAATCAAGAGAGACCTCCTCACATTTACAACAAAAACCCTCTCTCTCCATTAAGGTCCAATTAAGATTAAACCTAAGTGATAGCATAAACATCAAAAACAACACAATGGCATCATCATCTGACTACCAAGAGGCGGATATGAGAAACGATTACGCAGGAAACTAGACAAAAAATTATAGAAACTATTCTGAGGCAATGCAAGATAATAAAAGAAAAACTCCCGCATCCATTTGACAATAAAGCATTAAACGAGAGAGAAAAAAGAAAAACTGACGCAATTCTAGACACACCAAACGATAAAACTTACTAACGCTAGCTAGTGATCCTTCCGACATAGAACCAAAAAGAAAACCACAAGCAAGAACCAAATTACAAAATAACGCTTGCACAGACAAATAGAAGGAGAGGGAACAGCAAAGACCCCGAAATACACACGCAAAGGTGAATCACAAGGAGCGACATACGATACCGGGGCAAAGAAAAAAAGCAGGCAAACAAAGGCGGGGGAGAAGCCCTCGCTGACACAATTCGAAAAAGGAAAACAATACACAAAACATCAACAAAACATTAAGAAGCCCCCAATCGCAACGAAAAGCAGGAGCAACGTTTAAATAACTAGAGGAAAAAAAATTAGCCGAAAGACCCAAACCACACATACAAAAGCCAAGCCCAAGAAGGGGCAGACGAAGGTACACAGAGAAAAACACAACAATAATTAAAACTGATAAATAAATAAATAAATGCACCAAACAAGATGAGTAATGACTTTATACAAAGAGAGGCAGAGGCAACCAATGCGTTGGAGAAAAATGAGAAGGATGCAGCATAAAAAAAATTAGACTGAGGGAAACTGGGGAAACTGAAAAATAGTATGAATGGGTTGTCCCAGGTTGGCTGGAGTATCAGTCACTATGACACAATCAAATTATACAGATATCTTCATCAGCCATGACTGCTATAGAACGTGTAGCGCAAACAATTTTGCCTTCACTCCGAAAAACAAGAAAGATTTAAAGGCCTCATTAAAAAAATGCATATGGGCTTGAGGATTGAAGTCAAGCAACACTCCTCATAGAAAGAGACCCAACTACATTACCTCGCACAAACCAAAAATCTCAAACACACCAAAGGAACCAACAATAAATGTACCATTACATCAGTGAATCATGCACAACCAAACAGGAAGAAAAATTACACATATGATAGCACACGATTAAACAACAGAGAGCGGCAGAGGAGGAAGGGGGGAATAGAATAAAAATAATACAAAAGTATTGTAAGCCTATAGGGAAAACTTCAAGACAGCAACTTGCGGGCAATGTACATAGTGTCTCAGAACTCGTCCATGGATCCTGTGGATTCCTGGGTATAGTTAATTACCTTTGATTTAGGTGAGAAACCAGGGCTCTGGGCATTTGACCCATGACGGAGTGTGCGCTGAGAGCCGAACAATAAAAGTGAGGTTATTGAATAATCTGTGGATGCGGCCAGGGGAAAGCAGACTAGGGAGATGGAATCAAAAGAAAGGAGGTTCTACACTGGGGTGGATTGAGGCACGAAATTGCCTTAGATAACAAAAGAAAGACGAGCATGGTCAACCGAGAGAATTAGTGTCAAATGGTGATGCACTAACATAAAAGTCGGTGTAGGGGATAAGGTACCGGTCACTGGGATAGGCAAGGTGGGGGTCATGGAAATTATTCTGAAAATCATACAATTTCCAATTCACCTAGGGTGGCATCGGAAGACAATTATTGCACGGGGATAATTCACAGTTAGCTCTTTCCAACGCATGGGAGCACTGGGGCCAAACTGGTGGGAGATAAGGTGGTAATACAATCTGGACAAAAACAAGGCGAAATGGGTGCGGGAAAAGCAAGTAGAGTTGAGGGGGGGTGGCAGGCGGTGGAGAGATAGTAAAAGAGCAAAAACTCTCTGGTATGGTGTGAGCTTCCCCACTTCCTTGGGATATTTTCTGGTGTGCACTCCTGGGTTTAAATCTCCACACGTACTGAACTGCATGCGCCATCCACAAGACTCACTGGCAACGCACAAAACTTTAGCCATCACTTGATCAAGGCAGGAATGAATGGCCCATGGAATAGATTCCTGGTCCAATTTTGACCCGGCTAGGCTTAAAATCCTGATATAGTTCAGATAAGGGCAATAATAAGGGAAATGTTAATAAGAGCGCTGGATAATCTTAAGAAAGAAAATAATTATAGATGGATAAAAAAAATTGAGAAACCTTAGTCATATAATTTCGGGTCCGATGAATTATATTATACCTGTGCTGGTGAGGAACAATACGATAGGGGAGAGGTTCTCTGTGTATGGGACCTAGAGTGGTGTGGAATTCAACGGGATGAAGACTTATAAAAGATAACTCACTGTCTTGAGCTCACAGAGGTTGGCCTGCCTCTGTTCCTGAGTGCTGGGATTAAAAAACCACTCAGACCTGGCACTCGTTCAAGATGCGGGGGGAAGAAAGGAGTATAAATCACCATAAAATGTTAAACGCTAATGTCAGTATATAGTATAAGCACAAAAAAGATCGACAGAGGTCAGCTGTTAGCTTTCTGAAACTAGAAATGACACTCGGGTGTTGTTAACATAAAAGAGAACGATACTTGTTTCAGCGAAAGTCGAGGGTACCAAGTCTGATGGCCAATATCACAGGGCAGGGAGCAAAGGGCGCGGAAGCGAGCCCCCAACATAAACCGGCATGATGGGGAATGACGAACTGACATGAAACTGTTTTTAAATAAATAACAATTAACTCCTCAAAGGGAGGAATCAGAGTGTGTTTGGGCAAAGAAGAGAGAGGGCCGAAAAGTAAAAAAAAAAATATGTCACTGCCAAATTTCTGACCGCTCTTCTAAACAACAAAAGATGCGGTTCACCACAAACCTTCCCGGTTTTGGTTAAAGGGAAAGGAACTTGGCGGACTGCTCACAAGATCTCCAACTCGGAACAAGACTGCACAGCCAGTGATCTGAGAGAAAGAGGGGAGGGCCACTAGTAGGGGGGGGAACAGTGACGACGGTTAGGAAGGGATAGAGACAGCCCAGGAGAAGAACAAAGAAAAAACAGGGGGGAAAAAAGAAGGAAAAGGGGGCGGAGGGTATAGAAGGGGAAAAGGCGGAGATTAGTATAGAAGGGGCGAAAGAAAAAGAAGAAAAAAGGGGGGGGGGGTGTGGGGTGGTTTGGGGTGGGGTGAGGGAAGGGAAAAGGGGAGAGTAGGGCCGAAAAAGGAAAACATCCCGAGAGAAGAAGCACAGGAGGCCTGAAAAAGGGTTGAGGAAGCTAACCCGGGAATCCTACTTGTGCGAATTAATAAGCCTTCCTTTTCTTGGAAATACTCGTACGTACCAAAGGGGAAATAACATCTATATACTCATACAAAAGGGGGGGCAATGTACAGAGAAACAGAAAAAAAGGGATAAAAAAGGATAAGCTGGGAAAATGAAAAAATTTCAACAGGCGGGATCATTTGTAACACATATGTTTATGGCTTCACATATAAAAGGATGACAAGAGGGAAAACAACCAGCGGAGGGCTGGAAAGAGACGGGCTCCACCCACCCGCCCCGCCCCCCCCCCGGCCCCGGGAGGCACCCCCCACCCCACCCCCACAACCCCAAGTGGGTTTAAGAAGAGGAATACAGAAAAAGACACATGACTCTTGCAGAGGACGCTGAATTACCAGTATCTACAGCAGGCGCGGGACACGTTGGGATGGGACTATCAAAGACAACCAAAATGTAAACTCCAGTGACCAGAAGGAACCTAAGATCCCAACTCGATCTACAGGGCACACATACTGAGGGACACTAAAAGTGCTCAAGACACCACTTGCACCCGGAACCTCCATCGTCACACACAAATATATAGAAACGTAATATTTAGAGCCGGCATTAGTGGCGATGTTGCCTAGTGGAACCAGACTTGGAATGACAAGAAGAGCGCATCACAGATCTCAAAGGGGTGAGACACTCACACGCCAGCAGGGCGTGTGTTATGCGCGAAGTGAACGTCCAGGCCAAGACTGGGGAGACTTAAAACAAAGAGATGAACTATAGGGTGCTCGAAGAAAGAAACCCCTCTCAAAAAAAGACAACTAACCCCCCCAAAAAAAAGCAAAAAAACATGATATTTAGAACAAATTGAGCGGTAACATTAGAAATCAAATTGAAATAGTCACAAAAAGACAGAATAAGAAGGCTTTAAAATAAAGAAATAAACCAAGGTTAATGTCCTGGCATGCTGGCCGAGTTTAACTAGAATGAGCCCGATGCTGATACCTAGGGCAAAGGACCAAAAACTTGCAATGGTCAAGGTTTCTCCCAGTAGATAAGCAGAGTGAAACAGCAAAGTGAGAAGCGAAGGCAACCTACCTTCTGAACTCACACAGCCCTCCACTCTGCTCAGCTTCGTAACGAGTACCCCCTCAGAGCAAACAGAACCACAGCTCCATAGGAAAGGAGAAAACACTGATCTCAAAGAAATCCTCGAGGAAAGAAACACCGAGCTCGCCAGCATGTAAATTTTTAGAGAAGTAGGTATGGGTTTTTAAGAGAAAAAATATGCATCTTGCAACGGCTGCTAGCCACCAAGAAAACCTATAAAAATCCACCAATAAGTGAAGCTTAACAGAGCCAAACATAAAAAATAGCTGTATCAAAAAACAAATGGGGAAGAGGCCAGTTGCATGACAGAACTATAAGAAAATAATATACAAGGTGGGAATTTGTCAAATTTGAGTGATTCAAACAAAGAAAAGTGAAGAAGGGAAAAAAATGGTGAAGGAGGAAAAAAAAGGAGGGCGGAAGAAGAAAAAGGGAGAAAGAAAAAAGTGGAAAGGGGAAGACTGAGTGTGGACATACATGTATGTAAATATAAAGAAACAAAACAAAAAAAAAAAAAAAACTTTAGAGATGGATGGGCGGTTGGAATGAACATAAAAGTAAAATGACACCAGAATCACAGGAAATATGGAAGGCTGAAAAAGAAAAAGGGAGCAGAGAGTGGTCATACATTACAACGACCAGCCGGCCTGGGCTGAAAAAGAAAAAGGAGGGGAAAAAAAAGAGGGGTTCAGAAGAACACAGTGTCAAGATCAAAAATAGGAGGCATTTAAATAATGAAAATACTGGGCGGGGGATGAGAGATGAAGGGTAATGAGATAAAAAAATAAAGATCTCTACAATGAAAAAAAAAAAAAAAAAAAAAAAAAAAAAAAAAAAAAAAAAAAAAGGAAAAAAAAAAAAAAAAAAGAAAGGACAGTGATGAAAAAAAAACAAAGAAAAAGAATAGTGGTAGAGGTAGTAGGTAGTGCCAACGAACGGTGTGTTGGGGGAATGGAAAAGACAAAAAAAAACACACGAGGGCACTCGGGAAAGAGAGAGGGAAGGGAGGGTCGAAGGGCGTGGCCAGGGGGCGCGAGGAGAATAAAACAAATGGCCGTGTGAAGGGGTGATACCCAAAGACAAGGACCTGGGATGGGAAGAATGAGGACAACCTAACAGGTACGAGCAGGTTCGCAGGGAACACAGCCGGCTAGCGGGACTAAAGAGGGAGAGCCCACCTGTCTCCCCAAAGTAAAAGAAGAGCAAAAATAAAAATAAAATGGGTGAAATAATGATAAATAAATAGTTTACGAAGAAGACGGTGCAACCCACAATATAAAATATAAATATGTCTCATATNAAAATTTTTCATAATCTTTCCTTGAGGTTTTTAGTTGTTCTGTGTTATCTTCCAGGTCTGATATTCTTTGTTCTGCTTCCACCATTCTTCTTCTAAGGCTTTTTCCATTTCTTTCCTTTTGATTGGATGTGTGTTTGATTTCCTTTTTCATTTCCTCTTCTGATTTCTTTAGTATTTCCACTTCCTTTTGGAGCTTCTCAATCCCTTTCTGTAGCACTTTGCTTTGCCGATTGCTTTCCTCATCTTTTTCAACATGGGATCTTTTCAGTTTTTCTACTTCCTTCTTGAGTTACTCATTCTCTTTTCTTAATTCCTTGATTTGCTCTTTATAATCTTGTACTTCTTTAAGTATGTTCACAATTGTGCTTCTGATATCTTTGTCTTGGGCCATCCCCAGGGTTATACCACTGTAGGAATTTTCCACAGGGTTGGTAGAGCTTGGTGTGGGATTATCCACCAACTTTCCAATATTGTCTCTTCTTCTTGTTCCTGGCATATGGGCTTCTCCTTGCCTGTATTCCAATGTAAGTCCCAAATTCCTTTTCACTTTGTTGAAGGCTTGCTTAGCTGGTCTCCTTCAGATGCCTTTGTAATCCCAGTTGGCTGGGGGGAGGGGGGGAGGGTGATCTTTTGCCAGTTCCCCAGTACCTGTGCTTCAGGTGGTCTTGGGATATCTCTTATCTTAAGACTCACACAACCCCACCTTTTATACCAGCTGGGAGGATAACTCCGCCCCCACAGCCACAAAAGCCTATTAAGCCAAAAACAATTAGGTTAACTAGATGAAATCAAACAACAATCTGCCTTGCTGAAGCTTCTACTTACCTACCTGTACTTCAGGTGTTCTTGGGAGATCTGTGATCTCAAGACTCATACAAACCCACCTTTTATACCAGCTGGGAGGATAACTCTGCCCCCACAGCCACAAAAGCCAATTAAGCCAAAGATGACTAGATTAACTAGATTAAATCAAACAACAACCCACCTTGCTGAAGCACCCAGCTCCTACCTACCTATCTGCGCTTCAGGTGGTCTTGGGAGATCTCCCATTTCTGGCTTCTTCAAAAAGCTTTTAGTGCTACTTCTCATTCCCCATAGTCCTTCATCTACTCTATTTTTTAAAAACATAGTTCATTTATTATCTTCATTTTGTGTGTATGAGTGCACTGTCTGCATGTATATATGTAGATCCATGTCATGCAATGCCCACAGAAGACAGAAAAATGTATCAGATCCTTTGAATTGGGTTTATGGGCTGTTGTTAGCTGCTGTGTGGATGCTGGGAATCAAACCTGGGTCCTCTGCAATAGCAGCCACTCCTCTTAAACTCTGAGCCTTCTACAACCCCACTCTGCCTGATTTTTATATACATCTCTGTAACTTGCTTTTTTAAGATTTATTTCTAATTTGAAATTTCTGTAAATATCATCCAAATGCATAAGTATACGGCTCAAATCAATCATTATTACTAATTGATTGCATTTTCATTATTAAAAGCTTTCTTAGCAATGTTTTACTGCCATTCACTAATGTTTATAATCTTTATTATATAAGTACTACATAAATGAATTGAATATGTTCTCATAGCAAATATATGGAATGACATTTTCACTATGTAAAGATTTTATTGATGTTAATAATAAATTAATATCATAATATATATTACCAGATTGCTTACAAAAAGTTATAGAGAAATTCTAGTCTGAGAGATTATGTGACAAAAAAATATTTATTTAGATCATTGACAGTCAAGGATGTCAGATGATAGTGAGATTTTGGCAACATGGTAGATACCAAATGATAGGCCAATTTTCCTTAAAATTTTGTGATTATTTTGAAGTATTGTGCTCTCATAAATTCTCCCCATTTCTAATGCTTTTATTAGACCTAACTCTTCCTAACATTTTCTCTGCCATATAAACTTGAATATTTAATTGGATAAATACTTTTCTCTTTGAGACAGGGTCTTCCTGTAGGTCCAGCTACCTTTGAACTCTATGTTGTCCAGTATGGCATTGATATCACAGGCCAGACTGGAACATACCACCTCCTCCTCCTCCTCCTCCTCCTCCTCCTCCTCTTCCTCCTCCTCCTCCTCCTCTGAGCTGGGAGTAAAGATGAGCTCCATCCATACTTGGCTTGTCAATACATTTTTAATTTGATAGTCTTCCTTGTTTCCTATTTTAACATTCTTATTTAGAATCTTTAAAAATATTCTTTCAAGGATTATCCAGGGCTATATTTAGTCACTTTTATGTAGATCTTACTGCTTTCATTTTATTCTTATCAAAAAGATTCTAAAACAGCTGTATGCTAGTTTTTGTCTGACTGAGTCTATATGAGCTTTGTGTATGCTGTCACTAATGCATGAAATCCTGTGGGAGGTCGATGAGGGGTGCATATGTGGGAAGAGATCTAAATATGATTAAGATGTACTGTATGGGACAGGGAAATCCTGTCTCAAAAAGACTGAAAAAAAATGTAGTGTATGAAATGCACAAAAATGCAATAAAAATGTATAATAAATATATAATAATAAAGTAAAATACCATTTATGCAATTTAAGCATTAAAAATTCTAAAACAAAAGAATTACCAAGTTGAATTGTTACAAATTAAATATTTTATTTCAACTTTAATTTATTATAATAAACTTTTTATTGTTGCTGCATTTGTTCAACAAAGTAGTAAGTGGCTAGCTTCAGTGGAAGCTGATGAAAATCATGGGGACCAAGTTTAAACAATAGTAAGACAAACAGGTGTGGGGGGAATTGCACACCTTGTAGTGGATTCAATTAAACACATTGAACTAGGGTGGAGGCCAGATTTGAGCCAGAGAAATTCCCAGAAGCACTCAAGAGAGCTCTCCAACTTCCAGGGCATGCTACAGAGCCAGTCAGGATTCCCATGCTGAACCTGGACAGCACTTGACCCTCAGATGAAGAATAGAGAAGCAAAATTTTTCCCTAAGTACCAGGCTGAGAAAAGAAAATGACACCTGAATCATGCTATGACTAAGTTCTCTGATAAGCAGTGTATACCCCTCTGCCCAAAGAAAAAAAGAAAGTTGAAGTTTAAATAGTTATATAAGCCAGGCATGGTGGTGCACACCTTTAATCCTAGCACTTGGGAGGCAGAGGCAGTTGAAGCTCTGTGAATTCAAGTCCAGTCTGGACTACATAGTGAATTCCAGGCCAGCTGGGGCTACAGGGAGACCCTGTCTCCAAAATACCAAAAAAATTAGTTATAATAGGAAGAAAACGCAGGAAGGAAGGAAGGAAAATTAGTTATAATAGGAAGAAAAGGAAGGAAGGAAGGAAGAAAGGAAGGAAGGAAGGAAGGAAGGAAGGAAGGAAGGAAGGAAGGAAGGAATATTCAATCAACAAGGTAACTATAAAAGTGCAAGTCCCGGAGAAGAAATAAAAACAACACACAAAACAAACAAGACAACATGTCTTCTCCAAAAACTACCAATTACATAGAAATAACCTGCTGTTAAAAACTATGTAGAAGAACTTAAAAACAAACAATAATCATAACTATATTCAAACACCTCAAAGAACACAAAAATTCACTCAGAAGAACATAACAATTGTTGATGAAATAAAGATGTCAATCCTAGGTATGAAAATAGAACTCAGGGCTGGAGAGATGGCCTAGCGGTTAAGAGCACCAACTGCTCTTGCAGATGACCTGGGTTCGATCCCCAGCACCCACATGGCTGCTGAGAACCGTCTGTAACTCCAATTCCAGGAGAACTCCAGTTCCAGGGGAATCCGACGCCCTCTTCTGACCTCCGTGGCATTGCAAGACAAGGGTGCACAGACCTGCATGCAAACAATACATTCATACACATAAATATAAAAAAAAGAACCCCCCCCAAAAAAAAACTCAAAAAGACCAAAAAAAAGTTAAAAAAAGAAAAAGAAAATAGAACTCAATAAAAAAGAATCACGGAAGAACAAACAAACTGAAATAATGTTGGAAATGAAAAACTCAATAAATAAAAAGCTCAGTAAAAGTCTCATACAGTGGGTAACATAGAAAGAAAATAGCAGTCTTGAAGACAAGGAATAGTAACTGAATTAGATCTTTTAGTAAAGATCGGTGAGAAATTTAAAAAGTTATGAAGGATACATAGAAGAGCTCTTTGATAATAGGAAAACAGCAAATCAAAAACAAAAGAAAGAAAGGAATACTTCAGCAAAGCAGAGAAAATATTTTCAGTGAAACCATGAAAAGAGAGTTTGTAAATATATGGAAAAGAGATGGCTAGGAAATTAAAAGATGCCTAAAGAACACAAAATAGGATGCATGCATAGGAAGAGAAGCTCTCTGTGAGATATTATAGTGAACACACACACACACACACACACACACACACTAATGGGTACTGAAAATTTTAGTTCTAGAATAAGGAATAAGATTAAAGGTTGTAATAAAGAGTATCATAATAAAAAAAAGCACAAGACAAAAAAAAGCACAAGACTGAATAGAATCAATTAAGGATTCAAGCAGAATTTCAAAGAACTAATTCCAACACTACTGTAATTCTCCCATGAAATAGAAAAGAAATGATACTTCAACCCTCCTTTTTTGACGTCAGTATTACTTAATACCAACACAACATTAAAAGATATCACAAACAAAAATTAATTCACAGAGAACGTTGAAGAACATTGATGGAAATATTCTCAATAAAATATGTAAAAACTGAATTCAACATAATATAAAATAGATCATAATGGCCAAGTTGGGTCTATTCTAGAGATGTGGAGTTGGTTCAACATAGGTAAATCGGGGCTGGACCAATGGCTCAGCAGTTAAGAGCACTGGCTGCTCTCGAGGAGGACCTGATTGGAGGCCAAGCACCCATACCGGCAGCTGTCATAACTCCAGTTCCAGGAGATCCAATGCCCTCTTCTGACCTCCATGGGCACTGCATGGCATGAGTGCACTTACACACATGGAGGCAATACTCAAACACAGAAATAAAAATAATAAATAAAACATTTTAAAATGATAGGTTTATGATATAATTGAAATCAGGTGTGGTGATACTTCTCATAGTATATGAGATTGCTTTCACTATCCTTTTTGGTCACTGTAAAATTTTTAAATTGCCTTTTCTCTTTGTGCAGGAATGGTTTGGTATTTTGTTTGTTATTGCATTGAGTTTGTAGATGGATTTGGTGGGATCACCATTTTCACAAGTTTGATTCTTTCAATCCAAGAGCATAGGATGGTGTTTTCCTTTCAGTTTCTTCTTCAGTTTCTCTCTCAATGTCCTAATGTTTTCATTGTCCTGGTCTTTTTGGTTAAGTTTATTTCAAAGTATATTACTTTGCTTTGTGTTACAAATGTGAATGAGAATTTTCCCTGTTTGTTATTTTTCTTTAGACATGCATAAATCTTCACATGTGTTAACATAAAAAGCAAGTCAATTTTCTAAATTCCTTATATATTTTTAATGTGATCTATGAAATCACATGTTGCTCTGTAATCTAAAAAAATCTCTCAACATTCTAATAGGCTGGTAAGTTGTAACTAATTCTGCTGTGAGTACAACTATTATATATGAAGGCTTAATGATTTCAAATAAAACTAGATTGGACCACTGGTTCAGTGGATGTCAGATAAGTCATTTTTCCTCTACCTCCTGTTGGCAACATTCATATAGCTAATTATCTGCTTGGGATAGGATGATATTTGATGGGTTCTGTGATACAATTATGATACTTTTTAAACAAACTTACTTTTATTTTTATTTTATTTATTTATTTATTTTGGTCTTCTTTTAGACAGGGTCTCTTTTTAGTCTCAGCTGTCTTGGAGCTTGCTCTGCAGACCAGGCTGGCCTTGAAATCACAGAGATTCACCTCCATGCCAATCATGTGGGTGCCAGGAATTGAATTCACCTCCATGCCTATCATGTGGGTGCCAGGAATTGAACCCAGTCAGTGTTCTTAACTGCTGAGCTATCTCTCCAGCCCCATATGATATATTTAAAACCTAACAGCACTCTTTTATTAGTACCATCATTATTCTTAAAAAAAGAAGTTTCTCCTCCATCTAGTAATTGTGTTGTGGATCTCACTTTAGAGACATTTGGGTTTCCCTTTTTCAGGGAAGCGGTAATCTATAATCTTCTTATGTATATAGAGATTTAAGAAAATTCAGTTTTTGCTATGTTATCTGTATTTTGACAGAAATAATTCTGTCAAAAATAATATAGAAATTTAAGTTAAATGTCATTTGAGAGAAATAGTAAAAGTCTGGATATGAAAAAGTGCCAAGATTTTAATCTAAAACACTATAAACATGAACTGAGAAACTTGCAATGTTAAGAATTTATCTATTTCAACTCTGATATTTTTATCATTATCATTAAGATATAGCAGGAATGAAAATTACAGCCCCTAAAATAATCTTGACTAGATGTTATGTTCAAAATAAGCATCCGCTATCTTCAAATCAAAGTATACAGGGAACAGCAACATTTAATTATTTTTCATTTATATACTTTAAATCCAATGCAGTGAAGCATATGCTCATTAATTACATTAAAGCTGGACTTGGCACAAGTTATTTGCAGCATATGGATTCAAGTTATGATCCTGACTCTGGGATGCACATCACATGACACATCTTAGATTCATGTTCTTGAAATTTTTACTTTTACTTCAGCAAAATTTTTCTTATTAGGAACTGGCTGCTTGTGAATTTTAGGATCTTATATACATTCTTATTAATCTGAGTCTCTTCTCATTGAGGAAGCAGAACAAAAGGCATGCCATCTCTTTTAGTATTGTACTGGCGTCTGGTCAGGTAAAACAGAAATTACTATGTGAAACAGTCTCCATTTTAAGATTTCATAGGCACAAACACACATTCATATGTACTATGTCTCTAAAAATGGCATAAATATTGTATCTAGTGTTTTTTTGGGTACAGTCTCCCTGTAGCCCCAGATGGCCTTTAACTGACTATGTAGATCAGGCTAGACTCTGACTGAGAAGAGCTCCACCTGACACTGCCTCCATAGAGCTAGGATCAAAGGTATGCACCTCCATGCTCAGCTCAGGTGATATCCATTTCATAGCGATTTTTATTTAAATTTCTTAGTGTGCTGAATTTTAAAAATTGTTGAAAATTCTATTCCTTCTTTCCCATTTGTTTGTTTGTTTGCTTGTTTTTAGATAAGAACTCTGCGTACCACAGCTGACTTTGTTACTCACTATGTAGATCAAGCTGGCCTCAATCTCATAGAAATCACCCTTCCTCTGCCTCTTTAGTACTGGGATTAAAGATATGCATCAAAAGGCCCAGATTTTTTAATTTTTTAAATTTTTTTTTCCTGTTATGAGTGGTTTGCCTGCATGTATATAAATGCCTTCATGCCAATGCAGGGCAAAAGAAGGTGTCAGATCCCTTAGAACTGGAGAAATAGANCACACACACACACACACACACACACACACACACACACTAATGGGTACTGAAAATTTTAGTTCTAGAATAAGGAATAAGATTAAAGGTTGTAATAAAGAGTATCATAATAAAAAAAAGCACAAGACAAAAAAAGCACAAGACTGAATAGAATCAATTAAGGATTCAAGCAGAATTTCAAAGAACTAATTCCAACACTACTGTAATTCTCCCATGAAATAGAAAAGAAATGATACTTCAACCCTCCTTTTTTGACGTCAGTATTACTTAATACCAACACAACATTAAAAGATATCACAAACAAAAATTAATTCACAGAGAACGTTGAAGAACATTGATGGAAATATTCTCAATAAAATATGTAAAAACTGAATTCAACATAATATAAAATAGATCATAATGGCCAAGTTGGGTCTATTCTAGAGATGTGGAGTTGGTTCAACATAGGTAAATCGGGGCTGGACCAATGGCTCAGCAGTTAAGAGCACTGGCTGCTCTCGAGGAGGACCTGATTGGAGGCCAAGCACCCATACGGGCAGCTGTCATAACTCCAGTTCCAGGAGATCCAATGCCCTCTTCTGACCTCCGTGGGCACTGCATGGCATGAGTGCACTTACACACATGGAGGCAATACTCAAACACAGAAATAAAAATAATAAATAAAACATTTTAAAATGATAGGTTTATGATATAATTGAAATCAGGTGTGGTGATACTTCTCATAGTATATGAGATTGCTTTCACTATCCTTTTTGGTCACTGTAAAATTTTTAAATTGCCTTTTCTCTTTGTGCAGGAATGGTTTGGTATTTTGTTTGTTATTGCATTGAGTTTGTAGATGGCTTTGGTGGGATCACCATTTTCACAAGTTTGATTCTTTCAATCCAAGAGCATAGGATGGTGTTTTCCTTTCAGTTTCTTCTTCAGTTTCTCTCTCAATGTCCTAATGTTTTCATTGTCCTGGTCTTTTTGGTTAAGTTTATTTCAAAGTATATTACTTTGCTTTGTGTTACAAATGTGAATGAGAATTTTCCCTGTTTGTTATTTTTCTTTAGACATGCATAAATCTTCACATGTGTTAACATAAAAAGCAAGTCAATTTTCTAAATTCCTTATATATTTTTAATGTGATCTATGAAATCACATGTTGCTCTGTAATCTAAAAAAATCTCTCAACATTCTAATAGGCTGGTAAGTTGTAACTAATTCTGCTGTGAGTACAACTATTATATATGAAGGCTTAATGATTTCAAATAAAACTAGATTGGACCACTGGTTCAGTGGATGTCAGATAAGTCATTTTTCCTCTACCTCCTGTTGGCAACATTCATATAGCTAATTATCTGCTTGGGATAGGATGATATTTGATGGGTTCTGTGATACAATTATGATACTTTTTAAACAAACTTACTTTTATTTTTATTTTATTTATTTATTTATTTTGGTCTTCTTTTAGACAGGGTCTCTTTTTAGTCTCAGCTGTCTTGGAGCTTGCTCTGCAGACCAGGCTGGCCTTGAAATCACAGAGATTCACCTCCATGCCAATCATGTGGGTGCCAGGAATTGAATTCACCTCCATGCCTATCATGTGGGTGCCAGGAATTGAACCCAGTCAGTGTTCTTAACTGCTGAGCTATCTCTCCAGCCCCATATGATATATTTAAAACCTAACAGCACTCTTTTATTAGTACCATCATTATTCTTAAAAAAAGAAGTTTCTCCTCCATCTAGTAATTGTGTTGTGGATCTCACTTTAGAGACATTTGGGTTTCCCTTTTTCAGGGAAGCGGTAATCTATAATCTTCTTATGTATATAGAGATTTAAGAAAATTCAGTTTTTGCTATGTTATCTGTATTTTGACAGAAATAATTCTGTCAAAAATAATATAGAAATTTAAGTTAAATGTCATTTGAGAGAAATAGTAAAAGTCTGGATATGAAAAAGTGCCAAGATTTTAATCTAAAACACTATAAACATGAACAGAGAAACTTGCAATGTTAAGAATTTATCTATTTCAACTCTGATATTTTTATCATTATCATTAAGATATAGCAGGAATGAAAATTACAGCCCCTAAAATAATCTTGACTAGATGTTATGTTCAAAATAAGCATCCGCTATCTTCAAATCAAAGTATACAGGGAACAGCAACATTTAATTATTTTTCATTTATATACTTTAAATCCAATGCAGTGAAGCATATGCTCATTAATTACATTAAAGCTGGACTTGGCACAAGTTATTTGCAGCATATGGATTCAAGTTATGATCCTGACTCTGGGATGCACATCACATGACACATCTTAGATTCATGTTCTTGAAATTTTTACTTTTACTTCAGCAAAATTTTTCTCATTAGGAACTGGCTGCTTGTGAATTTTAGGATCTTATATACATTCTTATTAATCTGAATCTCTTCTCATTGAGGAAGCAGAACAAAAGGCATGCCATCTCTTTTAGTATTGTACTGGCGTCTGGTCAGGTAAAACAGAAATTACTATGTGAAACAGTCTCCATTTTAAGATTTCATAGGCACAAACACACATTCATATGTACTATGTCTCTAAAAATGGCATAAATATTGTATCTAGTGTTTTTTTGGGTACAGTCTCCCTGTAGCCCCAGATGGCCTTTAACTGACTATGTAGATCAGGCTAGACTCTGACTGAGAAGAGCTCCACCTGACACTGCCTCCATAGAGCTAGGATCAAAGGTATGCACCTCCATGCTCAGCTCAGGTGATATCCATTTCATAGCGATTTTTATTTAAATTTCTTAGTGTGCTGAATTTTAAAAATTGTTGAAAATTCTATTCCTTCTTTCCCATTTGTTTGTTTGTTTGCTTGTTTTTAGATAAGAACTCTGCGTACCACAGCTGACTTTGTTACTCACTATGTAGATCAAGCTGGCCTCAATCTCATAGAAATCACCCTTCCTCTGCCTCTTTAGTACTGGGATTAAAGATATGCATCAAAAGGCCCAGATTTTTTAATTTTTTAAATTTTTTTTTCCTGTTATGAGTGGTTTGCCTGCATGTATATAAATGCCTTCATGCCAATGCAGGGCAAAAGAAGGTGTCAGATCCCTTAGAACTGGAGAAATAGATAGTTGCTAGCCACCATATGCATACTAGAAACTGAAACCTGGTCTGCTGTAGGAGCATCCAGTGTTCTTAGCTGTTGAGCAATATCTCCAGTCCTGTTCCTTGTTTCTAAAAGGTGTGCTGTCTCTCTACTAAAAGTAAAAACAAATTTTAGATACTAGTAATTCTGAGGAAAACCAGATTTTTATTGTCATCCCTGAATTGTGCCATCCTACCCTATTAACCCATTGACTATCATCCCTGAATTGTGCCATCCTACACTATTAACCAGTTGATTATCATCCCTGAATTGTGCCATCCTACCCTATTAACCAGTTGATTATCATCCCTGAATTGTGCTGTCCTACCCTATTAACTCATTGAGCTCTTATTTGCTTTCCCAAATTGTCTCACTGTTTTAAACACCGAGCTAGAAGTTAGGCACAATTCTCACGATAACTCGTATTAACTGTTCTCTCATTTAAAAGGGTTTATGACTTTTAACCTAAAATACACAAAATGTCTTTCATTTGCAGATTGCCAACAATCTTGACCTTCAATATAGCTACATAGTGGTATCTTTTGTGGTATCTATAGTGATATCTTTTGATTTTGTAAACAATCTTGACCTTCAATATAGCTACATAGTGGTATCTTTTGTGGTATCTATAGTGATATCTTTTGATTTTGTAAACCCAGAAGATACAAAGGGAAAAACAAGGGGCTGGAGGTTAAGAGCAGTGGCTGATCTTGCAGGGGACCTGGGTTTCATTCTCACCACCCACATGGCAGCTAACAACGGTCCCTAACTCCATTTCCAGGGTATTGAGCACCCTCTTCTGAACTTTGAGGGGATTGCTCGATATGAGTGTGTTTACATGCAACATTCATACACTCAAAATAAAAATAATAAGTAAAATATTTTTGAAACAAAGATAAAAATGTGTGATTGTAATATGTGCCTCTCATGAGATTCTCCTAGTCATTCCTCTGTTAGTCTACTCGAACACATTTTAAAAGTGCTGGTTTGGGTAACATCCTCCAATGTGCTTCATTTTAAAATATTGAAGAAAATAAATTCATTCCAAAATGAGTAAGTTCAAATCCCTCTCATGATCCTAAAATCTAGAGTAGAAAGAGCACGTGTATTGTGCAATGCCTGTGGAGATCAGAAGGGGGTGTTGGATCCGCTAGACTAGAGCTAAAGACAGTCGTTAGCCACCAGTTGCATACTGAGAATCAAACCCAGGTCCTGTACATGAGCAGCTAGTGCTCTTAACTGCTGAGGCATCTCTCTAACCCCCTTCTAGTAAATCTTAATGTAGAGTTTTATTTTATACTATGAACATAAATCAGATTGATGCAACTAGATTATTATGGTGCTAATCAAACTCTGTAAGGGATCCAAATACTGCACTTTTTCTGCATGCTAAGAAAGTCACAAGATACTCTAGACAGTAGTCAGTGTGTGCCTGTGTGTGTGTATGTGTATTTGATATTTACATATTAATTTTTATTATTTTTGTTCCATACATATAATGGAAAAATGACACAGAGATTGTTTGTATATGTGTGTGCATGTGCCTGTGTGTGTGTGTGTGTGTGTGTGTATTATGTGTGTACACATAACATACACAGCGAGATGGGACATAAGCTGTCTTATTCAAAGTCCTGGTTCACAATTCTCCACAACAAATTTATTTATTTATTTATTTATTTATTTACTTACTTACTTATTATTTTATTTTATTTTTTTTTTTTTTGTCTTTCTGAGACAGGGTCTCCCTGAAGCCCCAGCTGTCCTGGAACGCACGCGGTAGACCAGGAGGCCTTGAGCTCACAACGATCCGCCTGCCTCTGTCCTCCCAAGTGCGAGGATTAAAGGCGGGGCGCCACACGCCCAGCTGCACAACAAATTTATTTTAACAAAGCCGTCACCTCTGTTTTTTACTGACTTTGACTGCCAGAAAAGCAAACATGGGATTATGAAAACTAACGCTTTCTCTGGATGATTGTCATATCTTCTAATCCTTATCATGATTTGTGGAGAGAAAAAGAATCAGAGAAAGAGAAAATCACGTTGGATGGAATTTAAACAAATATTCTCAGGAATGCAGGGATAAAGTGTCTAACTTCACAACTATGCATTTTCATATTTTGGTCTCTCTACAAAAGGTACCTGAATATCAGTTTGGAGATTTCAGCTTATGAGAACTAAGGACCATAAGCAAATATCAATATGAGAGTTGAAATAAGAATAAAATGTCTGGGCTGGAGAGATGGCCTAAGCGTTAGAAGAGCGCCGACCGCTCTTGCCGAGGACCCGGGCGTTCGACTCCCCAGCACCCACATGGGCGGCTTGAGACCGGTCTGACAGCTCCAATTCCCAGGAGAACTCCAGTCCAGGTGAATTCCAAGGACCTCATTCTGACCTCCGGCCTTTGACACGACACGGCTGGTGCAAGACTTGCATGCGACAGTACATTCATAAACATACAATAAAATGATCAAATTTAAAATAAAAAAAGATACAAATGATCTATAGTAATTCCCCAGGTCCAAAATCATATATAACTACTAGAAAAGAATAAATTAATTGTAAAATCTTAGTACTATGCAAAATGTTTTGACATATACATTGCCCTGTTACTTCAAAGAAGGCAGCACCCATGATGGCTATTAGCTGAAAGCAGTAGCCATGATGGCTCTTAGCTGAATGCAGCATATATGATGGCCCTTAGCTGTAGTCCCAGCACAAAGTAAGGATGAGAGTTTCCAGGCAAGGCCTGGGATCATAAGGTGGACAGTGTCTCAAAAAAACAAATAAAATAGACAAACCAAAAGCAAAATGAAAAACCTGAAATTTAAAACTAAAAATTTGATCTTAGAATAGCATTTTGCATTGCATTTGGGTCTTTTATGTTACATTTATAAATTAAATATCAGAAAATGTTTCCAAGGCTTCCTCTCATACCTGTCATTCAAGTTTTCTTCATTGTGGATATATGGGTATGAAAGTCAAGCTACAGTTTTGTTTTGTTTTTTTTCAAAAATACGAATGCACTATATTTCTTCAATGTGTGATAGGATGCAATGTTCCAAAAATATACTGGCATTGCAAGCAGACAGTCCAGTATTGCTGTAAAATTAAGTATGTGACCCAGCAACTTGCACTTCCCACAGCCATTAGAAAGTGATTTGATATAAATTCATTCTCTTCTTTCTATCACAAGAAACTATCAAAAACTATCAAGTATATTATTCAGAACCATATAATTTACTCTCTGTTATGGCTTCCAATAATAGAGTTCCCTATAGCAATAAATAGTTATTCTGTGTTTTATTTCTTTTACATAAAATTGTGTGCTAATTTTGTCCTCAAGATATTATATATATTATATATATCAGTATATAGATTATATATAGAATATATGGTAGACATATAAGCCACAATGATTTGCTTTTAAAAACTATGCATAATATGCATTGTACATTCTAAATGAATCCAAATATCCATAAGCTTTGTACTTTGCCAGAAATTGTGGACAATTTGAAATGTGCAATATCTAATTACATTAGATGAGATTCAGGTGACTCAGTTCCTGGTGACTAAGATAAAAGATGTGATCGTTCAAGCATTTAAAAAGATGTTTACAAGAAAGTGTGATTTTTGTGCAGGTTATGATTGTTAGCATAGTGGTAGGACTTGACAGAGAGAAACCGAGGAAGTGGCAGCCACAGAAATATTAAAAGGAAAAAGTCACACTGGAAAATTTCAGCGATACTAGATACTCTCTGACCTTGTATTTTGCAGAGGGTGTACAAATTGATAGTGAGCTGTTTTAATATAGTATTGAAACTTCACATATCCTGATGAATATTAAAGATCACATAAGTTAAAATATAATAGGAAAGTGAAGTTTTAATAAAGTACTAAGAATTCCAAAAACATAAAGCAGTAGATCAAGTATTGAAAGATTATCGTGAGTCCAACACAAAGAGTTACAAAATAATACTCATGGATAAACACAATATATGCACAATTCAGAAGAATCACCAACATCACGATGGTTTTCCATTATTTATCTTTAGACTTATTGAAATTTAGTAAAAACTCCATTAGACTTCTTTTGGTTAAAACCTGTACTGTCTGGGTCTAAAGTAATTCCATTAATATACAGGAGAATTTTTAAGGACAATAAGGAGGATCTATACTACATTGATTCAAGGGTTTTAATTAAGCAACAGCAGTAAATATATATTTTTAGAATCCATAAACATAAATAAATCAAGAGAAGAGAAATGAATGAATAGAAAAATACCATATAGGTCTTGAAGGGTAGTTTAGTGGCCAAATCTTTACCAGCGTGACCAAAGTCCTGGGTTCTATCTCTATCAGCACAAAATGTGTTCAATAACTATATAGATGGATGATAGATAGATAGATAGATAGATAGATAGATAGATAGATAGATAGATAGATGGATAGATAGATAGATAGATCAATCTATGGTTGGACATGGTGACAAATGCTTGTAATGCCAGGGTTCCAGGTCTCAGGCAGGCAAATCATGAACTCCCGGCCATTTTCCCCTGTATTAAAGGACCCTGTTTCAAACAAAACAAACTCTAATGCAGGACATTTGGTCATATGTTGATTTAGAAAGGTTGAATTTGGAATGTAGACTAGGAACCTAGGAGAAATGAGAGTTGGGAGATAAACCTGATAAGATAAACTACATTGGATCATAAAGAGCTTAGCCAAATTTTAGGTTATAATGATACATATGATAGTATAATAGAGAGCCCAAGACCTGTACCACAAGAAACATGAACATTCAAGCACACAACAATTCACCAATATATGGCTGTTCAATGATCTATTAGTTGATACTTTACCAAGTTTTATGAAATGCAATGCAAAAGATTATCTTTTTACCAAATACATTTATGAAAAAATATTGTTACTTTAGAGTGGGCATCTAATAAGTTCAGGTACTTGGAGTCAGAGTGATTTAGGATCTCAAGTTCCAGACCAGAAGGATCGACTGAAGTATGAAAATATTTACCTAAATAAAAGGCACATCAAGGGCTAAGGGTGTAGCTGTGTTAAAACAATTTCCTACTATGCCTATGCCTCTAGAGTCCATCCATAATATCGAAAAAATAGCCTGTTGATTTATTTTCTTGTACATGTGTGTGTACATGAATAATCACAAACTTAACACAGTTTACCAATACATGTAGAGTTAATGATCTATTCAATTTATACTTTATCAGTGTTTGACTATAGAAGGCTGGTAACTAAACAACCAAAGTAAACTTGAGGAAACAATAACAAATTACTTAGAATTCTTACTTTTCTATTTAATTGTTTTCAAAGTATATAATCTCTATTTACAATCTATTCACATTATATTTCAAGGAAGTTTTCTCATTAAGGATAAATATATTGATGTTTAAATATCAATATCTTCACTTCGCAAAAGACTTTTTGAGGTTTTTTTTTCTTTCTTTCAGTAACTCTTTTAATTAGAAAGCTACTGAGAAGACATTTGCTTATATTCTTAATTAGAACAAGTAAAATATACGATATTTACCTTTAATTTAGGCTTTAGAGAATTAGCCATTAGATGACATATTATGCAGAAGGATTTCAGATGGGAAGGTTCGTAAGGCATTATCATTTATCATCAAATAAATAAATATATAAATATTGAGCACATATATCAGTAATAATCAAAGAGATCACAAAATTGAGAGGGCATGGAGGAAGTACATAGGAAAGTGAAGGTGTGTGGAAATGATGTAAATATAGCAGTCATATATAAGATTCTCAAAACATGAGAAAATTATAAAAATGGTCACTTTTTCACTTTGAAATTGTTATTTCTACAATGAAAACATTACTGAGTTGCTTAGAAAGAACAATAAGAACTTGATAAGGCAAAATAAATATTTGAAAGAAGAAAAACATAAAGGAAGTAACCTTTCATTGAATATATTTTGAGCCTCTATTACAAAATGTTCATAAGCATAATGCTCAAGAGATGGTTGTTTAATGTGTTGCCAATTTATTTTACAAATAAATAATGCTCTGCATGGAAATAAGATGAAATCCTTTCCTTAAAATACAGCATATTTCTATAGTCATATACTACACTCTAACACATACTACCAAAAATCATACTATTAATAAATTTTAGAAAATACTGGATTCTCAAGGTATTGAGTCCCTGACAAATTCTGAATGATTTAGGTAATCTAGATAAATGAACACAACATGGTTATGCGGTTAATTTAAAAATTCACCAGATCAAATATCTGTTATTTATATGTGTTCCCAAACATATGTATGTCTTTCCAATGAGAATTTACATTGGAAATGTAAATATAAACATAAAATATAAAAATTATCAAGCAGCATCTGAATGTAAACATAAGAAACAAAGGAAAGCACATGAGCTCACAATGGTGCTTAAAAAAAAAAAGAAAGAAAAGAAAAATGTCCTTTAACAAACAGATAATTTAACTTGAGAACTCCGTTATAATTCGTGCATTAAATGAACCCTAAACCTCAATCTTGGTCACAAGCTATAACATGATTTTTAGATTTTGTCACCGCTGGGGGATTGGCTGTAATGGGCGGAGCTTAGGCACTTGCAATGCTTCTCTGAATGGTAGATGAGGACTCTGGACTTGGACCCAGCCTGATGTCCTGCTTTGTGCAGTCCATAGAGCAGTAGAGCCTCTGACCATAGAAGGAAACCTGTGATGTGAGGCCGTGATTTTTCTTAGGTATTTTTATCATGTATGGTTCTCTGGGACGCACACACTTCCTGCTTCTCAGTCTCAAGCAGGAAGGCAGTATTGATAATTCGAACAGGACCGCCTCAACTAACCTACTTGAGTCACTCCTGGATATCTCAACATTTAGAGCCTCAAGCCTCTTAGCACCTGCTTCTTGGTTAAGTTGAATAACCCAAAGTTAGGGAAGGGGAAATCATTGAAACTCTTAAAACCCAGCTTCTTCCTGAGGGACATTGGATTTCAGTTTCCAAGTCCCCTTTCCACTTGTGGAGAACATCTTGATTCTTTATGTGTTTGGATGTACTTCTTTTCTTTTTTTTTTTTTTTTTTTTTTTTTTTCGGTCTTTTCTGAGACAGGTTCTCCTTGTAGCCCCGCCAGGTCTTGGATTCGCCCCTCTATAGCCCAGGCCTGGCCTTGAAAACTCACAAATAATCCTCTCCGTCTCTGGCATCCCAAGTGCTTAGATTAAAAGCGTGCGCCACGAACGCGCTGGCACGGATATACTTCTTCAACTTTAACTTTCAATTGAAGTCAGTTTGTTATTCTCTGCTAGAGTGAGATATTCTTTGCCTTTTGTCTCATTGATTGGCTGAGAAAATGAGCGATAATGACTCCAACAAAACACACGACCCCACAACACCCCTGAGGGCTGAAAGGTTACTAAAAATAAGAACTACCAACAAACACACTTGTTTTCATCCTTATTCCTGCGTCCATGTTAAGAAGTTTTGTGGCGTGTTGGGCTGGAGAAATGGCCTAGCTGTAAAGAGCAACCAACTGCCTGCCTGCAGAGGACCTAGGTTAATCCTCAGCACCCACATAAAAAAAAAAAAAAACCGTCTTTGACTCCAGTTTAGGGGAGTCCGACGCCCTTTTTCTGACCTCTGCGGCATGCATGACACGGATGTACAAAATCCTACATGCAGACAGTACCTTCATACAATACGAAAAATAAATTAAAAACGAAATAAAAATTTAGGGGGCTGGAGCGATGGCCTAGTGGTAAGAGCGCTCGACCGTTCTTACAGAGGACCGGGATTCGATCCCCTTGCCCCCACGGCGCCTGAGAACCGTCGGAAGCTCCAATCCAGGAGAACTCCAGTTCCAGGGGAATCCGAGACCCCTCTTCTGAACTTCCGCGGCATTGCAGACACGGGTGTCAACAGTAACCTTGCATGCAGACAGTACATTCATACACACACAGAAACTTTAAATAAAATTAATTTAATAAAAAAATAAAATAAATATAATAAATACAATTTTAAAAAGTTGTCAACATATTTGTTGAAAGAATAAACAATTTAACTTCTCCTTGAATTTGTATTTAAATTGAAGCAACACTACAGGAATTTTCTAAATATTTAGACAGAAATGTGTGCTTTTATGCAAATTAGGGATTGATACACCGCCAAAGCCTATGTTAGGACACAGAAACTTGACCCCACTAAAATTTATGAATAAATTAACTTTCTGTGTTTCTGTCATAATTTGTAGGCATTTTTCCCATGCATTTGAACTATACACTTAATTAAATTTCAATTTTCCACTATCTTTGTTTTTTTTTCTTTTTTTTTTTTAACAGACAAACAAAAACCAACAAGAACTATTCAGAAAGAGGACACCCTTGGAATGACTTAACAGTATAACTTAAGACTCTGGAAAGACCAGTAAAAACCAAGCCGAAACCTACAAGTGGAACAGAAATAAATTCAAAAAAACATGCACGGAGGCGGAAAATCTTGAAGCTATTTTTCGAAAGGCTAAACCCGGTAGAGAGACCTTTTAGCCCAGTGAATGAATGATTGAATGAGAAAATACCAAAAGAAAGAAAGAAAGGAAAGATAAGAAAAGAAACAGAAATGAAAGAAAAGAAAAAAGAGAGAAAGAAAGAGAAGCACAGACAAGAGATACAGAACCAAAGAATAAGAGAAGAATGAAAGACGAGAAAAGGAAAGAAAGAAAGAAGAGAGGAGAGAGAGAGAGAGAGAGAGAGAGAAGAAAGAGAGAGAGAGAGAGAATTTCCACTATCTTCTAATGTAAGACAATAGTTGCATCTCCATAAAAATAACTCGATGTGCTATCATGTTTGATTTTCTGACCCATGGCCCAAGGCAACAACACATTTGGATTTAATCAGTGTAGTTAGACTGTCACAACTCATATACCTGAAGTCTTATTGTTTAATCTTCCACGCTCAACTAGAGGTTAGAGCAATGCTCTTCAGTTTATTCAAATTTTTAGGTTAAAGTATTTGAAAATCATTTAGTGATATTCCCCAATATGGATACAGAACAAATATATTAAGTTTATATTTTGTAAAATCCTTTAGGTCTTTATTCATTTTTTCCTTATTTTTCTTTGTTACACAATTCTAAACATTAATATTCCCCTATTTTCAATTTTAATGGTGTAGTTTATAGTATGGAACTGTGGTGGTTTGAATGAGTATCCCCCATAGGCTTTAAGTATTCAGACATTTGTCTCCGGTTGGTGGCACTGTTCTTGGAGGTCTTAGAAGGTGTGGCTGTGATAGAGGAAGTATGTCACTGGGGGCAGGCTTAGTGAGTTTAACAAGCCTTGCGGTCTCCAGTCGCTTTCTCTGCTTCCGGTACTCATTGCGAGGTGTGACCCTTGGTTTGCTGCTCCAACTCAAGCTGCAATGCCTCCTGCCACAATGCACTCTAATTCCCTGGAACCATCAATCGTAACTCAAGTAAACTCTTCCTTTTATAAGTTCCTTTGGTCATGGTGATTTATCACAGCAACAGAAAAGTGATTAATAGTTATTTGGTACCAGAAGTGGGGTATTGCTGTGACAGACCTGACCTTGGTGTTTTGGGGAAGGATTGTGGAGGCATTTGGAATTTGGGGCTGGGAAGATCACTGAATGCCTATAGATCGTGGCTGTGGAACTTGGAACAGTTTTGCTGAAGGAGTTGTAGAAGATGGAGACTTGACTTGTGAAGTTTTTAGTTTCAAAGGGGAGTAGAGATCATCAGCACTGTGTAATCTGTGGGTTCTGGTCAGCTGGTCCTGAAGAATCAGCTGTAAGTAACAAGAGACCAGAACCTGAAGCAAAATCTTTGTTGTACTGGGACAATTGATGCTGGTTAGCTGGGGCTGAAAAATCAGCTGTAAGTAACAAGAGACCAGCATCATTGTGGTGAAATCTTCTGGGAAGAATTTCTTCAGGGTCAGCACACAGAAGCTATGATCCAGAAGGGGCCTGAGCCTCCATCCCGAGCCAGAAGCAGGACTTGGTAATGTGTAAGCGTCTCCTATATGGTTCCGGTGTTGAAATTTGAGGGGGTAACAGAGAGCAGCAGAGGATTGGTACTGTGAGAGGTCAGGAAAGACCACTGGTGGAAATCCACCTCGATTGCAGTGAAGACCCCAGGATTGCAGGTGTCATGGAGAGAAGCTGAGGCTTTGCACAAGGAGAGGTCAGAAGAGAACATTGGTGAAGGTGCTGACTCAGTTTCAGTGGTGACCCCAGTGTTTTGGAAATACCAGGACCGTGGGATGACCACCAAGAGCAGTGGTAGGTGTGGAATGGAGTTGGCCTGAGCCAACCTGAATCCCAGGTATCCAGCCTTGAGCTACTTGCTGGACTTAGGTTTTGTTTGAGTGTGCCTGATTCTTCCTTTTGAAATAAGACAGTACTTGTTTTGGATCTTACAGCAGCCCACAGTTAAGAGACATTTAACAGACTGTGAACTTTTATTCATTTGGACATTTTAAGGATTGTGGGGCTTTTATGGTTGTACTGTCTTAGGTTATGATTAATGTTAACATCATACTTTGGGGATAAGAACTGGAAAGGTGGTGGTTTAATAGTGATGTGTTTTGTGTGTCAAGTTGACAAGGGGTCAATTTTGCTGGATAGCTTTAGTGTCAACTTGACACACCTGGGTTGAGGGAGCCTCAATTGGGGAATTAGCTCCATTGGACTGGCCTGTGGCCACGTCTGTGGAGTATTGTCTTGATTGTTGAGCAATGTGGGAGGGCCCAGCCCACTATGGGTGGTGCCACCCTGGGAAGCTTTTTGTGTACTGTATAAGAGGTCAGGCTGGGCATGAGCCAAGAGAGCAAGCCACTGAACAGCATTCCTCCATGGCTTGTGCTTCCTGCCTCCAGGTTCCTGCCCTGGGCTCCCTAAGTGATGAACTGTGACCTAGGAGATGTAAGCTGAATAATCCCTTTCCTCCCCACATTGGTGTCAGTCAGAGTGTTTTGTCACAGCAATGGAAGATAAACTAGAACAGGAACTAAATGCCAATTATTAATTTTAACTTTCAGATAAGGTTCTAGACCCAGAATCACCATTGGCTTCTTTTTACTCCGTTCTACTTGTGAGTTTTCTTTTTCAGTTTTCTTCTTCAGTATCAGAGATTTTTGAGTTAATCAAAATTTCTTTACTCATTGTTCCTTTAATGAATATTAGAAGAAGCACTTTTTTTAAACTCTGGTCTGCTAGCTCCTATAACCACTTGGTATGATTTAGACAGGTTTAATTTATTTTTCTTCTTAGTACTTGATTTATTCAGGGTTCTCTAAAGAAACAGAAGCAACAGGATGAATATAGAGCTATATACAATTTATTGATTTGCTCACGTGACAGAGCTCAAGTAGTCCAACAGTAGCTGTGCTGCACTGGAGAGGCTGAGAATCCAGGGAACTGCTCAGTCCGCAAGGCTGGATGTCTCAGTAGTCCCAATCTGGTGATGAAGGCCCGGTGGATTCCAGGATATCTGCTGGCCTCAGTACACACTGGGATCCGAAGGGTTGATCACAGCAGCAAGACAAACTCACTAGTGAGAGAGAGGCAAGCCACAGGAAAAAGGGACCAGCTCCCTCTGCCGTGGCCTTTTATAGTTCCTGCCAGCAGAAGGTAATGACCACATTTGGGGTGGGCCATCCAGGTTGAGGTGGTCCAATCCGAAGATCCTTTTTCCCTTATTTGTTACTTAGTTCAGTCAAGTTGACACCCAGGATTTTTTTTTTAATTTTATTTCTTTCTGTATGTGTATGAATGCACTGTCTGCATGCAGGTTTGTGCACCCGTGTCGTGCAATGCCGCGGAGATCAGAAGAGGGTGTCGGATTCCCCTGGAACTGGAGTTCTCCTGGAACTGGAGTTTCAGATGGTTCTCAGCCGCCATGTGGGTGCTGGGGATCGAACCCGGGTCTTCTGCAAGAGCGGTCGGCGCTCTTAACCGCTAGGCTATCTCTCCAGCCCCGACACCCAGGATTAACCATCACAAGTCCACCCCTTGTTAACTTGACACCCAATAAATAGCCTCTCCTTATGTTATGCTTAAATGTAAATTGTGAACAATGGCAAGGTCATAATTCCACCTAACATGTCATAAGTGTCTCATGTGCAACAGCAAAGCATTATATCTTAGAGTAGGTGGTAATGTCCTTGAGGAACACTTAGTCCTTCAGTATCTAATAACCTAAATATGACAACACTTAACACTTACCTCAGTTGCACATTCAAAAGGAACAACACAAGTATCTGCTTATAAATATATATATATATATATATATATAATATATATCTATATAATATATGAGCAGCACATTCTTAACCAAATCGGACAAAAGTTAATATCTATTATAATCCACGTTTCTGCAACTGGTCCCGTGGCTTCAGCTGATATTTATGACTACCTTCTTCTACTACCCATTCTGTATTTCCTCCACCATCAGCAAGCACCTCTGCAGGTCTTGGCTCTTTCCCTGGAGGAGTGACCCATACCTTCATCCCTGAAGGGTCTGGGCCATTTGTTGTCCTGTCTGGTTTGGGTTGTTGGAGTTTCCCATTGACCTTAATCATAGGACATGGTAGCACCAGAAGGTGCCCTACAGCATCTCCTGCCTTCCAGACATAATCTTCATTGCCCCCATTGTGGATAAAAAGTCCAATTTCCTCCTGGTAGTCTGGATCAATCACTCCTCCTACTACTATTATTCCTTCCTTAGCCTGTTGGCTTAAGAGCAGTAGAAGCCCAAAGTGGTCAGGGGGAAGTCTTATCTTCCAGTTCAATGGAACGTTTGCTGTATCTCCTGGCAAAAGCACTCCCCACTTTGGAGCCAAAACATCTAGACCAGCAGAATGCAATGTTGTGGGTACAGGAAGCAAAAGTTTTACTACTGGATCACTAGGGGTGTCAGTGAGTGGAATCACTCCCATTTCCACCCCTTGGTTCCTGGACCCATGAATTCTGGCTATAGGAGAAACAGTACCATATAGTAGGCACTGATTCAAAGCATATACTGCTTGCTAGAGAATCTTGCCCCAGCCCTCCAGGGTATTGCTACTTAATTGGTGTTGTAACTGTGTATTCAAGAGGCCATTCCATCGTTCTATCAAGCCAGCTGCTTCTGGATGGTGGGGAACATGGTAAGACCAGTGGATACCATGACCATGGGCCCACTGTCGCACTTCTTTGGCTGTGAAGTGAGTTCCTTGGTCAGAAGCGATACGGTGAGGAATACCATGATGGTGGATAAGGCATTCTGTAAGTCCCTGGATGGTAGCTTTGGCAAAAGCATTATGTGCAGGAAAGGCAAAGCCATAACCAGAATAAGTATCTATTCCTGTAAGGTCAAAAACCCCCTCCATGATGGACGTGGTCCAATGTAGTCAACCAGCTACCAGGTTGCTGGCTGGTCACCCTGGGGAATAGCACCATATCGGGGGCTCAATGTTGGTCTCTGCTGTTGGCAAATCTGGCACTTGGCAGCAGCTATAGCCAGATCAGCCTTGGTGAGTGGAATTCCATGCTGTCAAGCCCATGCATAGCCTCCATCTCTGCCAACATGGCCACTTTGTTCATGGGCCCACTGAGCAACAACAGGGATAGCTGGAGAAAGAGGCTGACTTTCCACAGAATGAGTCATCGGATCTACTTGATTATTAAACTCATCCTCTGCTGAGATCACATTTTGATGAGCATTTACATGAGACAAAAGTATCTTCACATCCTTTGACCATTCAGAGAACTATATCCACATACTTATTCCCCAAATGTCTTTCTCACCAATTTTCCAGTCATGCTCCTTCCAAATCCCAGACCATCGAGCCAAACCATTGGCTACAGGCCATGAATCAGTATATAATTGAACCTCTGGCCATTTCTCCTTCCAAGAAAAATGCACAACCATGTGCACTGCCTGAAGTTCTGTCCACTGTGAAGACTTTCCTTCACCAGTGTCCTTTAGGGTTGTTTCAGAAACAGGCTGTAATGCTGTAGCTGTAAACCTCTGGGTGGTGCCTGCACAGTGTGCAGAACTGTCAGTAAACCAGGCCCTAGATGTCTCTTCCTCAGTCAACTGATCATAGGGCAAACCCCATGAAGCCATAGGTGCATTCTTAAGCACAGGAGGCATTATAACAGGAGTGGGAACCATAGGCATTTGGGCTACTTCTTCATGTAGCTTGCTTGTGCCCTCAGGGCCTGCCTGGGCCCTGTCACGTATGTACCACTTCCATTTGATAATGGACTGTTGCTGTGTATGTCCAACTTTATGGTCTGGTGGGTCAGATAACACCCAGCTCATGATGGGCAGCTCAGGTTGCATGGTGACTTGGTGGCCCATTGTCAAAACATTCAGTTTCCACTAAGGCCCAATAGCAGGCTAAGAGCTGTCTCTCAAAAGGAGAATAGTTGTTTGCAGATGAAGGTAGAGCCTTAATCCAAAATCCCAAGGGCCTCTGCTGTGATTCCCCATGGGAGCCTGCCACAGTCTCCAGACAGCATCTCTATCTGCCACTGATACCTCAAGCACCATTGGGTCTGCTGGATCATATGGCCCTAGGGGCAGAGCAGCCTGCACTGTAGCCTGGACCTGTTGAAGAGCCTTTTCCTGTTCCAAGCCCCACTCAAAGTTTGCTGCCTTCTGAGTCACCTGATATATGGGACGTAGTAACACACCCAGATGAGGAATGTGCTGCCTCCAGAATCCAAAAAGCCCCACTAAACATTGTGCTTCTTTCTTGGTGGAGGGAAGGGCCAAGTGCAACAACTTATTCTTTACCTTAGAAGGAATGTCTCTGCATGCTCCATACCACTGAACTCCTAGAAACTTCACTGAGTTAGATGGGTACTTCATATACTTATTTTGTGTGCATTACCTTATGGAGTCTATGGATCTATGTGTTCTCTGATAATGTCAATGCATCTCTTGTATTAGATAGTACTTGCTTTCTTGTCCATAGATCATATTTCATATGGACATATTCAAACTTTTCTTTTATGATTATTCCTATCCTTGATACCACAACTAATTTCAGAAGGACAATGACATTTTTCTCTCTAGCTCTCTATCTTATTTTTTTAAACCTCTCTTTCCCTGAAGATAATGTTTATCATTTCAACTAGACTGGCTGGCCAGAGAGGTCCTATCATCTGGCTTTCTCCATATTACCACGTCTCCACCCTACAGTAGTGGAGCTACAAGCATGTAGGGTGAGGCTGAGCTTTTTCATGGGTATTTATTTGGTATTGTTAGTCAGATCTTTTTTCATAGCAAGTATTCTTACACACTGAGCAATTTCCCAGCCTATCATTTTCTTATACGTTCATCATGATCATTTATAGAATGTCTGACACTGTCAAAATTTACAAGATAAATTGAAAAATAGCTTTAAAGATATTGAATAAATGATAAATTCTGTAGGAACTTTATGTGCAATAGTTTAATTTGTTATAATATAAAGAAATTAAATGATAATAAGTGTACTAGTGAATTCAGTTTTTTTTTAAAATAAGGTCACGTCTCCATGGATGTTGCCTAAAATCCTGCAGCTTCTGTTGGGGGTTTGTGGCAGTGGTAGCCTCATTTTACTTCTTTAGTAGAGTGCTTGACTTTGGTAATTTATTTAGCTTTTCTACTGCTGGGAATTGAACACAACATCTTGCATGTATTAGTTACACACTCTAATTCCTGCATCTGCACCTGTGCACTAATTTCCATCCCCCTATCATTTCAGGAAACTGAAACTTAAACATAGATTTGTGGCTTGTTACAGATGCCTTTTACTTAATTAGTTTTATGGGCTTCAGTTTGCAGGTTAGGATAATTAAAACCTTCAAGGGGAAAGGTAAATCAAGAAATTATACAGATTCTCTCCTGAAGGTTTCTATTGTCCAGTTTTTGTCCCCTCTGTTCATTTCATATTGGGGGTCTTCATGTCAGGCTTTTGAATCTTTAGCTGTAGATGTGACCAACTTCAGGCTTTGAGCCACTGCTCATTACCATGTCTCCAGCAAGTGCCCCCAAGACAAAACAGAAGTGCACTGTAGGCATTTTCTATGTGAATTTCTTTCCCCAGAGTCCTGGCCTCTTCAGCCTTGGTTGTTGATTACTATCAAATGCCTCAGAGACACTTGTTGTTTTCTTATTGCTCTACATTTTGAGAATATTGTTCCTGAGATAGTCAGTCTAATACAATTTATCTAGCACAGCTTGCAGTGAAAAACTTCTGAGATATTTTAGGACATAAATATCAGAAGTGTACTGGAAGCTAAACTAAAGCAGGAATTCCTTTCAAAATAAAGACTTTATTGGTTTGAGCTATATATTGATGAAAAATTTAAATAGCAACAATTAAAAATTTACACATATTTGCAAAAATCAGTAAATGTGATATGAAAACTATAATTAATATGTAAATAAAATGTGTCAGTTTGTCTAGGCTTGTCTTTGTTCTTTACTATCAATTCTTATGGATTGATTTCTTTAATTATATATTTTGTCCTCTTAAAAATGTATACATACTTTTGGATGCCTTTGTATACCTTTGGGGCATTTAATTTTTATTTATTATCTGTGTGCATATCTTCCATCTATTTCATATTTTGATTTATTTTCTATCTACCTATCATCCATTTATCTATCTACCTATCATCTATCTATCTACCTATCAACTATCTATCTATCTATCTATCTATCTCTCTATCTATGTGCATGAGTGTTATGCCTGGATGTGTGTAAGTACACCTGTGCTGTGCAGTGCCTCCAAAGGATATCCAATCTCCTGAAACGGGAGTTATGGACCGTTGTTAGCTGCCATGTTGGTGCTGGGATATGAACCCAGGTCTGAAAGAACAGCCAGTGCTCATAACTTCTGGGCCATCTCTCCAGCTCCAGGGTCATTTCATATTGATTGATCCAGTTATAGCTGTAGTAAAGAGATGCAAATTTCTAGAATGGTTTCACATTCGTGATTTTAGGCAATCGTATTTTCCCATTGAAAGAGGTTATATTAGTGTGGACCAAAAATAGATCAAGAATAATATGGCTTTCTGGCTTTTATAAATCCTAGGGCTAATTTCTAAATTATTTAGTATCATGTTGCATAGAAAAAAACTCAACTTGTTGTGAAAGCATATGTAAAGGGAAAATTTATTTTACAAACAGAAAACTTTTCCCAGGGACCACTTATTTTGCAAATATGAAAGATAAAGTTTATATGATGCTCTATGTTATACTTATTGTCTTTTTTATCTTCATAAACTGAAAAATATTAAAGGCATTTATTTCAGAACCATGTGCTATAAAACATTGTTCTGATAGGTCTACAGATGAATGCCCAAAGGTTACTCAACAGTTACAATAATTGGATGCCCCAGAGGTTAGTATATTTTTTGAGCCTATATTTATTTATTTCATTCCTAGCCTGGCTAACTTTAAAATCCTCTTTAAAGTACAAACACCAGTGTGGGGATTTTAAGGAGCAAAATAAGCTTAAGAGAGAAAGTTGTGTAAACAATGGAAAAATTTAATGTAATAATGCAAGTTATGTATTTTCTCTTACTCTTTGATATTTTAATTATTCCTTGGAATGGTGAAACTTGTTACTAAAAGGAAGAAAATGAGCTGTCTGACACACGTTACATTATGTTTTGTTGCCTGGCAAATGTTATATTGTTTTGTTATACAGCATTCAAAGTTACCATTAAAAATGAAGTTTGTGATATAGCTCAAGGCCATTAAAATATTAGTCTAATAAAATGCATTTAGCATAAGTCAAATAATTTTCAAAATATAATCTTACATTCAAGAAGATAGATAGTGTTCATACCTCTGGCATGCAGTTGTATGATAATTCTATTCCCAAAGAAGAAATAGAAGTTATTAATTTCCTTTGCAATACATAATTAATGATAGTACATGTTCTTGGATGAGATAATTTCATATTCTCTAAAACAATTTTATTTTTTTAATTAAAAAAATTTGAATTTTATTTATTTCTGTATGTGTATGAATGTACTGTCTGCATGCAGGTTTGTGCACCCGTGTCGTGCAATGCCGCGGAGGTCAGAAGAGGGCGTCGGATTCTCCTGGAACTGGAGTTCTCCTGGAATTGGAGTTTTGGACAGTTCTCGGCCACCATGTGGGTGCTGGGGATCGAACCCAGGCCCTCTACAAGAGCGGTCGGCGCTCTTAACCGCTAGGCCATCTCTCCAGCCCTTCTCTAAAACAATTTTAAATCATTTTGATGAATAAACATTAAACAAGGAGATTATTTTGTATGCATAGGCATAATCCTTAAGAGCCATAATAAACAAACATTTGAAATTTGTTTAAATAACTCATGTAATATAGAAAACAACAATAAAGACTTACTAGGGGTATTTCCTGAGTATCATCTTTCACATTTTTCCCCATTTACTTTTCTCCTACAGCCTCATTTGGAAGTTGCAGATAATGAAACTGCTACAGATTTTCGGAATGTTATGTTTTCTTACTTGACAAATAGGAAACTGATAAATGAAGATGAATTTTTCATTTTTCCTTCATTGAATAGTGAACAATTCTGCATTGGTGCACAATATATAACTATCATTCAAAATGTAATAATAAATAAAAATTTAATGTTCATACTGTCTACTTCATAAAGTAAAAGTCACCAAATCCAGATATTTAAAGTAATATCTGGGCTCTGCCACTCATTGTCAAACAATGAGCACTTAGACTCTCTCTGACACAATTTATTCTTCAATGAAATGAAAAACTATAATTGTACCTGTCACCAGATTCAATGTCAGTAAATTTATGTTAAAGAAAGTTTCTACTGTTCTTCTTATAATATCAGTATGTTGGGATTATTAAAGGTCTAATGAAATGAAGATATATTATAAATATAGATACATCATTTCCATCAAGTATAATTATAATATCTACATGTTGGGATTATTAAAGGTCTAATGAAATGAAGATATATTATAAATATAGATACATCATTTCCATCAAGTATAAGGTATCTCATGAAAATATAAAATTTGATAGTACTCTTCATCAATTAATGGAAGACATGATAAATGGGGCATTGTGGATAAAAGTCAAAGAAAGTACAGAATAGTCTCACCTATAATGACAATTACATAAACACTTTGAAAAAAAATCACAAAATTTCAGCAAGTCAAATTATTATTGCAAATAATAATTTTGAAAGGACATTTTGGGACATGATTTTGGAGTTGTTTAAAATTGTAAACAACAGTATAAATAAAACAGTATTTTAAAATAATGAATACTACTTCTGAAGATCTTATCAGAGGGATTTTTTTTTTATTTTCGGTGATTGTTTTTTAAACTTTTACTTATTTTGTTTTTGAAAGTTGTAGTTAGGGAGGAAACAAAATGAAACAACACACAAATCAATATTATAACAAATTGGAACACCCAGACATCTGATTAAAGATGGAGCTGAGTACTAGATCACAGATACAACTTTAACATAAAATTACATCTTACTTGTTTATGTCTGAATAGAGTTTCTTAGAAAATTTATTTCTTGAACTTGAAATATTTGCTTGAAGAAATTGAATATAAGTATGAAAAGAAGTGTTCTGGGATACAATCATCAAGAAAAGTTGGTGTTTTTTTAACCAGAAAGTGGTTTACTTTGTAGATATATGCAAATGTTAGTGAATTATGTTATGAAAGCCATAATAAAATTTAGTGCTGAGTGCTTCCTGAAATTAAAATTGTGCTCACAATCTTGTTTTAAGTTCTTTTCCATATGCACAATGTGGTCTCTTTTGCCCGTAGGACCATGATATGAATATTTAATTATATGAAATAATTCATGCTGGATTGGTAGTTTTCAACAACAAAAGAACAGAGAACGAAGATGAAAAAGTGATAAAATATCTTGAATATCATTTTCAATTTAGAAATGTACATGAATAATGCAGGTTCATGGTTTGAAATTTTTCTTATTAAATAACACACATACATTTCATTCTCAGTCCAATCTCTTCCAGCTACACATATGTGATGGTTAATCTTGATTGTCAGCATGACCAGGTTTGCAATCAGTGAATAAGCAGACATGGGGGCAGAACTATGTAGGTATTTCCTAGAAGAATGAATGATGGTTCCTGAGTGGCAGATTTCCAAATGAAAGCGGTTCCCATTGTTTCTCCACAGGAAACATTAACTTCTTTAAAATATGTACTTATACACAAAGTGAAGGAATAACGGGCCTTTAAAAGTTGCTTGTTGATAAAAAAAAATGTTAAAATCATCTTATTCAAGTTTAATGTGTATCAATTCTAAGGAGGTAGGATCCAAGAAAGATAGCTTATATTGTAAGAAAGCCAGTTTGAGATGTTTTAACCTGTCTTTATCTCATCTACCTATCTTATCTGTGTAGTAGCTAGACAACTAGCAATTTTGTAATGACAAGAGCTAAGAAACCAGAAAACAAATTGTGAAGGAAGGTAGGAGAACAGCTCTGCATCTTCAAAAGCTTCCTCTTGCCAATATTATCATCTTGGTGCTAACTTGGCAACTACTCCAGAAATTCCGTTTACAGTACTTGAATTCATTTGACAATATTCAAAGCTCACTGTACAATCTTTTCTCTAGAGAGCAACAGTGACAATAATGAAACTTCTGTCAGATGAATAGCTGGTGAAAATTTTCTTCCACTCTGCAGGCTACCTCTTCATGCCATTTGTTGCGACCTTTGGTATACAGAACCTTTGCAGTTTAATGAGTTTCCAGTCATTGATCTTTTGACCCTAATTCCTGAGGAACTGGCATCAGATTAGGAAATTCTTTCCTGCACCTGCGTCTTGTACACTACTGCATATATTTCCTTCTAACAGTTTGAATACTTCAGGCTTCACATTGAAGTCTTAACCACTTGGTTTTGACTTTTCTGCCTGGTGATAAATATGGCTCTAATTTCATTGTACATGTGAAGATCCAATTTGGCCGGCACCAATTGCTGATGATACTGTGTTTTCTCCAGTTGCGTGTTCTTTGCACCTTTGTCAAATGTCAGGTGGCTGTAATATGTACCTTTTCATTAACAATTCTATTTTTCCAATGATCTTTAAGTTTGCTTTTTGCCAATACCATGCCGTTTTTATGATTATGGCTCTGTAATATAGATTAAGGTCAGGTGTGGCATTGCTCTTTGTAATCAAGCTTGTTTTGGCTATCTTCTCTCTCATTTGTGGATCTTAGCTCCAGGTCCCAAAATGTGAGTGTACAACCTGACACAACTGCAGGAATCAGAAAACGGAAATGAACAATAGAGAGGAAGGGAATATAGAGCTCAAGAGAGGCATATATTAGGAGGTAGGTATTATTTTATGGGGAATAATCAAGGAAAGATGAGTTCTTTAACTGAAAGCAAATAGGATTATACAGGGTATGGCAATGAAAGATAAACGTTCCTTTGATGGTATTAAAATCCAGAGGGAGATGTATTAAAGTCTTATGAAAAGTATACATACAACAAATATATGTGTCATGTGCTCAGCTCAAGGCTACATAACACAGATCACAGTGCTGGTAAAGAACTACCTCCCGGGCTGGAGAGATTGCCTAGCGGTTAAGAGTGCCGACCGCTCTTACAGAGGACCCAGGTTTGATCCCCAGCACCCACATGGCAGCCGAGAACCGTCTGAAACTCCAATTCCAGGAGAACTCCAGTTCCAGGGGAATTTGACACCCTCTTCTGACCTCTGCGGCACTGCACGACACGGGTGCATAAACTTGCATGTAGACAGTACATTCATACACATACAGAAATAAATAAAATTAAAAAAAATAAAAAAAAGAACTACCTCCCTTCAAGTTATTGGTCAAGGTTATGAAAAAGAATCCCAAAATAACATATGCTCTAGCCAATGTACAGCAAACAAGAAACTGAAGAGAACTTATCCCTTGAAAGGACAGCTATTTCATACCTCTACCTCCCAAGGCTCAGGGATCATTGTAGAAAGGGAAGCAGAAAGATTGTAAGAGCCAGAGGGAATGCATGACCACGGAAACAGACAGCTGGTCAGTTGCTCATGTGACCTTGCAATATGGTGACAATATGTGCAAGTCCTATGCATGCTTAGACCAGACAAAATCCAAGTCTAGACATAGAGAAATGGATAAGAAACCCCAATGCAAGCAAAAGAACTTTTGGCAACTGAGGGCTGCTGAGAGGGGTAGAGCCAGTGACTTACAGAGATGGGGCTCTTGGTAGGCCTAGTGGATAAATACATACTGAAGGACTGACACTGTAGTTTATTAAATGGAACAGAGGCGGGGGGTGCAGAGAGGGGAGCAAATCTAAATGGCATCAAATTACATGGTATGAAAATTGTAAAATTCTAATAAATTATTTCCACAAAAAGCAGAAAACAGGCAGAAGGAATGGAAGGATGGAAGGGTATGAGTATAAGGACAAAATTACAAAGAAAACATAATTTTTTGTTTGTTTCAATTTACTAATTTTTGCTAATAGTAAAAGCTCTTGTTTTAAATTATTACCCAATATGCCTGAGGAAAACTTTTCTTGGTGACATTCCAAATGAACATTACTTGTTGAAGGCCAAAGATGTGAACAACTTTACCTGAATCATATAATGTGTTAGATTTAAGATGAGGTAGAAGTATTTGTTTCCAGTGTCATTTCCTCTTTTAGCTTGCTTTCCTATCGTTCTGATAAAACACTGTGACCAAAACAGCTTGGGGAAGAAAGGGTGTGTTTTATGTTTCGAACTTGCAATCTATCATAGCAGAAGCAAGACAGGACCCTAGAGGCAGGAATTAATGCACAGAACATGGAAGAGCACTGCTTAATGGCTTGTTTCTCTGGTCTGTGCTCAGCCTTCTTTCTTAAAAGTACAACCTAAGACCACATGCCTGGGTGGCACCACCCACTGTGAGCCGGGCCCTCTCACATCCATAAAAAGTCAAGAAAATGCCTCACGGAAGTCTCCACAGGCTGATCAGATAGAGGAAATTGTCCAAATGATATTCCCTCTCACTAGTTGTGTCAAATTGACAACTGAAAATATCCAACGCTTAGACTTAAGAAAAAGGAAAAGCTAAGGTGGGGGTTTCTGTGAAGACAGTATGTACAACATACTTCTGGCTCAGTACCCTCAGTAGTATACACAGTAGTATTTGAATTTATCTTGTGCTAAGACAGATGTCTTATCTACTTTATCAATCTACCAATCTATCTATCTATCTATCTAACTATCCGTCTGTAATAGAATTTTATTTCAGATTAAAAATAATTATTACCTTTCATTTATAGTTCTAGAAACCAAGATGACGAGGATATGAAAACAAATATAATTGGTGTCTTCCCTTCCAAACAGACAATAGATTTTTTGAGAATGCATTAAATTGTGGAGAAAATGACAAGAAAAGCAAAACCAGTGGGAACTGGGTTTTGAGAAGATTCAAGGCTGACCTAAATGAAGTATGATCTTAATTTTATTATGGATACATTTTGGCAACTTTAAATTTGAAAATTAATTGATCAAAATAATTTGGCATTATTATGTGAATAAAATATATATAGTGCTATGGCAGAAAGGTCCTTGCAGTGGCTTTTCTAGGAGAATGATGGTGACATGCTAATAACTGTGACTGTAGAAACTGAATATAGGCTCTACATTTCAGCATTTGAAAGTGCTTTGGAAGGAAATTTTTGATACATAAGATATGGCTGACTCAAGACAAGAAAAAAAATCAAAGATGACTGTATATTTTTATCCTGCTGAGCCAGGAATATAATGATGATATTGACAGTGATGGGCTACAGATAAGATAGAGAAAATAATGAGCAGATTATAGATATGTTAAGTTTAAGTCTCAGATGGCTATTCTGGTGCAGACACACAGTAACAGACCTCAAGCAACACAAGGCATGCCTAGCTATTAACTTCTGCCTTCCAGCTCTCTACAAGGATTTTATTTATTTATTTTTCTTTCTTAGTAGTTTAGCTATGGAATTTATGAATTCATTTCCTAGTGTTCCTTCAGACATTCGTTATTCTATGTTGAAAACATCTGAATATTTTATTTTGAGTTGCCTATGCTTTCAGGAAGATCTCATTTTTTCTTATGTTTCCTTTAAACATTAAAATGGCATTCTAATCACTTCATCTTATTTTGTTATTTCTCAATTCTCTCATTTTCACATTTTAACCTATCATTATTGATGTAAATTTTTGATAAGCTATTTTTCCAAAAATACTGTGAAGGCCCTGGGAAGGTCATATTCACATATCAAATAAAGGATTATGACCAACATTTTCAATATCCTCTACTAATCTATAATTTCTGTTAGTGGTAATTCCTGTAGCCTTTTCACAGTATTTTATGCTGACCTCTGGACAAGATTCAAAGTGAATGGTTGATAGGCTGGAGAGATGGCCTAGTGGTTAAGAGCGCCGACCGCTCTTACAGAGGACCCGGGTTCGATCCCCAGCACCCACATGGCAGCCGAGAACCGTCTGAAACTCCAATTCCAGGAGAACTCCAGTTTCAGGGGAATCTGACACCCTCTTCTGACCTCCGTGGCATTGCACGACGTGGGTGCACAGACCTACATGCAGACAGTATATTCATACAAATACAGAAATAAATAAAATTTTAAAAAAAAAGTGAATGGTTGAGGCACAGCATATGCCAAATTAAAAACGGGAGTGAAAGAAATTATATTTCACTTCTATATTTCTCTCATGTGTATATGCTTGCATTTGAAATTTATATGTGTGCATGCAGTCATGTACACACCATTGACTGTGTGAGGAAGTCAGCAATCGACCTTGAGTATTGGTCTTCTTTCAACTTGTTTGACAAAAGGTCTCAGGTTTGTTTTGGTTTGTTTGTTGTTGTTGTCATTGGTGTTATTATTTTGTTTTATTTTGGGGGGTATAACTTATCCACCAAACAATGGGCTCATGAGTTTCCAGGGAATTCTCTGTCTCTACCTTCTATCTCTCATTGGGAGTCCTGGGTCTGCAGAAGCACATGCTGTGTGTCTGAAATTCTGCTGGTTTCTGAAGGTTCTCACCACCTTTTTGATGCAAGTGCTTCTATCCACCAAGTCATCTCCCCAGCTCCTCAGTACTTTAATTTTCTCAGAAAATAAAATATTTACCTAGCAAAATTACAGTTTTCTAATGCCATCAGACAGTGTTTTTCATATGTGTGTGTGTGTGTGTGTGTGTGTGTGTGTGTGTGTGTAAAATATTTGTTTTTCTGTTGTTTTCTTTGAGAAAGTGTTTCTCTATAGTCCCAGCAGGTCTGGAACTCACTATGTAGACCAGGTGGGCCTCAATCTCACATCTCCCTGCCTGTGCTTCCAGAGTGATGAAATTAAAGGCACACACCACTGGGCCTGGCTGCCTGGATCTTCATTCAGATTTATACCAAGACCAATAGTCCAGACTATCCACATTTTCCTCAGGATTTATCATTCTCCATTACATTTTTTATGTGAATTTGGCAAAATGTCTCCAAGTAACATATCTTAAAAGTGATTATACATTCACTTTCATTCACTGAAACTAAACAAATTACATAGATGTGTTCTGTGGATTTCATACAAAACCATATGTTTAAATAAAAAGATGGAAAAAAGATTAAATGTACCTTTATTTTGTATTTGACCCATTGAATATTTGTACAGAATTCTATTTTTTTATTATTTATTTCTGTATGTGTATCTATGTACTGTCTGCATGCAGGTTTGTGCACCCGTGACGTGCAATGCCGTGGAGGTCAGAAGAGGGTGTCGGATTCCCCTGGAACTGGAGTTCTCCTGGAATTGGATTTTCAGACTGTTCTCAGCCGCCATGCGGGTGCTGGGGATCGAACCCAGGTCCTCTGTAAGAGCGGTCAGCGCTCTTAACCGCTAGGCCATCTTATCGGCTGTCACTGACAAGGTGGACTTGGAAGAGAAAGTGTGATATAGATATCTCATTTAGAGCTACAACACACCCCAGCCTCTTATTCCCTGTGGACTGACCAGATGTGGATCACTTGTTAATCTCCAGCTGCTGCAAGAAGAAGCTTCTCTGATGAGAATTGAGAGATACACTGATGTTTAGGTAAAACAACAATTCATTAGGAGTGGGTTTCATACTATATCTTTTTAGTAGAATAAAAGAAACAGCTGGAGACCTGTCTTATCACAGAATTTCAGCCCTTATAACAGTGACAGCTATGGGCCCAATTCCGAAGTGGGCCTTAAATCTAATTGGAAGATAATTGGTTAATCCTATAACATTTGTCACAAGATTGGACCAGAGGTCATATATCGCCAGACCAGGTTTTATTTTAGCTTTCAAGTTCACAATTGCCTAAAACTGACAATGTTCTCTTCTGGCACATGCATATATAGTACTATGAAACTGAACTTAGCCACTAGAGATGAAGCTTCAAGTACAGAACCAGCTGGATTTCTCCTTGATTGTTCTACTACCTCTGTAGTGCTTTAACCAATAGAGTCTAACTGTCAAGTTTTGGAAGGGAACCAAGAACAAACTAATATTAGGTACTGTTTGAGTGTCTGTAGGTCCCCCTTATCAACAATCCCAAAATAAGGAGGCCATTCATGGAAGTGGCCTTTTTATTTGTGAGCCTATGGTCTCTGATGGGGTCATTGAACCTGTGTTATCAAGGCACTATACTTAAACTCTTTTTATATTGTTTTTGTACCTATTGTATGTAGCTTCTACAGCCATAGGCTTCCATGCAACTTTTTCAAAAAAACCTTTACTTTTAGTTATCCCTATCCCTACATCATTGTCTGTCCTGACATCCCATTCATCACCTGATTCCTATTCCCTAATTATCCTTTCTCCGTTTGAAATATTTTATTTTGTTATTTTTATTTTAATTTATATGTATGAGTGTATTCCCTGCATGCATGTATTTGCACCCATGCTGCACAATGCCTGTGGAGGTCAGAAGAAGACTTCAGATCACCTGGAACTGGAGTCACTAGGAACTGTTAGCTGTCATGTGGGTGCTGAAAACCAAGTCAGGTTCCTCTGTAAGTGTAGCCAGTCCTCGTAACCACTGAGCAATCTCTCCATACCCTTCTCTCTCTCTTTATAGTATTGTTTTTTCCCTCTCTTGATGCCCACCTTCCCAAATGGCACTTGATAGTTTCTTAAACTCTATGGATTTTCCAACTGAAGCATCCCTATCTAAAGATTCAAATGTAGAATTAACTTAGGACCAATAACATGCAACATTTGTCTTTCTGAGTCTGAATTACTTCACTCAGGATGATTGGTTCCTGTCCTCCTGTCCTTTCATTTACATTTAGATTTCATAATTCAGTTTTTCTTAGTAGCAGAATAATATTCTATTGCATAAATATATTATCCTTTTGTTATCCATTCACTTATTGATGGACATCTAAGTTATTTACATTTCCTGGCTATTGTGAATAGAACAGCAATAAACATGGCTGAACAAATATCTCTGTATCAGGATATAGAGTACTGTGTTCATTTGATTTGCTCCTTCTTTCAGTTAACTGGGTTAAGGGTCTATCACATTTATTTTTTCAAAGAACCAGATCTTAAATTCATTCTTTATCTTGTTATCTTTGTCTCTATTTCACTAAATTGTGCTATGCTAGGTTTATGGTTAGTTTGTTCTTCCATTTCCAGAATCTTGAATTGTACTTTTAAGTCATTTATTTCTCTTCTTTCTGATTTTTAATGGAAGCCCTTAGAGCTATAAACTTCCTTCTTAAGACTGCTTTTAAAGTGTGCCAGACATGTTATTGTGTTGTATTATCATTTCATTTAGTTCCATGTATACTTTTTTTCAGTCTTAATTTTTTATTCCATTTGTAATTCACAACTGTGATTTTTATTCTCCATGAGATTGTGTAGTTACTAAAGCTTCTTTTTCTGTTGATTTTAAGCTTTATTGCATTGTGATCTGTTAGAACACGCAGAATTACTTCAATGGAGCTGGTCTCTTGTTAATCACAGTTTAGTCTTCATTCTACACCGACCAGAATCCACAAATTCATCATCCAAAATATCACACACACTGTCCCAAAAGAGTCTTTAAGGGACTCTATAGCTTCCCTTGTAATTTCAGATGACAAGACTCCTTTCTCTGCATTGCTCTTGACACTACCTTCAAAGATCCTACTCACCCTGAGCACTTAATTGCTTTTTGAGATGGAAGTTCCAAATGCTTCTGAAATCTTCCTTCCAACATCTCATATGTCTGTAAAAGCAATAACCCACTTTCTGGTAACAATTTCTTTTCAGTTTTCTTTCTATTTGCTCTGGTAAAACACTGACCAGGTATAACATGGACAGGAAAGGGTTTATTTTCGCTTACAGCATATAGTCCATTACTGAGGAAATCCAAGGCAGAAACCTGGACACGGGAACTGAAGCAGAGACCAAGGAAAAACACCACTTGCTTGGCCCTTTCCCTGATTTTCTCAGCTAACTTTCTTATATAATCCAGGCCCCCTATCTACAGATGACATTGCCCATCCTGTGCTGAGCCATCTCATATCAACTAGAAAACTTTAAGAAAGCCCTATATCTCACCCTCAAGAATAGGCACCAACTTAAAGTGAAAGGATAGAAAAATATTTCAAGCAAATGGAACCAAAAAGCAAGCAGTAATTGCCATTCAAATATCAGACAAAAATAGAGCTCAAAGAAAAAACTAATCAAAAGATACAAACAGGGCTATTACATTCTTACCAAAGGAACAATTAACCATGAAGATTTCACAATCATAAATATATATGCTCCAAACTCTGGTGCACCCAACTTTATAAACTCAATCCTGTAAGACCTTAAATCACAGATTAATCCCAACACACTGGGGGATTTTAATACCCTAATGAACACTTTGGCTAGGTCAGCTACACAAAGAATAAACAGAGAGACATCTGAAAGGAACAATACAATACACCAAATGGACCTCACAAACATTTATCGAATATTCTGCCCAAACACCAGACAATATACTTTCTACTCAGCACAACATGGAACCTTCTCCAAAATCGACCACAAACTGGGACACAGAATAAACCTCAACAAATACAAAAGGATTGAAATAATTTCATGCACTCTATTAGACTACAGTTCAATAATCTCAGTATCAATATCAGGATAAGCCCTGCCACTTACAAGAACACATGGAGACTAAACAACACACTCTTGAATAATAAATGGGTCAAGGAAGAAATTAAGAAGAAATAAAACATTCCTAGAACTAAATGACAATGACAATACAACACAACAAAACCTTTGGGATACATTAAAATCTGTCCTAAGAGGGAAATTTATAGCCCTGGGTGCCTACATTAAAACAAACAAACAAACAAACAAACATAAAGAGCACAAATAAACAATCTAACACTGGAGCCAGAAACACTTGAGAGACAACAACAAATGAACCCTAAACCCAATGGAAAGGAAGAAATAACAACACACAAACAAAAAAACAGAGCAGAAATCAATGAAATAGAAACAAAGAAAACAATATAAAGAATCAATGAATCCAAAACTTGGTTCCTTGAAAGGGTAAACAAGATAGACAAACATCCAGTCCAGTTAACCAAAAGAAAGAAAGAGTGACTCGAAATCAATAGAGTTTGTGATGAAAGGAAACATCACAACACACAATGAAAAAGTCCAGGCAATCATAAGGAATACTTCAAAAACCTATACTCCTGGGTCTATACCCACAAGATCATCCTATTGCAGAGATATGTGCACAACCATGTTTATTGCAGCTTTTTTCACAATAGCAAAGAGCTGGAAGCAACCCAAGTGGATAAAGAAAAATGTGGTACATCTACACAATGTAATTATGTGCAGAGTGAAAGAAACACAACACCATGACATTTGTAGGTAACTCGATGGATCTAGAGGCCGTTATTCTAAGTGAAGTAACACAGTCCCAGAAAAACAAATGAAGTATGGTGTCCCTCATTTGTGGATCTTAGCAACAAATCCTTATATGTAAGGCAAACTGAGTTTTTTTTTCTTTTTTAGTAAATATAGTACCACCTTACCTGATGTTACTATAAAAATTAAGCACATTAAAACATACATCAACTTGCTATGTAATTTAGGAATGTAAAGTAATATTTCTTTTTAAATACATGCAACTCTATTCTTAAAATGTAAATCCCTAAGCATGTTTTGGAATTAACCTATAGTTTGCTTTCAGACATTGTCATTTTTGTATATGTGTTGACTGTATATATGCATATTTTGGAGCAATATAAAATTAAAGGGAACAACAACAACAACAACGACAACAAAAAAAGAGTTGTTCAAAGAGCTGACCAAAACATTAAACTTCTGCCCCAAACAGTAAACTTCTGCATCGAAAAATTTAAAAGACTATGAAAAAGATGCAAGACAGGTATGGCAGAATGCACACATTCTGGTGGAGTTGGGCACATGGAAGGGGGACCAGGTCTAAAAGTTTGATTAAAAAAAAATGTATGGGGCTGGAGAGATGGCCTAGCGGTTAAGAGCGCCGACCGCTCTTACAGAGGACCCGGGTTCGATCCCCAGCACCCACATGGCGGCCGAAAGCTGTCTGAAACTCCAATTCCAGGAGAACTCCAGTTCCAGGGGAATCCGAGACCCTCTTCTGACCTCCGCGGCATTGCACGACACGGGTGCACAGACCTGCATGCAGACAGTACATTGACACACATACCGAAAATAAATTTAAAAAATTAAAAAAAAAAAATGTATGAAATGCATAGAAGTACAATAAAATGGGGCTGGAGAGATAGCCTAGCGGTTAAGAGCACCGACTGCTCTTGCAGAGGACCCGGGTTCAATCCCCAACACCCACATGGCAGCTGAGAACCATCTGTAACTCCAATTGGAGGAGAACTCTAGTTCCAGGGGAATCTGAGACCCTCTTCTGACCTCCGTGGCGTTGCACGACACGGGTGCACAAACCTACATGCAGACAGTACATTTAAATAAATAAATAAATAAATAAATAAATAAATAAATAATAAATAAATAAATAAATAAATAAATAAATAAAATTACCCCCCCCCAAAAAAAGCCCAGGTCCAGATAGGATCACAGCAGAATTCTATTAAAACAGTTAAAGAAGACTTGTAGCCATTACTTCTCAAATTATTTAGAAGAATAAAAACAGAAGGAAATCTCCCAGATTCCTTCTTTGAAGCCAGCATCACTCTAATACCACAACCAGGCAAAGATACAACCAAAAAAGAAAGCTATAGGCCCTTCTCACTAATGAACACAGGCACGAAAATTCTCAACAAAATATTTGCAAACCACATACAGACACATATCAAAAAGATCATCCAGCATGACCAAGTTGGATTCATACCAAAGATGCCAGGATAGTTCAAGATATGTAAATCAATAAATATCATCAAACACATAAATGGACTGAAAAAGAAAATCACATGATCATCTCAATCAATGCAGAAAAATCCTTCAACAAAATCTACCATCCCTTCATGCTTAAAGTTCTAGAGGGAATTGGACTCGAAGGATCATTCCTCAATATAATCAAAGCCATATACAAGAAGCCCACAGCCAACATCATCCTAAATGGAGAAAAATTAGAAGCATGTCCCTTAAAGGCAGGAACATGGCAGGGCTGCCCACAATTGCCACTCCTCTTCAATATAGTGCTTGAAATGCATTCTCAGTTAAAATCTTCATGAGTTTCTTCACAGATTTGGGGGAAGAAATTCCTTAAATTTATATGGAAAAACAAAAGACCCCAGATAGCCAAAGCAACACTGAGTGAAAAAAGCAATGCAGGGGGTATCACTATACCAGAATTCAAACTATATTACAGGGTTATAGTCATAAAAACAGCCTGGTACTGGCACAAATAAAATGATCTGTAGATCAATGGAACAATATTGAGGATCCAAATTTGAGCACACACAATTTAAGCCACCTCATATTTGACAAAGGTGCCAAGCAGACTCAGAGGAGAAAAGACAGCATCTTCAGCAAATGGCACTGTCAAAACTGGGTCACTACTTGTAGAAGAATAAAACTAAACCCCTACCTCTAGTCTTGTATAGAACTGAATTGAAAAATGATGTCCGAAATGCACAAATCATCAATAAAAATAAAAAATATCAACTCTAAATGGATCAAAGACCTTAATGTGAAACCCAAAACACTAAAGATGATAGAAGAAAATGTTGGCAGCAAGAAGACATAGGCATTGGAAAAGACTTCCTAAATCAGTCAGTTGCTGCAGGGGAAGTGAGGTCCACAATTGACAAGTGAGACCTCATTAAATTCAAAAGCTTCTGTACAGCAAAAGAAACAATCAGTGAAGTGAAGAGAAAACCAATAGAGTGGGAGGAAACCTTCACCAGTGATGCAGCCAACAGAGCATTGACTTCCAGAATATATAAACTACTCAAAAAACAAAGAAGTAAGAAAACAAATGAATCACTCAAAATATGGAGTAAAGAGCTGAAAAGAAACTTCACAAGTGAATATATATACATATATATTCACCCCTATACTAAAATTATATATAAAATAATACTATATATATATATNTGTTGTATTGCCATTTTATTTAGTTCCAGTAATTTTTTTCAGTCTTATTTTTATTCCATGTACAAACTATTTTCCAGAGATGTGTAGTTACTCCCTAAAGTCTTCTTCTGTTATATTTAAGCTAAGCACTTGTATCTGTTAGAAACAACGCAGATTACTTCAACTGGAGCTGTCTCTTATTAATCACAGTTGAGTCTTCATTCTACACCGACGCAGAACCAATTCATCATCCAAAATATCACACACATGCAAACAGGTCTTTTAGGGACTCTATACTCCCTGTAATTTCAGATGACAGACTCCTTTCTCTCATTGCTCGACACTACCTTCAGATCCACTCACCCTGAGCACTAATCTATTTGAGATGCGAAATTCCAAATGCTTCTGAAATTCTTCCAACATCTATAGTCTGTAAAGAACCCACTCTCTGTAACATTTCTTTTAGTTTCTTCATTTCTCTGTAAACACTGACCAGGTATAACATGGACAGGAAAGGGTTTATTTTCGCTTACAGCATAATGAGTCCATACTGCAGAAATCCAAGCAGAAAACCTGGACACGGAACTGAAGCGACAAGAATACCTAACTTCTTTCCTTCCTGCTTCCTCAGCTAGGTTTCTTATATAATCCAGGCCCCCTATCTACAGATGACATTGCCCATCCTGTGCTGAGCCATCTCATATCAACTAGAAAACTTTAAGAAAGCCCTATATCTCACCCTCAAGAATAGACACCAACTCTAAGTGAAAGGATAGAACAAAATTTCAAGAAATGGAACCAAAAGCAAGCAGGAATTGATATCTTAATATCAGACAAAAATAGAGTCAACAGAAAAACTAATCAAAATACAAAGGCTATTACATACCAAAGACAATTAACCATGAAGATTTCACAAATCATAAATATATATGCTCCAAACTCTGTGCACCAAACATTATAAATAATCCTGTAAGACTTAATCCACAGATTAATCCCAACACAATAATAGTGGGGGATTTTAATACCCTAATGAACACTTTGGACAGGTCAACAAAACAAACAATAAACAAGAGAGCATCCAAAAAGAACAATACTACACCAAATGCCTTCGACAAAAATTATCGATTTGCCAACACCAGACACTAACTTTCTCACTCAGCACAACCATCGAACCTCTCCCAAAATCCACCACAAACTGACACAGGAAAAACCTCAACAAATACATAGGATTATAATTTCATGCACTTAGTTAGACTACCAGTTCAATGAATCTCAATATCAACTTCAGGATAAGCCTTACTATCTGCAAGAATACATGAGACTAAACAACACACTCTTAAATAATGAATAGGTTAAAGAAGAAATTAAGAAGAAATACATCTAACCTAATGACAAATGACAATCACACACAAACAAAACCTTTGATAATTTAAAATCATGTCCTAAGAGGGAATTATGCCTGGTGCCTAACATTAAACCAAACAAACAAACTAACAAACATAAAGAGCACAAATAAAAAATAAAAATAAAAAAAAAAAAAAAAAAAAAAAAAAAAAAAAAAAAAAAAAAAAAAAAAAAAAACACACAAACAAAAAACAGAGCAGAATCAATGACAATAAGAAGAACAAAGACAAACAATAAAAGATCAATGAATCAAAACTTGGTTCCTGAAATGATAAACAAGATAGATAGATTTCTAGTCCAGTTAACCAAAAAGAAAGAAAAGAGTGACTCGAATCAATAGAGGTTTGTATAAAGAAACATACAACACACAAGAAAAAAGTCCAGGCTCATAAGGAATATTCAAAAACCTTAGCTCGGGTCCATACCACCAAGATCATCCGTAGCAGGATCATTGCACACCATGTTATTGCAGGCTTTTTTCTCACAATAGCAAAGACTGACAGCACCCAAGTGGATAAGAAAAGATTAGTACATCTACACAATGTAATTATGTGCAGAGTGAAAGAAACACAACACCATGACATTTGTAGGTAACTCGATGGATCTAGAGGCCGTTTTCTAAATGAAGTAACAGTCCCAGAAACAAATGAAGTATGTTCCTCATTAGTGGATCTTAAAACAAAATCCTTATATGTAGGCCAAACTGAGTTTTTTTTTTTTAAGAACATATAGATACCACCTTACTGATTACATAAAAATTAAGCCACATTAAACATCACATCCACTGCTATGTTTAGAGATGTAAGAATCATTTCTTTTTAAATACATGCAACTCTATTCTTAAAATGTAAATCCCTAAACACGTTTTGGAACTAACCTTGTTTGCCTCAGACAATTGTCATTGTATATGTGTGACTGTATATATACATGATTTTGGCAATAAAATTAACGGGAACAACAACAACAACAACGACAACAAAAAAAGATGTTCAAAGAGCTGACCAAAACATAAACTTCTGCCCAAACAGTAAAACTTCTGATGAAAAATAAAGACTATGAAAAGATGCAAGACAGGTCATGCAGAATCAAACTTCTGTGGAGCTGGGCACATGAAGGGACCAGTCTAAAAGTTTTATGATTTTAAAAAAAATGCTATGGGGCTGGGAGAAGAGTGGCTTACGGTTAAGAGCGCCGACCGCTCTTACAGAGGCCCGGGTTTGATCCCCAGCACCCGACTGCGGCCGAGAGTTGTCTGAAACTCCAATTCCCAGGAGAACTCCGTTACAGGGGAATCCGAACCCTCTTCTGACCTCGCGGCATTGCACGACACGGGTGCAACACAGACCTGATGCAGACAGTATATTGACCAATACCGAAAATTTAATAAAAAATAAAAAAAAAAAATTTATATGCATAGAAATACAATAAGAAATGGGCTGAATAGCCTAGCCGGCTTAAAGCACCGACTGCTCTTGCAGAAGACCCGGTTCAATCCCCACACACACTGGAGCTGAACATCTGTAAACTTCCAATTGGAGGAGAACTTCCTGCAGGTCCAGGGAATCTGAGACCCTTTTGACCTCTGCACAAGATGACGAAGGTGGGAAACCCTCCCCCCCCCCCCCAAAAAAAAATAAATAAATGACAATAAATAAATAATAAATATAAATAGATAAAAACATAATAAATAAATAAATAAAATTACCCCCCAAAAAAAAACCAGTCAGATAGGACACAGCAGAATTCTATTAAAACAGTTAAAGAAGACTTGTAGCCATTACTTCTGCAAATTATTGAAGAAAAAAACAGAAGAATTCCAATTTCCTTCTTTGAAAACCCAGCATCACTTCTGAATCCAAACAGGACAAAGAAACCAAAAAGAAGTAATAGCCCTTCTCACTAATGAACAACAGACGAAATTCTCAACAAAATATTTGCAAGCCAGTACAACACATATTCAAACTAAGATATCCAGCCATGACAGTGATTATACCAAGAGATGCCAGGATATTCAAGAATGGTAAATTCAATAATCATCAAACAATACAATGACGAACAAAGAGAAATTCAATGATCATTCAATCAATGCAGAACAAAGCCTTTCAACAATCTAGAATCTACATACACTTCATGCTATAAGTTCTAGAGGAATTGACTAAGGTATTCCTGAATGATACATCAAAACCGTATACAGAATCCCACAGCAACACATCTAAATGGAAGAAACTTAGAAGAGATCTCGCCTTAAAGAGTAACATTTGCGGTGCCACATATTGCACTCTCTCAACTTATGCTTTTAAAATGATCTCAGTTTAAAAATCTTCCATGGGAGGGGGTTTTTTTTTTCACAGACTTGGAATAAATCCTTAAATTTATTGAGAAACAAAAGACCCCAAGATAGCCAAAGCAACACTGAGTGAAAAAAACAATGGCAGTGCTATCACTATACAAGACTTCAAATAATATTACAGGGTTATAGTCATAAAAAGCTGATGCACAAATAAAATGATCTGTAGATCAATGTACATATATTGAGATCGCAAATTTGAGGACACAATTTAAGCACCCGATATTATTGACAAAGGTGCCAAGCGACTCAGAGGAGAAAAGAAGCATCTTCAAGCAAATGCACCTGTTTTTAAATATGGTCACTACGGTGTAGAAGAATAAAACTAAACGCCTACCTCTTTAGTCTGTATAGGAATTGAATTGAAAAAATGATGTCCGAAATGCACAAGTCATGCGGAGTAAGGATAAGATAAGGAAAATCATCAACTCTAAATGTATGAAAGACCTTAATGTGAAACCTAAAACTCTTAATATTATTGAAGAAAATGTTGGCAGCAAGAAGACATAGGCATTGGAAAAGATTCTAAATCAGTCAAGTTTGTGCGGAAGAATTGAGGTCCACAATTGACAAGTGAGACATCACTAATAATTAAGCTCTGTACAGCAAACAGCAAACAATTAAGGAAGTGAAGATAAATCCTACAGAGTGGAGAAAACCTTCACCAGTGAGACATATGACAGAGCATTAACAACAAAAATATATAACTACCTCCAAACAGAGCAAAGAATGTAAGCAAAACAAATGAATCGACTCAAAATATGGAGTTAAAGAGTTCTGAAACAGGAAACTCACAAGGAATATACTATATATATATTCACCCCCTATATAAAACTATTATAAATATATTCTTATATATATGTATAGACTAATATAACTTATATATATATATATATATATATATAATAGATTGTAGGGAACAACAGCAGCAGAGTGACTGGGAGAGGGACCTGACTGAAACAGTAAAGTTCCCCCAAGGGCAATAATCCTCTGCTTTGATAAAAACGTTGAAAAGAATCAGAAAAAACGATACAGGGCAGGGATGGCAGGGTGCATGAACTTGGGTGGGTTGGGGGGCATGGAAGACAAGATGAGTCTAGATTGGATTGAGAAGTGATGTATAAAACACACATAACTTCAATAAATTGTTAAAAAATAAATAAAAATAAAAATGCCTTATAGACATGGCCACAGGCAACACTGAGGAATTCTTCAACTGATTCCATCATCCCAAGTGACTAATTTTTATTCATTTCCCAGAAAGTAACCATCGCATGGACTTAAATATTGATATCTATTTCTGTATAACACCAAACATTATCCCTCTTATTAACCTTTTTTAACACAAAACAGTTCTCATTTTGATGTTGTTATCTATGCATTTATATATTTGTCTGTTTTATATTTCACTGAATTTGCTCATGATATGCTACTCAAAGTTTTTTATATACAATTTACTAGGTGATGAATCATAACTAGTAGTTGCTTAATGCTAGGTTTTATTGGATTTAATTGCAGAACAAATGAAATAAAACACCATAAACACATATGATATAAAAAACTATCTCTGTTGAGTACCACATTATTCACACCAGTGTACTATCTGCATTGCATTATTTTAAGTTGATTCAGTATTATACACTGTTGTTTTTACTCAGGATCTTTATGTAGACGATTGTTGCTGGTTTAAAATCAAGCAGTGGAAGATGAAACTGGTAGAGTATGTGCTCTATAAAACACACTTGGTTTAATCCCAGTGTGAAAAACAATTGCTGAGCAAAGTAAATATTTGCTATAACTTCCTTAAATATTTTTTCAAACAGGGAGAAACTGTAGGGCACAGCAGCGATGCCTTTTATTTGATATGGATGGTATGTCATTTAGGATGGTATTTCCTAACATTGAATACTATGTGTTGTGTCTGAAGCAGGAGGGGGTAAGATTTTCAGTCATACCTCAAGGTATACCCCATAGAGCCATCAACACTTATCACCCACAGGGGAAATCTTCAAATATGATGAGCAGTCTGTGTACCCCTGCAGCATACAGTGTCACACATATGGGAAAAAAAAAAAAAAACTAACTGACATACCTAACATTAAATACATGGAGTTGCCCCCGGAAATGATAACATTAGATAGGACAGAAATAGCATCTAGCAAAAAACAATAAATAACTTCATAGCTTTTCAACATCCTAACTCCTGGACACCACTGGGAACTCCAGGCAGAGGCTGTGTGTCTTTCGGCTAATAGGTCCCTCTGTGACAATACAGGGCATGCATAGAGGAGAGTCGGAATGGTGAGGAGTCATTTTGCTGCTCTGTCTATATACCCTACATTGCTTCATTGGTCGACAAGTTTCAATACATTCCCAAATACTTCTCGATATTGCATTCCCTCAGGGATTAGAAGCTATCTGAACACAAAAAAGTTGCAGTTGATAGAAATCACTTGTTTCAGAAAAGGGTAAGCCAAAAATTTAACAAGACAAGATCATAACACTGGAAAAAAAGTACATTCTATCTAGTATCTAGAATGCTTTATGGGAGTGTTTTTAAAATGTATGATGTTCTTTGAGATATGAATAAAAAAGAAAATAAAAACTAATAAATAAGAAAATAGATAAGATTACATTCATGTAAATATTTGCTTAGCATTGTGCAATCATTGTCTAGAACTGATGCTTACAGCTCCAGAGGGGAATAATTTTTCATAGAGCTGTATCTCTTCTTTCAGTATGTATCTTATTTCTGTATCCCCTGTAGGCTACAAGATATATATATATGTGATGCTTATTGAACCTGAAATGTCAGCATTGATATTTGTGAGACACCAGGATGTCTGAATAATCATTTGATTTTTCTTAAAAAAAACAAACAAAGGAAACAGTTGATACATAGTGAAAGGTGATTGGAAGATACAGTGAACATAATAGCTTTCAGTTATAGCACATTTTGTCTCTTTTTAAGATACCCAGAAATTGGGGCTGTACAGATGGCTCAGCATTTAAGAGCTCTGACTTCTCATGCAGAAGACCTGGGTTTGATTTCCAGCGCTCACATGGTGGCTAAAAGCCATATTCAATTTCAGTTCCAAGAAATCTGATACCTTCTTCAGACCTCCTCAGGCACTCTATGACATCAGTGCACTTAACACACACGTAGGCAATGCATTCAATCACATAAAATAAAAATATTAAATAAAGTGTTTGTTTAAAAAAATGATACCCAGAATTCATTAACCTATAATTTTCTGATTTTTTGGTGGTTGTATTTTATCTTTGTCTGTTTTTATGTTAGAGTAATCCTGGCTTCACAGAAATAATTTCGGAGTGTTGTTTTATTTCATTTTTTATTATTTATTTATTTACTATTTTTTACTTTTAATATTTTATTGAATATTTTGAAGAGTATTGGTATTACTTTTTCTTTGAAGGATTGGTAGAATTCTGAGCCATATCTAATTTGTTCTGGGCACTTTTTATATGGAGATTTTTAATCACTTTGTCTCTCTCATTAGTTGTTATGAGTCTATTTGTTTACGTCATTTTGATTTAACTTTGCTAAGCTGTACATATCTAGAAAATTAATAATTTTTTCAAATATTCTAGTTTAATGCAATGCAGATTTTTTAAAGAATGTCCTTACATATTTCTGAATTGCATCTGGGTCTATGGTAATGCTTTCTTCTCTATCTCTGATTTTCTTAATTTGGGTTCTCTCTCTCTCTTTCTCTCTCTCTTCTTGCCCTTCCTCCCTCCCTCCATTTCTCAGTTAATTTGGCTAAAGTTTTGTCAATCTTGTTAATATTTTCAAAGTTAATATTTTCTTCAGGGAGAGAAAGATGGCTCAATAGCTAAAAGAGCACTAGGTGCTCTTGCAGAGAACCTTGTTTCTGTTCCCAGCATCCATATGGAGGCTAACAAACACCTGTAACTCTAGTTTCAGGGTATCTAATATCCTCTTTTGTCTTCCACAGCCATTACATAACAGATGCACTTGCACACATGTAGGCAATACACTCAAATAAAACACAGATAATAAAACTTATTGGTTTAAAAAGAACAAACTCTTCACTACTTTGATTTTTTTATATTATTTTCCTATTTCTTAATTCATTAATTTCATCCTTGATTTTATTTTTCTCTTTCTCATGTACTCTTCTTGATGTTGTTTGTAGTTTTCCAAGGCTTGCAGACATATCAGTAATTTGGTTATATGGGACAGTTCTAATTTTCTGGTATAGGCATTTTATGCAACATGTTTTCCTCTTAAACCTGCATTGAGAACTTCACAATAATATGATATTGCTGAACCCAGAGAAATCAAGACAATGCTGACTTTAATGACTTTTGTCTACTGCCTCACTTTCAGAGTAATGGAAAATGCTATTGTGCCTGAAGAGAGAATTGATCAGATGTTAATCCTATGAGCTTCAACAATAACTGGGCTAGATTGTGTGCCTCCTTGTGTAATAGTGGCACAAATATTAGAGGAGTAACCAACTATATACTATTTGAATTTAAGGTCTGCTTCACAGGATGGAGCCCATACATAACATTGCTATCAATCTGCAAGCCCGAGTCTACACATCTCACAGTCCATGGGAGAAAGCTTAATACAACTATTCTGCTACAACCATGAAGATAAGCGGTCCAGCCCAAAGGTGAAGATAGGCCATGCAGCTAGAGGTGAAGATAGGCCATCCACCTCAAAGGTGAAGATAAGACATGCAGCCCAAATGAGAAGATAGGTGGTGTACCTCAAAGGTGAAGATAGGCCGTGCAGCAAAAGGTGAAGATAGGCCATGCAGGTCAAAGGTGAAGATAGGCCATGCACCTCAAAGGTTAATATAGGCCATGTAGCCCATAGTTGAAGATAGTCCATGTGGCCCAAAGGTGAAGATAGGCCATTCAGCTCCAAGGTGAAGATAGGCCTTGCAGCCCAAACATGAAGAGAATCCATGCAGCTCAAAGGTGAAGATATGCCACCAACGGCCCCAAAGGCTGAATAGGCCATCAAGCTCAAAAGAGTGGAAGATTGAACCCGTGGGCATTTGTTTGGCCCACGCTTAATCCTAGCACTTGGGAGGCAGAGGCCAGTGGATCTTTTTGAGTTCAAAAATAAAAAAAATAAAAAAAAAAAAAGAGTTCCAGGAGAGCTGGGACTACAGGAGGACACTGTCTCAAATATCCCCACCCCAAAAAATAAAAAAATAAAAATAAACAAAAAACAACGGTAAGCATAGGCCATGCAGCACAAAGTTGAAGATAGGCCTATGCATCTCGAAGGTGAAGATAGGCCATGCAGCCCAAACATGAAGATAGGCCGTGCAGCCAAAGTGAAGATAGGCTGTACATCTCAAAGGTGAAGATAGGCCATGCAGCCCAAAAGTGAAGATAGGCCATGCAACCCAAAGGTCAAGACAGGCCATGCAGCTCAAAGGTGAAGATAGGCCGAAAAAAAAAAAAAAAAAAAAAAAAAAAAAAAAAAAAACAACTATTCTGCTAAATAGATATAATAGTAAAGTGATGCTTAATGACTTATTGTAATACCCATAGATTAATATATTTCTCAACTCGTAGCAGAGAAGCTTCCTTATACAGCAGACGGTGATTAATACTGAGAACCACAAGTGGCCAATGTGAAGAGAATAAGAGGCTACAGACTACTTATCCATGAAAAGGACACCAATATAAAGCTTCTGCCTTCTAAGGCTCAGAGATCACTGTAGAAAGGAGGCATTCAGATTATAAGGGCCAAAGGAGGTAGATAACCGAAAAGAGAGTTTACAAGACAGCTGGTGAGTTACTCATATGAACTCACAGCCATGCTGACTGACAGTATGGACATATCCCATGTAAGTTCAAGCCAAACAAAATATCAAACCAGACAGAAAATTGGGTAAGAAACCCCAACACCATCTGAAGAACTACTGGCAATGAATGGCTGCTAGCAAGAAGAGATCGAGTCTTATTAAGTGATGAGACTTAAATAGGCTGTCCAAGCTCCAATGGATGAACCTACACTGAAGGTCATTTCAGGACACAAACCTGGCTCTACAGGCACACACACACTCACACACACACACTCACACACATATGTATGTAGGAGCGCTTCTACAGTCAGATGTAATTTGATCCCTCTGTGAGAGGTGGCTTCCCTTGGATCCTCTCTGGGAAACTGGCACTTTTGGAAGATGCCAGCAGGCTGCCAAAATATCCACTTCATAGCCAAATCTGAGCCGCTAGCTGCCTCTCTTACCTCTCTTAGATTCTTAGTCTGAGCGGGGGGCGGCGGGGGGGGGAGCAGATCACCTCTCCTTAAGGCCATGTGACTAAATACCTTCACCATTTATGGAGTGGATGACTCCAAAACTGGAATTTCAGGCTGGTGCCTGCTAGGCTCCCTCCACCCTGTCCTTCTGGCAAACAACACATAAGACTCAAGCCTGGTGGGCTTACACTTACACACGTGTAGATTAATAGACCAGGGACTCTGTTGATGGTAAACATAATGAAGAATCCGCTTTATTGTATGAAGTACATCACTTATATAGACAGACTGATGTCATCTTTTAGCAGTGAATCCCACACCCCTGTATCACGTCCACTGCATATATCAAGTGCTGTAGCTCCGCCCTGCATCACACACTATCAGGAGTTGCTGCTCTCCCCTGGCATCATACAATGCTGTCACCTCCAGGGCAGGGCCAGGTGCNAATAGAACAACAACCCTGAGTGACCCTTGAGGACCAGATCCTCAACTGACCTTCAGAAAACAAAAACTTTGGTTAATCTGGGGTAATTGTGTGGCCTTAAGCATCCAAAATGAAAGTATAACCAGAAATAATCAGTAAGGTCTGAGAAATTGTACTTCAAATATAAAACTTGAGAATCCTCCAAACCTTCAATGCCAGATGGGGACTACTAAGGTATCCAGCTGGTGGACTGAGGAGCTACTGGGATTTCAGCCTCTTCAGAGCCGTTGTTGGACTACCCAGGTTGTGTGATGGAGGCCAGTTCAGGAAGATTAAGACAGGACACATGCTTGCTGGACCTCATTTGGGTGACCATGGCAGGGGGGGGGACCCCAGTGTGGAGCACGCACAGGGGCAGGATTGATGGTTGTTTGTATTTGCCAAGGAGGAACCTTCAAGCACTTCCTTGGGGAAAACATGACATCTTTTGGTAATAATAAAAAAAAAATAGAAAAAAATGAAGAAAATCCTCCAACTCAGGTGATATGTGTATGTATGTATGTATGTATGTATGTATATATGTTTATTTATGTGTATATATATATATACATATATATATTGAAACAATACAAGTTAGAAAAAAATGGAATTTCTGTGTTAAAGCATCACTATCTTTTAATGCTTTTTTTGGTATCACAAGTTTATGTTACTTTGATAATGTCTGTACTCTAAAGTTCAACTTAAAATAAAATTGCTGGGCGTGGTGGCGTACACCTTTAATCCTAGCACTCAAGGAGGCAGTGGCAGGCGGATCTTTGTGAGTTCAAGGCCAGCCTGGTCTACAGAGTGAGTTCCAGGACAGCTGGGGCTACAGGGAGACCCTGTCTCGAAAAGACCGAAAAAAAAAAATTAAATTAAAAAAATATGAACAGGACAAAAAAAATATTTCATAGTTCCCTTTTGTTCTGTGGGAAAGTTGAGGCTTGGGTTATTTTTTTAAATTTTATTTATTTTTGTATGTGTATGAATATACTGTCTACATGTAGGTTTGTGCACCCATGTCGTGCAATGCTGCGGAGGTCAGAAGAGGGTCTTAGATTCCCCTGGAACTGGAGTTCTCCTGGAATTGGAGTTAAAGACGGTTCTGAGCCGCCGTGTGGGTGCTGGGGATCAAACCCGGGTCCTCTGCAAGAGTGCTCTTAACCGCTAGGCTATCTCTCCAGCCCTGAGACTCAGGGTTTTTGTTTTTCTTGTTTGATTTAAGGTCTTGCTGTATGGCTCTGGCTGGCTTCAAACTCAAGATCTTCCTTCAGTCTTGAAAGTGCTGGGATTACAGGCATGTACTCCCATACCCAGCTGACCTTAGATTTTTTTTTTGTTGTTATTGCTTCAAATCTAAAACCAGCCATTTCTCCAAGAAATCTTGATTTTTTTTTTTTTTTTGGGTCTTTTTGAGACAGGGTCTCCCTTTAGCCCCTTCTGGCCTGGAACTCGCTCTGTAGACTAGGCTGGCCTTGAACTCACAAAGGTCTGCCTGCCTCTGCCTCTGCCTCCCGAGAGCTATGATTAAAGGCGTGCGCAACCAATCCAGAAAAATCTTAATAATTTTTTAATGGACATGCCATTAAAGATTGTAGCCTAAATGTAAATTCTCATTAAAATGATCTGTTCTGCCAGGCATGGTTGCACATGCCTTTAATCCCAGTACTTGGGAGGTAGAGGCAGGTGGATCTCTGTGAGTTCAAGGCCAGGCTGGTCTACATAGTAAGTTCCAGGCCAGCTGGGGTTAGACAGAGACCCTGTCTCAAAAAAAAAAAACAAAACCCACAAGATTCTTTTATATGTTACTGTTTTAAATTATATTAAGTCTTATAATCTTAAATATTAAAAAATATTGTCATTGTACATATGTGTGCATGTGTGTCAGGGGTTGCACATGCCCTGGTGTGTTTGTTGAATTCAGAGGTCAACTTTGTGGATCAGTTTTCTTCTTCTATCTTTACACTGGGTTCTGGTGATCAAAGTCAGGTTGCCATGTTTGTGTGGCAAATACCTTTACTTAGTCAACCATCTGAGTGGCCCAGGATTTATAGTCTTTTTGGGCAGTAAATTTATTATACCTTCATATTATATATGTTTGTGTGTGTACATATATATTATATTATTTTATTTTATTTATTTATTTTTTTGGTCTTTTTGATACAGGGTCTCCCTATAGCCCCAGCTGGCCTGGAACTCACTCTGTAGACTAGGCTGGCCTTGAACTCACAAAGATCTACCTGCCTCTGCCTCCCAAGTGCTAGGATTAAAGGCGTGCGCCACCATGCCCAGTTCATATATATTATTTTAAATTAAGTAGTAAGTCATAAATCTTTACAGGATTGACATTAAAAGAGAATTCTATAGAAGCCAGTAATTTCCTCTTAATCATTTATTCCTAGAGTTTTGAGATTGTTTCTAAGTTGTTAAAGATTACCACTGTAGGGCTGGAGAGATGGCCTAGCGGTTAAGAGCGCCGACTGCTCTTGCAGTAGGACCCGAGTTCGATCCCCAGCACCCACATGGCGGCTAAGAACCGTCTGTAACTCCAATTCCAGGAGAACTCCAGTTCCAGGGGAATCCGAGACCCTCTTCTGACCTCCGCGGCATTGCACGACACGGGTGCACAGACCTGCATGCAGANGTAGCTCCCCTTCTCCCCATGGGGCCACATAGAGTTGCTAGACTACACATAACCCTTAGTGGTTAGTGACTGACAGATATCTGCTCTAAACAGCAAGCTAACAAAGGAAATAAGTTTATTAATACAAATATTTTGTAAACCTATGGGAGACACCCAAGGAATGGAGAGTACTACAAAAGCGTTTGTCATTCTGATTTATGTAGCATTTCCAACAAAGAAACAGTATATTTTTTCAGGTATATGTGTTTTTTATTTTCTTTTTTTATATCTTTTTGAGACAAGGTTTTTTTTTTTTTCAAATCTAGACCCCGTGTCCCCCACCCTATCCCCCCTCTCCACCAGAGCTCCTGTATTCTGCCAGTCATGCTTTTCATCTCTTTCTCAACAACTTCTCCATTTTGAAGTTGACTGTTTTGAGGCAGAAGTTCACTGTTTCAGTCCAGTTCTTGCTTGCAGTCCTTTCTGTGTTGTTGTTTCCCATATGCATCACTCCCAACTTACTTGGACAAAAGCGCAAGGAGCCATTTGCACAAGAATACTTACAACTAGGTAATTTGACACTAGCATCCACAAATGAGGGGCTTGGATACCATCCATCGTTTGTTTTTCTGGGACTGTGGTACTTCACTCACTCAGCATGATATCTTCTAGCTCCAGCATTTTCTGGCAAAGCTCATGAGGTTATCTTTTCCTTCTTTACTTTGCTGCCATCGCTACTCCATCTGTGTAGTCGATTGTACCCCATTTCCCTCTTATCCACTCGTCAGGTGAGGGACATTTCGGTTGTTTCCCGCTCCTTGTATTGTGAAGAAGCCGATGAAATAATAAAAACATTGCCTGTTACAAGAAACAGATATTTTTATTGGAACAAGAAAACTGAACGGGACTTTCCCAACTCTCTAGATGGTAGCCTGGTATGTGGTTCGCAACGTGGGGGAGAAGGAATGAAAGCAATAAGTGGGACACATAGGCACCAAGTCCAAATCCATAGGGGTCTAGAACAGTCCACAAGAACTAACCCATACAAAGTGGCAGCACACATACATTCTGCTCTCTTGTAGGTGAACAGAGAGCTGTCCTGCAACTGCCTGCTTCATGAGCCTTTGGCTCAGGCCAACCTTCACCTTTTGGCTGCATGGCATACTCTTCACCTTATTATTATTATTTTTTTTTTGGTCTTTCTGAGGAGGACAGGGTTCCCTGTATGTAGCCCCCCACTGTCCTCTAGACTGAACTCCCTCTGTAGACCCGTCTGGCCTCTTGAGCTCACACATATCTGCCTGCCTCTGCCCTCCCAAGTACTAATATTTAAACAAGCTGTTTCGCACCCCACCCTTTGCCCTGCTTCAACTTCTTCACCTTTGAGGCGCATGGCCTATCTTCACCTTTGGGTGGCATGAATGGGGCCTCTCTTCACCTTTGGGCTTCATGGCCTGTCTTCACATTTGTGCTGCATGGCCTGTCTTCCACCTTTGGGCTGCATGGCCTATCATAATTTCACCTTTGGCTGCATGGCCTAGCTTCACATTTGGGCTGCATGACCTACCTTCACCTTTGGGCCGAATTGGCATAAGCGTGCACCATTGGCTTCACCACGTATCTTTACGTTTGAGCTGTATGGCCTATCGCCCCTTTGGGTTGGGCTGCTTGGCCTCTCTTCACCTTTGGCTGCACGGCCTCTCTTCACCTTTGGCTGCATAGCGTATCTTCATCTTTGGGCTGCACGGCCTCTCTTGACCTTTGGGCTGCATGGCCTATTTTTCACGTTTGGGCTTCATGGCCTATCTTCCCCTTTTGGGCTGCATGGCCTAACTTCACATTTGAGCTGCACCACCTATCTGTACGTCTGAGCTCTATGGCCTATCTTCCCCTTGGGCTGCATGGCCTATCTTACCTTTGGGCTGCTTGCCCTATCTTCACCTTTGGCTGCATGACTCTCTTCATCTTGGCTGCATCGCCTATCTTCACCTTTGAGCCCCAAGATGTATCTTCACCTTCGGGTTGCACCACCTATCTTCACGTTTGGCTGCACTGTGGCTGGCCTTCTTCACCCTCTGGGGTGCATGGCCTATCTTTGGGCCGCATGGCCTATCTCTCCTTTGGGCCGCCTGGCCTATCTTCACCTTTGGGCAGCATGGACTATCTTCACCTTTGGGCTGCATGGCCTATCTTCACCCTTGGGCTGCACAGACTATGTTCACGTTTGGGCAGCATGGCCTATCTTCACATTTAAACTGCATGGCCTATCTTCAACATTGGGCTTCATGGCCTATCTACACATTTGGTCTGCATGGCATATCTTGACCCTTGGGCTGCTTGACCTATCTTCACCTTTGGCTGCATGGCCCATCTTCACCTTTGAGCTGCATGGACTATCTTCACATTTGGCCTGCATGGCCTATCTTCACCTTGGAGCTGCATGGCCTATCTTCACCTTTGGGCCGTGTGGCCTATCTTCACCTTTGGGCTGCATGGCATATCTTCACCTTTGGGCTGCATGGCCTATCTTCACCTTTGAGGTACATAGGCCTATCTTCACTTTTTTTTTTTTTTGGTCTATTCGAGGAAAGGACCCCCCTGTAGCCAGCTCTCCTGGAAATTATTGTAGACGAGGATGGGCTGGCTCCTGAACTCACAAGATCTACCTGCCTCTGCCTCCCAAGTGCTAGGATAAAAGTTCCATGGGTCCACCACGTCCAGCTCAATCTTCACCTTGAGCTGCGTGGCCTATCTTCCACTTTGGGGCCCCATGGCCTATCTTCACCTTTGGCGGCATGGCCTATCTCAACCTTTGGCCGCATGGCCTATCTTCAAATTTGGGCCCACACCACGGCCTATCTTCACCGTTGGGCTTCATGGCCTATCTTCACCTTTGGCTGCAGGGCCTATCTTCACGTTTGGGATGCATTGCATATCTTCACCTTTGGGCTGCATTGCCTATCTTCACATTTGGCTGCACAGCCTATCTTCACATTTGGGCCACATGGCCTATCTTCACCTTTGAGTCACACGGTGTATCTTCACCTTTGGGCTGCACTGCCTATCTTCACGTTTGGGCTGCAAGGCCTATCTTCACTTTGAGCTGCATGGCCTATCTTCACTTTTAGCTGCTCGGCCTATCTTCACCTTTTTTTTTTTTTGGTCTATTTGACATAGGGTCACCCTGTAGCCCCAGCAGTCCTGGAACTCCATCTGTAGATTGAGGCTTGCCTTGAATTTACAAAGATCACCTGCCTCTGAGTCCCAATGTAGATGAAAGCATGGTCCACAAACATCCGCTCACTCTTCACCGTTGAGATTGCATGGCCTATCTTCAAATTTTTTTTTTGTTTGGTTTTGTTTTGGTTTGGTTTTTGTCTCTTTTTTTTTTTTTTTTTTTTTGTCTATTCTAGACCGGGTCTCCCCTGTAGCCCCCGCTGTCTGGACTCATCTGTAGACTAGGCTGGCCTTGAACTCCCAAAAATATCTACCTGCCTCTGCCTGCCAAGTGCTAGGATTAAAGGCGTGGGCCACCACCCCCAGCTCAGTCTTCACCTTTGAGCTGCATTGGCCTATCTTCACCTTTGATCTGCATGGCCTATCTTCACCTTTGGGCCAAATGGCCCATCTTCACCTTTGTGCCACATGGCCTATCTTCAATTTGGGCTGCATGGCCTATCTTCACCTTGGGAGTCATGGCCTATCTTCACCTTTGAGCTGCATGGCCTATCTTCACCAGTTTTTGTTTGTTTGTTTGTTTAGTTTTGTTTTTTTGTAGTTTTTTTTTTGTTTTTTTTTTTTTGTTTTTTTTGTCCTATTCGAGACAGGGTTTCCCTGTAGCCCCAGCTGTCCGGAACTCAATCTGTAGATTATGCTGGCCTTGAACTCACAAAGCATCAAACATGCCTCTGCCTGCAAGTGCTAGGATAAAGGCGTGGGCCACCATACCAGCCTCAATCTTCACCTTTGAGCTGCCTGGCCTCTATATTCACCTTTTTTGAGCTGCATGGCCTATCTTCAAACTTTGGGCCAAATTGCCTATCTTCACCTTTGGGCCGCATGCCTATCTTCACTTTGGCTGCCTGGCCTGTCTTCACCTTTGATCCGTTTGGCCTAACTTCACCTTTGAGCCAAATGGCCTATCTTCAACTTTGGGCTGCATGGGCCCTACATGGACTGGATTTTGTTTTTTTTTGGTTTGGTTTTTTGGTCTTTTCCAGACAGGTTCTTCCCTGTAGCCCCAGCTGTCCTGGAACTTCAATCTGTAGACTGGGCTGGCCTTGCTTGAACTCACAAAAATTACCTGCCTCTGCCTCCCAACTTGCTAAGATTAAAGGCGCCTGGGCCACATGCCCAGCTCAATTTGACCTTGAGCTGCACGGTCTATCTTCACCTTTGAGCTGCATGGCCTATTTTCACCTTTGAGCTGCATGGCCTATCATCAGCTTTGGTCCAAATAGCCTATCTTCAGCTTTGGCCCCCATGGCCTATCTTCAATTTGGGCTGTATGGCCTGTCTTCACCTTTGGGCCATTTGGCCTCTCTTCAACTTTGGGACACATGGCCTATCTTCAATTTGGGCTGCCTGGACTGTCTTCACCTTTGGGCTTCATGGCCTATCTTCACCTTTGAGCTGCAAGGCCTATCTTCAACATTTTTTTTTTGGTCTTTTTTTTTTTTTTGCGTTTATTTTTGTTTTTTTGAGACAGGGTTTCCCTATAGCCCCAGCTGTCCTGGAACTCAATCTGTAGACTAAGCTGGCCTTGAACTCACAAAGATCTACCTGCCTCTGTCTCCCAAGTGTTAGGATTCAAGGCGTGGGACACCATGCCCAGCTCATTCTTCACCTTTGAGCTGCATGGTCTATCTTCACCTTTGGGCCGCATGGCCTATCTTCAATTTGGGCTGCATGGCCTGTCTTCACCTTTGGGCTTCATGGCCTATCTTCACATTTGAGCTGCATGGCCTATCTTCACCTTAGGGCCGTGTGGCCTATCTTCACCTTTGGGCCCCATGGCCTATCTTCAATTTGGGCTGCATGGCCTGTCTTCACCTTTGGGCTGCATGGACTATCTTCACTTTTGACTGCACAGCCAGTCTTCATATTTGGGCTACAAGGCCTATCTTCACCTTTGGCTGCATGGCCTATCTTCACCTTTGAGGTGCATAGGGCTATCTTCAACTTTGAGCTGTATGGCCTACCTTCACCTTTGGGCTGTGTGGCTTAGCTTCACCTTTGAGTTGCATGAACTCTGTTCACATTTGGGCTGCAAGGCCTATCTTCACCTGTGAGGTACATGGCCTATCTTCACCTTGGGCTGCTTGGCCTATCTTCACCTTGGAGCTGCATGGCCTATCTTCACCTTTGGGCCACGCAGACTATCTTCAACTATGGGCTACATGGCCTATATTAACCTTTGAGGTGCATGGTCTAGCTTCACCTTTGGATGGCATGGCCTATCTTCACATTTGGGCTGCTTGGCCGATCTTCACCTTTGGGCTGCATGGCCTATCTTCACCTTTGAGCTGCATGGCCTATCTTCACCTTTGGGCAGCTTGGCCTATCTTCACCATTGTGCCGTTTGGCCTATTATCACCTTTGGGCCAAATGGCCCATCTTCACCTTTGTGACACATGGCTATCTTCAATTTGGGCTGCATGGCCTATCTTCACCTTTGGGCTTCATGGCCTATCTTCACCAGTTTGTTTTGTTTTGTTTGGTTTTTTGTTTTGTTTTGGTTTTTTGGCCTATTTGAGACAGGGTCTCCCTGTAGCCCCAGCTGTCCTGGAACTCAATCTGTAGTCTAGCCTGGCCTTGAACTCACAAAAAACTACCTGCCTCTGCCTCCCAAGTGCTAAGATTAAAGCCGTGGGCCACCACGCCCAGCTCAATCTTCACCTTTGAGCCGCATGGTCTATCTTCACCTTTGAGCCGCATGGCCTATCTTCAACTTTGAGCTGCATGGCCTATCTTCACCTTTGGCCTGCATGGCCTATCTTCAATTTGGGCTGCATGGCCTGTCTTCACCTTTGGGCCATTTGGCTCACCTTTGGGCCAAATGGCCCATCTTCACCTTTGTGCCACATGGCCTATCTTCAATTTGGGCTGCATGGACTGTCTTCACCTTTGGGCTTCATGGCCTATCTTCACCTTTGAGCTGCATGGCCTATCTTCACCGGTTTTTTTTTTTTTTTTTTTTTTTT
>VZQC01007037.1:1324877-1468570 GCA_009823505.1 Rhizomys pruinosus | reverse complement strand
TTTTTTAGTCTATTTGAGACAGGGTCTCCTTGTAGCCCCAGCTGTCCTGGAACTCAATCTGTAGACGAGGCTGGCCTTGAACTCACAAAGATCTACCTGCCTCTGCCTCCCAAGTGCTAGGATTAAAGGCATGGGCCACCATGTCCGGCTCAACCTTCACCTTTGAGCTGCATGGCCTATCTTCACCTTTGAGCCACATGGCCTATCTTCACATTTGGGCTGCATGGCCTATCTTCACCTTTGGGCCGCATGGCCTATCTTCACCTTTGGGCTGCATGGCCTATCTTCACCTTTGAGCTGCATGGCCTGTCTTGACCTTTGGGTTGCATGGCCTATCTTCACGTTTGTGCTGCAAGGTCAATCATCACCTTTGGCTGCATGGCCTATCTTCATGTTTGGGCCACATGGCCTATCTTCACCTTTGGGCTAGATGGCCTATCTTCAACTTTAAGCTGCAAGGCCTTTCTACACCTTTGAGCTGCACAGACTATGTTCACCTTTGGGCTGCATGGCCTATCTTCACCGTGGTTTTTTTTTTTTTTGGTCTATTCCAGACAGGGTCTCCCTGTAGCCCCAGCTGTCCTGGAACTCAATCTGTAGACTAGGCTGGCCTTGAACTCACAAAGATCTACCTGCCTCTGCCTCCCAAGTGCTAGGATTAAAGGCATGGGAAACCACGCCCAGCTCAATCTTCACCTTTGAGCTGCATGCTCTATCTTCACCTTTGAGCTGCGTGGCCTATCTTCACATTTGAGCCGTGTGGCCTATCTTCCCATTTGGGCCACACGGCCTATCTTCCCCATTGTGCTTCATGGCCTATCTTCACCTTTGGCTGCAGGGCCTATCTTCACCTTTGGGCTGCATTGCATATCTTCACCTTTAGTCTGCATTGCCTATCTTCACGTTTGGGCCTCATGGCCTATCTTCACCTTCGGGCTGTACTGCCTATCTTCACATTTGGGCTGCAAGGCCTATCTTCACCTTGGGCTGCATGGCCTATCTTCACTTTCGGCTGCTTGGCCTATCTTCACCTTTGGCTGCACCAACTATCTTCAAGTTTGTGATGCATGGCCTATCTTCACCTTTGAGCCGCATGGCCTATCTTCACCTTTGGCTGCATGGCCTATCTTCACCTTTGGCTGCATGGCCTATCTTCACCTTTGGGCTCCACGGCCTGTCTTCATGTTTGGGCTGCATGGCCTATGTTCACCTTTGGCTGCACGGCCTCTCTTCATGTTTGGGCCGCATGACCTTTCTTCACCTTTGGTCTGCATGGCCTATGTTCACCTTTGAGCCACCTGGCCTATCTTCACCTTTGGGCTGCATGGCCTGTCCTTACCTTTGAGCTACATAGCCCTATCTTCACGTTTGGGCTGCATGGCCTATCTTCACCATTTTTTTTGGTCTGTTTGAGACAGGTCTCCCTGTAGCCCCAGCTGTCCTGGAACTCACTCTGTAGACCAGGCTGGCCTTGAGCTCACAAAGATCTGCCTTCCTCTGCCTCCCAAGTGCTAAGATTAAGGACATGAACCACCACGCCCTGCTCAATGTTCACCTTTGAGCTGCATGGCCTCAAGCTAAGCTTTGAGCATAGACACAGATGCTGGATGGTATGGGCCTAATCCGCAAACTGTGGTTCTCTATAAAGGGTGACAAGTCTTATTGTGGCTTATAAAATATCCTAACCACTAGAGTACATAAGTTTGTGGCATCCGCTTGAGTTATTCATCCAGAGAGAGCTAATAGCCAAATAGATTTGGGATATGTATATAGACACTTGTCTGCCACTGTGCACAGTATCTCCAGGCTGTCAAGGTGTAGCTGATATTGACAAAGGAGTCTTCCTTGGTCCAGGAGAGCCATAATTTGGCTGTATTGCTTAGTGCCTTTGGTAACATCTCTCAGCCATTCTAGAGGCCAGTTTACGTAATGCTGACGTCTCATAATCATTTTTTCTGCTCACAACTAGATCAGGCCAGTATCGACAACAGGGACTTACGCCTTTCTCCTTGCAGTATATCCCCTTATAGGCAAAAAGGCCTTTATTTTGGAGGTGGGGGGGCTTGAATTCCCTAGCCAGCATCTCCTAGACAGAATGAATTCCATGTGCTATGTCCAGAGCCCTTTTCCTGTAGTAATATATTTGGATTAATTACACAACTTATAAAACCTTTACTATTATATTTGGCTCTAGATAGAGAATTTCCCTTTCACAGTTCCTATGCTATCAATCAATTAATACATTATTCCTGTTATAGGAAATTACCTTGTAACAATTGGCTCTAGTTAACAGTTAGGAAGTGGTTTCATCACCATCATGTTTTTTCTTTTTTCCTAAAAATAGGGGGAGTAGAGAAGGTTTCTCAGCATCTGGAATGTAAACTTCATTAGGGCCCATTATAAAACAGTCCAAAGACCAATATTATTCAGATAGATGCTCAGTGTCTGTGATTCGACTCAGGCAGTCTGAGGTTCATCATTCCCCTCAAATGACTAATTTCTCCAGTAGTCACTACCCTAGCTCCCTGCCTGGCAGCCAACTTTGCCTCCAAGTAAGTCCCATCAGTGTCTCCTGCGCAACAGTGCCATTTAAGTGTTGATTGGTTTGGTTGTTTCGGATCGAGCATCCCAGTCTCTTCTACGACTAATTGGGGTTGAATGTTTGTCCTCTATTACCTTTCAGTGGGAATATAAAATTATTCCTTGCCCCAATCGTGTGCAGTTATCAAGCGAGATCAGAAAAACTTGAAAACATATTACTCAAAATAGGATAGGAAACACGACAAGAGGGTTTCTGCGCTCTACAATTTGTAAATCACGCTCCTCTATATAGAGGTGATGATCTCTCTAAACGTGTCACCAACTCCACCTTATATTAACTTCCGAAGAGCCCCAATCTTTTTGCCATTCCTGTCTGCGTTCCTAACTTCTACCTACACTATCTCTCCATGGGAAGAACACCTGAGTTCAAGTCTCTCTTTATTTCTATTGTGGTTTTATTGTTTTGTTGGACCTCAATGTAGGTAGACTGTCCCAGCACCATTTAGCCATATTGATATACAAGCATCAGTCTTATTAAGACCTAAGATTTTTTCCTCTCCATTCACTGAAACAGAAAGAGCACCAAAGCATCTAAGACTGTTCGAAATTTACCAAATGTAACACCACAAGCATAGAAATAGTTTCTCTCATAATGACTGGTGGGTTGTCACGACTTATAAATAAGGGAGAAGTGAATTTTAAAGATCTCAGTGCCCATTTTTTGAAATTGTTCTCCCATACTAAGTTGATACACCAGTGGGGAAAGTGTTATAATGCGATGACTCTTTGGGTGTAGAGGAAGTCATGACAAAGAAAACACAATATAACTTTATTTATATTGCCTAGTTAAGTTGTAAAATTAACAGACTGACACTTCGAGGCGCATAACTACGGAGAGAACCTATAGAGTCAATAATAACCCAGATACTACGAGAAATTATAAGTGTGAAAAGGCAACCAGAACTGAAGACTTATTACTATCCAGCTCCAATATTGAGTTACATATGTTTAGATAGAGTTTCTCACTAATAGACAAACCACCGAAAACAACACCTAGCACATGCTAGAAAATTAATATTAACTAGACTATTTAAAACAATTCACTACAAAGCCTTTTAAATAATATGATTCTTTGAGCCTTGGGCGAGCAATGAAAGCTTAGAGGGTTCAAGAAGAGTGCGCTTGAAGATACCCAGGTCAGCAATATCAACATGCTTAAACCTGGACAAGACGTAAACAGCTCTTTGAGCTCTTTAATGCTAATAACAGTGGATGGGAGTAAGGACTCTGTCTACTTTCATAGTTTTGCGGATGAATAAAAAATGTGAGCGCTTAGAGATTGATCCCTCTATTATGATAATTGCCCAAACAAGTAATAATCATGGATATGTGCTAGCAAGGCCCGATGGGAATGTGTATATTTCCAGCGAAAAGGATGAACCACGCTGGGCATCTCCGAATGAAAGGGCCTCATGAATTCACAACAACTAATGAAAAAACAAAAGACACCTACATAAACATGTGAGAAGCAGAGCGCAAGCACTGAGCGTAGGATATAACAAAGGATACTCTAGTCGCTCATGTTGCCTTTAAATATAGCACCATGCAGGGAGAAATGGCGCTATTATCGCACTCATAAAACACATTAGTATGCTAAGGCTAGTTGTGGTGCGGCGCCGCCCACCACTACGGACCCGCAGAGATGGGAATCGAGATCCGAGGACAGAGATACTTCAAGTTTGATCAAACTATCATTGTCAATATAGACCATGAGTTTGTCACTTTAATATTTTCTCAAGTCTGATACCCTCACAGGCGAGGCACCCTATATAACGTAACATCACACCACCCACTCTTCCCAGAGTGTCCTCTCTATTGAACAGTGTACTGGTAGATGAAGTCAGGGGCACAGGTGGACAAAGCAAAGCACTACACTCCTTCCATCTGTGTCTGAGGATGGATTCAGCTAGTGTAGACTCTCATATTGCTGTCCAGTATGCATCCTGTTTTATGTGGGATATCAGCGAGGCACTTGCGCAGAACCCAATGGAAACAGGGGCTTCAATTTCCTTATGCACAACCGACCGAGAACGTAAATAGGGACTAATTATGTGATATCAGTAGGATATAAACACACACACTGAAGGATCTATTTACTACTAGGTATAGGGTGTGTAATCGTTAAGAATTATGGAGGTAACTAACTCGCGACTTATTATAACGTTCAACCCGTGGATATCTTATCCAGTCTCTAGCAGAGAATCATAGTGCAAGTGTTGGCTATGAAGTCCAAATCCTAATCATGCAGCACAGTGAGAATATGCGTCGTGTGATGCACATCACAAGTAACATTATCACGGCGTTCACAAAAGACCTACGATCGAGAATAAGAATCAAATATCAAAAGCTCACGTGTACAAACAGAGTTGTCATAGAGACAGATAGAGCTTGCAATGGGCTTCGAGCTCATGTCCAGAGAGTTGCAGAGTTGGGACTTTTGCGTATGCTCCTAAGCTCAAAGAGACCACATAATGTCTGCCATTTATCCACGGTCTTGCCCAGCTTGTGACGAGTTCAGCTGGGGCGTTTAGCTTACCACAAGCGCTTCACCACTATGCGGCTTGCTACCGTTATAACTAAAAGATTATTGCACGCGAGATCAACTCCTTGCCCATGGGTCTAAATCCATAGTTCTTCATGATATCAGCACGGGTGCAGAACCTGTAGAACCACCTCTTGTTCTGCAGATTACGCAGCAATGACGTTTAAACGCCCCTTATTATTGGGGGCGGTGGGGGCGCTTGGTCCTCTCCTAAGCAATCGCGTGGCAGTAGCTGCTATCTACTGTGCTGTGCTCGCGGTTAATAATTATATGTGCAATGAACTATAACTTTAGTATTGCCAAGGAGTTTTATGGTTTTCATCTAGAGACATGGTACACAAAATATACCGTATTTTAACAGTTCCCTATGTATCCATTAAGGCACAGTTGGTATTTGCTAGTTTTTGAGAGAGATTACTTACACTTACCGATTGAAGGTGACTCTGTTTTCTTTGTCCTATTTGAGGAGAAAAAGGAAAAGAGACGGTCTCACTTTCGGTCTACCCCAGAATGACTAAAAGTTTCGAAGGGATCAACTGCGAATAAGAAACTAGGTATGCTATCATTGATAGTTAAGTTGTTATCACGCGTCTCAGAAATGTTTAGAATCTCTAAGCAGGATCTGAGGTTGATTCATTGTAGATAAGAGCTATAGGGGTGATCTCCTGCCTCTTGGGTTATTTTATCGAACAATGGTTAAACAGTAAAGATTCAAAACACTACTGCACAATCGACGAAAGCTTGTAGAATAGTGACTTCCATTTCTTCGAAGGACACACCATATGAAAATTTGGGATTTTTGACCGAGGGAACATACAAATCCTGTGTCCCACACCGATTTGTTGAACTCTTAACAATTAAAATTTGAAAGGTGTTCTTACGCATCCACTAAGCAATGGCTAACACAGAATGAGACATTATGAGCTTTGAGAGGAAGAGCCATGCAACATAGTTTATAATTTTTAGACGGACTAGAAAGATGGTAGGAGACAGTTGTAGTAGATTCAATCTACTAGGGCAGGGATACAGGTAGTAAATCTACTCAATACCCAAAGCCTCTGATCATACATAGGTTTTGTTTTTTAGCCAATGTTTGTAATTGGGAGGAATCTGAAACTGATACAATTCGCGACCTCACAATACTCCCTAATCCAAGTTACAAGGAAGTGTAGCAAGGATGATAGCAGGAGCTTCATACAAAAGGATAACTTAAGACAACCATTTCGTATACCTGCTAATGATGGAGCTCCCAAAATTTATTTATATAAATTTGAGTAAAATACCATATAATGTAAAACTTAAGATTATTACATTAATATGAGAATTATAGGACCTATGTGCCCCTGCTCGACCCGCGCCTCCCAAGAGTGAAGCACATTTCTTCTCTCCACTCGCCATGGTTCAGCCATTTCAGTAGTTTTCTGATGGCAGTCTTTCTGTTGTTATTATTATTATTAAATCATCCCTGCTTCCACTAATAGAAACTATTAGCAGATAATAAAAACGCACCCGCGAATCCTTTGATTTCGACCTAGCAATCCATATGAAGGAAACAGAGTCACATGAACTGTTTCTTCGTGATCGCGCTTTAGTCTATCACTTACAACTCAAGTGCGGCGCGTCATAAAAATACTAATTTCCATTTACCATACGCAAAAGTCAAAAAAGATAATCAACCTCCTTTATGCTACTAATAAAACTCCATTGTGTACATATTTCCACCCACAATTATCTATCCCCACACATATCCATCAACCATGACAGGGCGACACATTGGGTTCCGTTATCACAAGCAATGGTTATCAGCATGAACAGAAGAGAGCATGCAAGTATAGTATGGGTATTGACCTTGCGAACCTCAAAGGGTAAGTTTTGATGCAGGCTAGATAGGAAATACGTTGAGGCTAGTGGTATTATAGCCGTAGGTAAGGGGTATGAACCGGGCCCTGGCGAATAGAAATTTGGCAGAGGCTCAACTTGTGCTGCACACGCTCTCCCAAGGGTATATCACAGCCATTGACACGAGTCTCACGCACTAGAGGGGGGAGACTAAAGCCTTCTACTAACAATACCCAGCCGACCATGGGACGGGTGTCCATCTTCCACAGACACCTAATACTCAAGCACTTTGATACCCGAGGGAATTTGTCTTCCTATGATCGCGCGCAAACTTCTCGCAGGGGTGAGGTGCATAAATTCTTACAAGTTGGCAGTAACCTTGTTAAATTTTCTCCATTTCCCTAATTAATAGCCAGCGAGTATGATCACTTATGAGCCAAATAGGATCTCAGGGTGGCTGGTTAAGAGGACTATTGTCTCTTCGCTACTCATCGCCATCCTAGTTCTCGTCTCACTCTCCTGTGAAGTCTCTAATCAAGCCCCTTTTCGCTCCACTCCTTAGTAGTGTGCGCATTCACATTCTGATTGATCTTTACTTTGTTTTTCTCGGGGTACGACTCTAGTAATCAGTCCTAGCTCTGCATAATAATGGGGCATAATTCGCTAGTAATAAGTGCAGGATCTCGTTAGTGCGTAACATGAGGGTTTTTATCTATACCCAATCAGGGTTTTCTCTTACAACCTCACTTGTTCTTGGTCTCTTCTTGTTGAATGTACATGTTCATCGTTAGTGAGTTTATATGGAGGTCCTACGCAAGTTTGTACAAAATTGTCGAATCGTATATTCTCGAGCGCAGTTGGCTCGTCTGATTTCACTGGCATAATAGTCTTTTTGCTCTCTACACCCTATTGATTTCGTGTCTGTAAGTCTGCATGGTCCCAAAGTTTTTTTCATCAAACCGATTGGTTAATCCCAGTGAGTGTCATCGTGGGCTTTCCTAATCAACGTTAGAGGTAAGTTTAGTAATCCATCGGAATTGATACCTGAGTCTCATTTGTGGCAAAGTGCAGGAGGTAAGGAGGTGTTAATATCATTTCTGTCCTTGATTCAGTGGTCCCGAACACATTTGCAGGCACACGTGGAGTTCGTTATAGATGTGTCTTTTCGCGGTGCAGTTGATGTCTTGGCCCCTATAAGAATGCGAAAAAGTCTTTTAATCAATGTGTTTAATATAGTCAGCACAATTTTGTTAACTTATTACACTGAAGTATCGCGTAAAATATGCCGTTATGTAATGCTTGTAAGATACGAGTTTGAGGGAGAGCAAAAATTGTGATATACTGGTAAGACACATGTCAATTGTAAAGTAAAATTGACAACGTAAGAATATAACAATCTAATAGGATCCATTGTCCACTTTCTCCCCAAGACTTACCACACTCTCCATGATTCATCCATTGTCAAAAGTATCGATCTAATTTGTAAGAATGTCATAATATCAAATCGCTGATGATCAATATAGTACATAAAAGATTGAAAAATATTGAGAAAGATGTTCATCTATGTTGACTCTTCTGACTTACCAGGACCAAAACATAGGAAGTCTAAGACAGTTACAATGAACACATACTATCGGAAGTTCTGGCTGCATCAAACTACATGCCTATCCACCTCATGTGTTCCCGCGGCCACTTTGTGGAGCTATAAGCCCACCCATAACGTTCATGTCAGTCTCCTCCTCCCGTCCCTTCCTCCTTCTCCTTATCTCCTCCTTTTCTCTTTCCACTCTATTCCTCCTCCCTCGCCTCTATCTTCATCCTCATACTCTCTCCTTCTAACGCACTACTGCTCTCTTACTCTTTCTCTATTGCGCGTCTTTTTTCATTCAAGAGTGTCTAATCCACATATATACGATCCCAGGCATGTTCCTTGGAGCTTCACCTAGGAGTGTATCTTAATAGGGACCCTGTCTTACCAGAAAAAGATCATTAAATAGGTCACACACATCATTAGTTAAATTTCGTTGCTCTCGAGCTGAAGATTCCGTTCAATACACGTATAAGATGATCATCTAAAACATCATCTTCACTTCAAAGTGAAGGTTACTAAAGTGCTCTCCAATGCAACCAGTGGCAAATAAAGCTCGTTCACTCAAGCATAACTGTACCCGTCCGCTACTCATCTATCATAGGAGTTACGTTTCTATATTTTTAGTGATCCTGTAGACACACTCTTTAACCAAAAGGACCAGATGACGCTTATTTAACTCTACAAGGGTTATGAGAAAGCATATGGAAGGGACGGCAGAGAATCGACTCTCCTAGAATCACCTTCGGGGCAAGCATGGGTAAGAGAACGACATAGCAACAACAGTGTAGGATGTGGGGATAAGAGGTGGGTGGATGACATGCTTATGTAGGGAGTGAACCTATAACTCTACAGTGCGAGCTTTGCCCAATCGGAAACACTTAGTCGCCCACATGAAGCTGCTTGGCCTCCACAAGCTGGCCCTTCTATGGGGGCATGTTTCACATAAGACCCAGGACCAGCGTACGTGTGCCCATCATACCTCTACCAATATCACCAAACTAAGGACCAAGCCTCCCACAGAACCTCAAAAGAAAACATCGGTACATTAACAGCCACCCCTCCATTTCGCAGTATGCTTTGTCGAGGCGAAACTGAACGTGCCTGTGTCCATGTTATTGGAACATATGGTCAGCTGAAAGAAAAGCCAATAAGGAATGTGAAGAAGACGAAATAAGAATATTTGGGGGGGGTCTGTAGAGATGGATCTGTGGTTAAGAGTGTTTTTACCTCCTCGCCCTCTTATCCAGATGTACTGTTAGATTGCTCAGTTCTTCACACAAACATCAAAGACCCAAGAAGTAGCAGCTCGCTCAACACAGCCGCCAAACATCTGATATGATGACGGAAAAGGTGAGTAAAATTAGCTAGGGGCGATCGTACAGCGACTGTAGCTCGAGGTGGGTAGAAGCATCATCGTAGGGATATGTGCTGAATGTGTGAGCTCCAAATCAATAACAAAAACAGATACGACACTAGAATATTACGACAGTCTGATTGTTTCAAGACAAGAAGGAGAGAGAACAAAAAGAAAGAATAAGAAAGAGAGAGAGGAAATGTGCTAGGAGCAAATGTAAGGCAATTATGGAAGAGGATAAGGAATGTAACTACAGGACCCACCCAACTTCCCCTTTATAGAGTTCAGCAGATCACAAGGTTCATATAGTGAGGGCATGAGTGAGACACATCAGGATCCTAACTGGCCCATCTTTTCTCACCTTCACACCAAGTTTACCCATTGGTGTCACTAAGTAGACAGAGATTAGAGCTGCACTAGTATGGACTTCTTCTGAAAAGGGGCTTGTGTCTTTACCTGTGCAGCTCACCTTAATAAATAATGGTCATTTTCTACTTTTAGTGTCTATCCTAAGGAATCTCTTCTCTCTCTCTCTCTCTCTCTCTCTCTCTCTCTCTCTCTCATTCTAGATTTCTTTGATGTAGCAAAAATAAAAAAGCTAACCCTCCTTCAGTAGAAAAGGATTAATACTCTATTTCATTCATGTGATGTCTTCAGCAGTTAACATGAGTGGGCTAGAGCAGGGACTAGGTGAACTATAGCCCATGAACCTAATCTTGGCCCTATCTGTTTTGGTGCACAATGTTTCTTTTTTGGATTAAAATCCTACCCATTTGTGTCTGTATTGTAAACAAGTGTTTTCTTGCTGCCACAGATCTGAATAGTTGCAACTGATACTGTATAGACAGCAAAGCTGAAAACACTTACCATTGGATATTTTCCAGAAAAAGGTTCCTGTGTCCTGAACTAGATTAACATTTATCAACAGGAGCAAATCACAAAAGCATAATGATGAGTGAAAAAAGCTGAAAAATATAGTATAATTCATATAAAATACTTAAAAGAAGCTAATTGGTAGTATATTATTTTCTTAAATTTCTTTGGATTAACAATTATTTTATGTGTATGGGTGTTTTGCCTACATGTATATAAGTGTACCCATGTCATACAATGCCTACAGAGTTCAGAAGAGGGTGTTGGATCCTCTGGATGTGGAGTTATTGATGGATGTTAGCTGCCCTGTGCATGCTGGGCACAGAACTTGAGTCCTAGGAAAGAGCAACTAGTACTCTTAACCACTGAGACATCTTTCCAGCCTCAATAAAATGTGTTGTTTGGTGAATATTCAAAAACCCAGAAATTATCCAAAGTGTAGTGTAGCACACTCCCAGACACTGGTTTCTCCTGAAGGGATGGAAGGTAAAATGTTGGGTTTATAGACCTCAAACATTTTAATTCTGTTTTGAAAAATGAGAGATCAGATAAAAACATAGCAGTCTATTAGTATCAGTTTAATATCAACAGTATGAACATTTAGATCTTTATGTTTTTGATAGCTTCAATTTTAAAAAAAAATTTAAAAGGATACACAAAGAAAAAATAATCAGTCATATATGTTTGTCTTTTTATATATCTATATTATATGAATATATATCTGATATCTAATCCATAACTATATTATATATATAGACTCATGGTAATCATGTTCTAAAGGACAAAGAAATGAATTAAGTGTTCAGCAAAAGAATATTGGTTACATTCATTATAAAACACTCACAAGAATGCAACCACTAAAGCACTTCTGTAAACAACATAAATATCCATTTAGAGTACAGGAAGTTAGAAACTGGAGGATGGTTGTGTCAATAGTCATGAGGAAATTGGTGTAATGCCAGTAAAAAATGAAACACTAAGACTTCGCTTGATCAAATTAAATAGGGCTATTTATGAGCAAAAGCAATGATAATACATTGTCCCTATTCATCGAAACACAATGAGAATATGATATAAAAAGAAACTATATGTTGCATCACATTTAGTGATAGGGAAGCGGATAGGTAAATCGCGCATGGAGAGCACAGTACTAGGTGGACGTGAGGAGTAGAAGGAGAGTTGCGGACAGAGGTAGTCAGTTTGGGCATATTGGAGGAGCAGCTATGGCGATACTGAGCGCGTAGGGGCAGCTGACACACGCACGATGTAGACAATGTAGAAAGACAACTAAATACATACGTATAAGATCTGTGACTTTATCATACATATGGCACACCATTTTCTGTCATTGAATTACTTGGAGTAAATGTTTAGAGTATGTTTTAGGGTAAAAGAAAAGTAGTTACAGGGCAGGTAGGCTTAAGGTGACCTCCAGACTTTAAATATTTATAGTATTTTAGTGTGTATGAGTTATGCCTGCGACCTGATGTAAATGCACTCTTGTATAATCAATTAGATCAGAAGAAGGGATAGAGTCCCTTGGAACTGGCAAGTTACCTGGTGCTTGTTATCCAACATGATTGATATACATAGTATATTGAAGTCAACCTGGGAAAGTAACTTTTATGATAGTTCTATAAGACCCATTTCATGTTTATTCTGTGAACATCTTATAATATGGAGGAATAACAAGCTAAGCCGTCGTATTCTTTAGCACTATAGGACACGAGTGAACCTAGGCTTTTCTGTTTCTCCATCATCTCTTGATTGAGAGTTCCCATGTGACATTAAACCTAGCATGGCGTGCGACTCTCAAAGATCAACCATAGACTAATGGTGATCAACATGTTCTGCCTATTTCGAACCCAGATTTTAAAGACAGAGACAAATTGTCAGTGCCTGCCTCTCATTTCCTAGACACTACATGCTACTATTTCAGCTTAGATAGCCACTACAATGAGCAAGTCCACGGTACCAATTTCACATTGGAGAGGTGGAAAGAGTGTTCAGTGGTTCTATACAGAAAGCAACATGTCTTATCTGAGGATTATGGGAGGGGGTCCCCCATGCCGTAGCCAACTGGGATCACAGGGGAGATCTAACAGCCATCCCCTCTCCTATGAGATCTCCTCCTGGGCCTCTTGAATTCCAAGCAGCCCACAGAGGCTGTCCCAGCGACTATGTCGAATTCCCTTACTTAAGTCTGAGATATCGCTCAGAGTGTAACATGAGTGGAGTTGATCGAATACTTCAAGCCGTTAGAATTTATCGAATTTTGACACACTGAGCACGATTTCAAATCGTCATGAAAAGTCACTCCCGGCTCCTTCCGACCATCATCGATTGCCCAGCCAGTGAACAAAGGAAGCCTGGTTTACTGTGGTACCCACTCGGGGTAGTTATCTCAGATTTGAAGCCTGCCTCTACTGCAGACTACTTGTGGAGAGTGACTAGAAGTCACCACCAGCTACTACTAGCATATCACCACAATTTGCTCCAGCTGCTCTACCCAAGACCTGTCTATCAGATTGAATTACTGTAGCCTTTCCTAGCCAGTAATTCCTTTCCCATGCTCACCTCACTAGCCAATTTGACCTTGCCAGTCTATGAAGTCAGCACATAAGCAAGAGGCTTTCCCTATCAGCTGACACGTATTGAGCTCTCTTTACACCCAAGTGCTCTCTCTACTGCATCCTTACCACCCTTCTGAGCTTTCAGCACAAGGGTTTCCCCATGCCTTGGGAATAGTGAGGCAGGACTAATCGGAAGCACGTGGAGTGGCACTGATACCTGTGATAACTAGCGGACGACAGCGATACTGCGAGCACTAAGGAACAAAATTGAGCAATCAGATATTGCAACGTGCTCAATCTGACATGGTTGACGGTGCATATCAATACTATGCCCACATCTGCGTCCCCCAACTTGAAGCATATCGAGAGCAAATAGACTCCAGCAAGTTGATCTCCTTACCCTAATTGTTAATCTGACGCTCACCTTCAGGCATATCAGACGAGCGTACAGAGTCATCGAGGCCAGACCTAGCTCATACGATCTCTTCAGTCATCTTGCTTCTCATGCCGTTGCTTACCACTGGTATCCGTCCTCCACCGTGCTAGCCGGTCCATAGTAACAGTGAACAGGCGACATCCCTTCAATATTCTCAATTATTTGATATAGCAGGAATTTTGAGTACAAGTTCCAATCATAGATCTGATCAGCATTGCCATATGTTGATCAGTGCCTGATGCACAGGACTAAGTTAGGAACCCCCCAGGGGGAAAAGAAACTGACCCAAGGCAGGGAAAAAGGAGGTTATATGCCCTTCGGTCAGAGGACATCAGAGCTGAGGTGTGAGAGACTAGCTGCCGCTCAGAGTGAAATGGGATGGAGTCAGCTATGTAGGAGTCAGCTATAGAGTCCCTAGACTCTCCTGGGATGCTAGACCTCACATAAGTTCCATTTTATCAGCTCCAGACCTATAGAACTACCAAAACGATCAGTGTGGGAGGATACTCACACTCTAATAGAGATACCCTATGAACACCAGGGCTGGCTGGAGTCCAGAGAAAGGAGCAAGTCAAGAGAAGATACAAATCCTTCCTGAGACCCAGTTCTTCTTAGAAAGATGTGTGGTGAGGGGAGCTTAGGGACACAGCTGAGACTGTGTGAATTTAACTCCCATGTGCATGCACAGCCAGTTGGCCTTAAACCCAGTAGTTGGCCTCTGTGGCGCCTTAACTTCTCCATCCACACATGGAGAGTCTTGGTACCTATGGCAGAGTTGTGTGGGGAGGACTCCATGACATAAGTCATCCTCTAGGAACAGTGTGGAAAATGCAGTGAATGTCCTCATGGCTCTGTGACTTGTTATTAGAGGTCCATATCTGTCCATCGCTGTTGTCTGCCCCAGTTTCTGCGAGCACCGCAGGCTCACTAGATATGAGCAGAACTATTTTTCCATTCGGATGATCATCCTGGCACTGACCACTGAGTGATGGGTATGTGCCGGGTGTTCAAAATGTGTTTGTTGAAAAATGAAGATAGAGCTGTCAAGGGTCTGATGCCTCTTGGGAAAAATTGACCAACCAGTGAGAGAGACACGAGGCCTGTCAGAGCTCACTGTGAGCTGTCCCAGAGTGTCTTCTCTCCCCAACAGATGTGCTGGATGTACACGGAGCCCCATGGCTAAGCCAGCAAAATAAACAAAAAAAACAACAAAGCAACAACAACAAACAAAACCCAGGTCAGATGTCATGGGCCATGCTGGTGAAGACAGTCCAAGCCACTAGTATTCATAAAGACTGTCAAATGTTAATGGTCGAGTGAACGCTGGCATCGTGCCCAGTATCTGAACAGCTGCCTGGCAGAGAAAGTTGGGCGTCTCTCTCCATGAGAGCCTGGAGGGGTTGCTTCAGGCCCAAGAAATGACGGGGTGAGGTCAGGCAGGAAGAACTATGGGGATTTGCATCATTAACGAGAATGACTAATGCTACTGCTCATTTGCTATGTCACAGCTCTCCAACTCCTTCAAAACCACCCTATAAAGACACTATGAATTGAATTTCCACCTGTGGAAAGGAAAGACAGTATAAGCACTATGCACATGAAACACAGAGCTAGCAAGTGGTGGGTTAGAGGGCAGGCCCTGGGAAATAGAGCCATATGCTGGAACATATGCCATGCAGGCCAAAGGTGAAGATAGGCCATGCAGCCAAAATTGAAGATAGACCTGCAGCCAAAAGTGAAGATAGACCGTGCAGCCAAAAGTGAAGATAGTACCAGTGCAGCCAAAAGTGAAGATAGGCCATGCAGCCAAATGTGAAGATAGGCCAATTCAGCACCAAAGGTGAAGATATCGCCTATGCCACGGCACAATGTGGAGGAATAATGCCATGCGGCCCAAAGTGAGATAGGCCATGAAGCCTAACGTGAAGATAGGCCATCAGCCCAAGGTGAAGATAGCCATGCAGCCCAAAGTGAAGATATGGCCATGCACTCAAAAGGTGAAAAAGGCCATGCAGCCAAAAGGTGAAGATAGGCAATGCAGCTCAAAGGTGAAGATAGACCGTGCAGCCAAAGGTGAAGATAGAGGGTTGAAGATGACATCAGCCAAAGTGAATTAGATCAGGGAAGCCATGAAGCCCAAAGGTGAAGATAGGCAATGAAGTCCAAAGGTGAAGACNACATTTTGGTTGCATGGCCTATGTTCACCTTAGATGGGCGCATGCCTTTACTTTCACTTTGAGCTGCATGGACTCTCTTCAAGTTTGGGCTGCTCATGGCCTGCTCTCGACCTTTGGGTTGGCATGGTCCTATTCTCACGTTTGTCGCTGCAATGGTAATCTCGACCTTTGGCTTGCACGCGGCCCCGATCATCTTCTCGTTTTGCGGCCAATGACCCCTATCTTTCACCTATTTGGCCTGATGGCCTATCTTCACTTAAGCTGCCAGGCTTTTACACTTTTGAGCTGCACAGCTATGCTTCACCTGGGCTGCAATGCATTTCACGCGTGGTTTTTTTTTATGGTCTATGTTCCGGGACAGGGTCTCTCCCTGTTGCCCCAGTGTCCTGGAACTCAATCTGTGACCAGGCTGGCCTTAATCTATAATAGCTACTGCCTTTTGCACTACAAGTGGTAGGATATTAAAGGGATGCGAACACGCCAAGCTTCAATCTTCACCTTTTGGGCTGCATGTCTATCTTTGCACCCTTTCTGAGACTGGCGTGGACCATCTTGCACATATTGAGCGCGTGTGCCTATCTTCCTTTGGGCCACACGGCCTGATCTTCCCCATGTGGTTCATGGCCCTATCTTCACTTTGGCTGCAAGGGCCTATCTTAACCTTTGGTCTGCATTGGCTATCTTCACTAGCTCAGCTACTTACCTTGCTATGGCTTATCTTCAACTTTGGGCCTCATGGCCTATCTTCACCTTCGGGCTGCTACTGGCCTATCTTCACCATTTGGCGTAGACGCCTATCTTCACCTTTGGCTGCCACTGGCCTATCTTCAGTTATGGTGCGGCTATCCACCTTGATCAGCCTATCTTCAACCTTTGGGCAAGGCCTATTTCACATTGTCTATGGGCTCAACTTTGCCATGGCTATCTTCACCTTTGACCTGCATTTCCTATCTTCACCTTTGTGCCTGCATAGCCTATCTTTCCAATTGGGCCGCATGGCCTGATCTTCACCTTTGTCTGCATGGTCCTATCTTCACCTTTGGCACGGAAGGCCTATCTTCATGTTTGGGCTGCATGGCATCTTTCACCTTTGGTCTGCGGTCCTCATATTGCCGGACCTTTCTTCACCTTTTGGTCATGCATGGCCTATGTTCACCTTTTAGCCATCTGGCCTATCTTCACCTTTGTGCTTGCTGGCTGCCTTTATTGATAGCTAATAGCCTTCTTTACGTTTGCGGCTGCCGATGCCTATATTCACCAATTTTTTTGTCTGTTGAGACAGTCTCCGTGTAGCCCCAGCTGTCCTTGGACTTCCTCTTTAGACCAGGCCGGCCATTGAGCTCACATAGAGATCTGCCCTCCTCTGCCTTCCCAAGTGCTAAGATTAAGACATGTACCGACCACTCACCTGCTCAGTATTCACCTTTGAGCTGTATGGCCTAGTGAATAACACAGTTCCAGAAAAACAAAACGAGATGGTATCCTCATCTAGTGGAGCTAGTGCAATTAACCTAGTTTGAAGTATTCTTGTGCATGGCCTCCTGAGCTTTTGACCAAGTAAGTTAGGAGTGATCATATGGAACAACAACAAACAGAAAAGACTGCAATCAAAGAACTAACTGAGAACGTGAACTTCTCTCAAAACAAAATCAAATAAATTGAAAAAAAAAAAAAAAAAGAAGATGAAAAGCATGTTTGGCAGAATACATGACCTCTGGTGAGGGCGATAGGGAGGGACACTGGGTCAATTTATAAATCTTTGTACAAAAATATATATACGAAATATAAAGATAAACACATATACCTGAAAAAATATACTGTTCCTTCTTTGAAAATGCTACATAGAATAGAATGAACAAATGCTTTTGTAGTACTCTCCACTGGGTTCTCCCATAGGTTTACAAAATATTTCATTATAATAAAAACTATACTTCCTTGTTAGCTTGCTGTTTAGATCAGATATCTGTCAGTCACTAACCACTAAGGGTTATGTGTAGTCTAGCAAATCTATGTGGCCCCATGGGGAGAAGGGGAGCTACTGCTGACCGACCTGCTCAGTGGCTCACAGTGGCCATCACTCAGTGCCCCACCTTCCTCATCAGATCAGAAATCGCCACATCTCATTTTTATAAAACCTTTACTTTTTATTATTTGATATGTGTGGTGTGTGTTTGTTTCGTTGTGTAGTGTTAGGGATGTTAAACATACTGAATTGGGTTGCTCTGCAGAGCCAGCAGAGAACCTCAAATCCACCTGGAGCCCGGAGTAGAGGCCAGTTGCAACCATTGAACTGGTGCTGCGGAACTGAACTTGGGTCGCTCTGTAGAGAGGTAGCATGGACTGCTTTAACTGCTGATCCAGCTCTTCCATCTTCCCCACGTCTTCCTTCTTAATCTCACCCAACCCCATGCACACATGGCTCCAGTGCAAACCTCTCTAGTTAGACCGTGGAGGGCTTGGGGTAGGAGTGTGACAGAGCTCTAGGCACAGATTCCTGAAAAGCAGCAGTTTCTGGACTCAGTTTGCTTTTCTATCAATGTGACTAGCTGAGTACTGGGAGCCTCCTCCGTCTGTAGCAGCCCACTGCCCCAAATCAACCCATTTCTCAGGACTAAACCCCAGCTAGGCCCTGCTTAAAACAAATCACTATAGCAATGTGTCCTTTGAAATAGATATGGTGATGAATGGCAGGGTGACTCTCAGACTCAGTGTTAAAATCAAGGGTAGGATATGTGGCCGGGAGTGATGGTGCACACCTTTAACCCTGGCACTTGGGAGGCAGAGGCTGGTAGATCTCTGTGAGTTCCGGGTTAGCCTGGTCTACAAAGTGATGAAGCTACATAGTGAGACCTTGACTAAAAATTAAAAAAAAAAATAGATGCATCATCCATAGCAAGCACGTCAGAGTTCCTGGGAAGAAAGCCATTGGTCATCTACCTGGCCGTCCCAGGGCTGTTCATGCAGAACTGCAAGCTGCTAAGTCTCACATTGTCACTTTTATTTTAATTTCAATTTCCATGTACGAGACGCATGCATGCACCGGTGCATGCAATGCGCGGAGTCGAGAGGCGTCTAATGAGTCTGTTACAGACGTTCTTGCGACGATGGTCTGGCAACGCCCGTAGACTGCTCTTAAGGCAGCACTTCCGTACCGCTCAACTTTTTTAAAATGATTTTTTTACATATTAGTTGTGAGGTTGTGTGTGTGTGTGGTGTGTGTTCATTAGACAGGCATGTGTGTGGTAGATGGACACCTTGCAGGAGCTTGGTTCTCCTTCCATGTAGCATTCAACTCGTGCAACTACGGCCTCACGAGGCACTCGCATCAGCTCAACTTTTTATTCTTATTTTAGGATGGTTTGTTCGAGTGCCTCAGCACTGTGTTTCAGAGAGGGTGAGCCGACTGATAGCAAGCCTTGCCACATCTATGAACCTCTTGATGCACGAGGCTCTTAACAGCTTAGGACTCCCAGCCATCCACTTAAAAAAAAGATTTTTGTGATTGGCCTGGTGGCACATGGCACTCGGGAGGCAGATGGCAGGTGGATCTTTTGTGAAGTCTTAAGGACCATGGGCTACAGGGGATCCCTGTCTGAAACCAAAAAGAACCAAAAAATGATTTTTGTTGGTGTATATTAATTGTACAAGATGATACATTTCATTATGGCATTTTCATAATGTGTGTTATGTATGCTGATTGTATTCATTGCACCATTACCCTCTCTTGCCCTCTTCTGCCATCCTCTTCCTCATCTCAAATAATCCCCCAGGCACTTCCATGTATTTTTAAAATCTAAATCCTATACATAAAACTGTACTATATGAATTTCTGAATTTGACTTATTTCATTTGACATGATAATTTGTAGTTTTCCATTTTCCGGAGAATGACATATTTTATTCTTATGGGTGAATAATGCTCCATTTGGTATTTGTATTGTATTGTCTTTATCCACTCACTTGTTAATTAGCACCTAGACAAGCTTTATATTCTTATATATTCAGCCTCAATCCAAAAATCTCAGGGACCTCCTTACAAAGCACCCAGACAAATGATATCAGCTCCATGTACTACACAAATACTCCAATCTATAGCTCAGCAAAATAGGGAAAGTCATATTAATGGAATAAGATATGCCAAGACCATAGACTTCATTTCATGGGCAAATTGAATCCTTAACCAGCATGATATCTTCTAGCTCCAGCCATTTTCCGGCAAAGCTCATGATGTTATCTTTCTTTACTGCTGCATAGAACTCCATTGTGTAGATGTACCACATTTTCTCTATCCACTCGTCAGGTGAGGGGCATTTCGGTTGTTTCCAGCTCCTTGCTATTGTGAAGAGAGCTGAAATAAACATGCCTGTGCAAGAAACAGTATATTTTTAGAGAACAAGAAAAATGAAAGGGACTTCCCATCTCTAGAGGTAGCAACGTGGGGGAAAGCAATAAGTGGGACACATAGGCTGGTGAGCAGAGCTTGTTCCTGTACATTCCTCGGGCACCATCTCCAAATCCATAGGGGTCTAGAATGGTCCACAAGAGCTAACCCATACAAAGTGGCAGCATGCGTACATTCTGCTCTCTTGAAGGTGAACAGAGAGCTGTCCTGCATCTGCTGCTTCCTGAGCCTTTGGCTCAGCCAACCTTCACCTTTGGGCTGCATGGCCTTTCTACACCTTGTTATTTATTTATTTTTTTTTTTTTGGTCTTTTTGAGACAGGGTTTCCCTGTAGCCCCACCTGTCCTGAAACTCACTCTGTAGACCAGTCTGGCCTTGAGCTCACAAATATCTGCCTGCCTCTGCCTCCCAAGTACTAAGATTAAAAGCCTGCACCACCATGCCCTGCTCAATCTTCACCTTTGGGCTGCATGGCCTATCTTCACATTTGTGCTGCATGGCCTATCTTCACCTTTGTGCTGCATGGCCTGTCTTCACCTTTGGGCTGCATGGCCTATTTTCACCTTTGGGGTGCATGGCCTATCTTCACCTTTGGGCCGCATGGCCTATCTTCACGTTTGGCTGCATGGCCTATCTTCACCATTGGCTGCACCACCTATCTTTACGTTTGAGCTGTATGGCCTATCTTCCCCTTTGGGCTGCACGGACTATTTTCACGTTTGGGCTGCACTGCCTATCTTCACCTTTGGCTGCATGGCCTATCTTCATCTTTGGCTGCACTGCCTATCTTCACCTTTGGCTGCATGGCCTATCTTCACCTTTGAGCTGCATGGCCTATCTTCACCTTTGAGCCGCATGGCCTATGTTCACATTTGGGCCACACGGCCTGTCTTGACCTTTGGGTTGCATGGCCTATCTTCACGTTTGGGCTGCATGGCCTATCTTCACCTTTGGGCTGCATGGCCTATCTTCACCTTTGAGATGTGCAGCCTATCTTCACCTTTGGCTGCACGGCCTATCTTCATGTTTGTGCCACATGGCCTATCTTCACCTTTGAGGTGCATAGGCCTATCTTCAACTTTAAGCTGCATGGCCTATGCTCAACGTTGTTTGTTTGGTTTTTTTGGGGGGTTTTGAGGGGGATATTTGAGCCAGTGTCCCCCTGTAGTCCCAGCTCTCCTGGAACTCTCTCTGTAGACTAGGCTGGCCTTGAACACACAATGATCCACCAGCCTCTGCCTCCCAAGTGCTAGGATTAAAGGCGTGGGCCACCATGCCCGGCTCAATCTTCACCTTTGAGCTGCATGGCCTATCTTCACCTTTGGGCTGTGTGGCCTATCTTCACCTTTGAGCTGCATGGACTCTCTTCACGTTTGGGCTGCAAGGCCTGTCTTCACCTTGGAGCTGAATGGCCTATCTTCACCTTTGGGCCACATGGACTATCTTCAACTATGGGCTACATGGCCTATATTAACCTTTGAGGTGCATGGCCTATCTTCACCTTTGGGCTGCATGGTGTATTTTCACCTTTGGGCTGCATGGCGTATCTTCACCTTTGAGGTGCATAGGCCTATCTTCATCTTTTTTTGTTGTTGTTGTTCTATTCGTGACAGGGTCTCCCTGTAGCCCCAGCTGTCCTGGAACTCTATCTGTAGATGAGGCTGGCCTTGAACTCACAAAGATTGACCTGCCTCTGCCTCCCAAGTGCTAGGATTAAAGGCATGCCACCTCCGGCTCAATCTTCACCTTTGAGCTGCATGGCCTATCTTCACCTTTGGGCTGTGTGGCCTATCTTCACTTTTGGGCCCCATCGCCTATCTTCACCTTTGAGCCGCATGGCCTATCTTCCCATTTGGGCCACACAGCCTATCTTCCCCATTGGGCTTCATGGCCTATCTTCACCTATGGCTGCAGGGCCTATCTTCACCTTTGGGCTGCATTGCATATCTTCACCTTTGGACTGCATTGCCTATGTCCACCTTTGGCTGCACAGCCTATTTTCACGTTTGGGCAGCATGGCCTATCTTCACCTTTGAAGTGCATAGGGCTATCTTCAACTTTGAGCTGCATTGCCTATCCTCACCTTTTTTTTTTTTTTGAATTCACCAGACTTTAAAACAACAAATACAAAAACAAAAAGGGGGAGAGGACTGGTACCACAGTCCTCACCTGAGCTGGCGGGGGCTTATTAAACATAAATATTTTAAATTTTTCCAAAAAATATACATTACAATAGATTTCAAAAACCTGGGGACAGTTACCCCAGACACCAGCAATACAGGTCCGGTGGAGAGATCCTTTAACCCAGCAATGGCGAGGCCCGGACCCGCTTATAACTACAGGCCGAGGATTCGGCTGTATTATGCCAACAGACGAATACACCTATCTGGGTCCAGCAAGAACATCAAATATGACTCCCGGAAACTTCTTAACCCCAAACCTAAGGATGAACTCCTAAGGTAAATCCCCTTGTTCTTACAGAAATGAATCTGATGCTACTGGCCATCGGAATTCTACTCCTATGACCCCATGGGAAGGCTGAGTCATCAGACGAGTCACACAGGCCTTCACCATCATCTGGTCCGTGTGAACGTCGCTACTGGAAATGTCGTCAAGGCTGTCTCAAATAAAGAACAACAGAGAGCTCTGGCCTACTCTCAAACCGATTTCTGCTGTTAGCAGATGGTTACTTCAATGGACAATGGGAACAGTTGCCGAAGGGAGGTGGATAGACTAAATGCTAGAAAGTGGGAATGTTTATGTATACCCGGGACTAACCCCTTGTGTCAACCTAGAAGCTGTAAAGACAAGTAATGACTCTTGTGCATTATACCACCCGCAGGAGGCCTTTCAGTTTCTAGACATAAAAGAGAGATAGGAATCGCCCTTGCCCTGGGGGCATACTAGGAGTGGGAATCGCAGGCGCAGCTCTATCACTAACACAACAATGGAATGAGAGGCTCAGACAGCAACTAGATGAAGATATAGAAAAGGTAGAAATAACTCTGAGACACATGAAGGCATCATTGTATTCTTTCAGAATAGAAGGGGGCTTGATCTCCTTGCACTAGAACAGGGAGGGATATGCCAGGCTTTAGGGGAAGAATACTGCTTTTACAGTGGAAGACCACTTTTTTTTAGTGGAAGACCACTCCGGTGTAATTACAAAGAATCTAGACGACCTTAGGAATAGCTTAGAAAGAAAGAAAGATAGCTTAATCAACCAGATGGTTTGAAGGATGGTTCAACACCAGCCCCTGTTTACTTCATTGATAATGGCAATAGCCGGACCTCTTATTATTCTTTTGTTTTGTTCAGGTAGAGCCCTTGCTGCTCAACCGGGTTATAAGGTTCGCTAGAAAACAGGCAGAAGAATCCAATTAATGGCCTTATGGGAAAAGTATGAGCCCCTCCCCCTCTCAATAACTACAAAAAGCAGCATCAGACTCCAAAGACAGGTAAGGGCTTTTTGGGTCGCCACCTAAGACAGGGGGATAGCCAAAAGCTGCTATCTACTCAAAGATGGGTAAGAGCTGAGACCAGTAAAAGCACCAACTAAGAAAGGAGCTATGCCAAATAAAAACAAAAAAGGGGAAATGACGGCATGGAATAGCGAGAAGATAGGCCTGAAGGACAAAAGAAAGCCTGCGCTAGAGTTTCGCAACTCACCCCCGCCCATTGAGCAAGGAAGGCTAGTTTCCACTTCGTATACTAACATGATAATAGGGACTATGCTAGGAAGGAAGAAGGATGGTCAATTAGGAGATTGTAAATTAAAGCCTCCTAAAAGACCAATTAGGAAGAGACACTACCCCAGTAGGGAAGCCGGCACGCTTATAAACCTCTGTAAACCTGCAATAAAGTGAGCTGAGCTGTAAACACCCTGACTGACTCTGTCAGTGGTTACTTTTGGTTCGGCAGCACACTTACTCTCCCCAACCCCACTTCATCACGGGCCGACAGAGTGAAGATCTTTGGTGGCGAGGAAACTGGAGAGGGTGGTCTTTGCCTACCACCTCTCTACGAACCCTGCAGACCTTGACTAAAAATTAAAAAAAAAATAGATGTATCATCCATAGCAAGCACGTCAGAGTTCTTGGGAAGAAAGCCATTGGTCATCTATCTGGCCGTCCCAGGGCTGTGTTCATGCAGACACTGCACAAGCTCAGCCTCAAAGCTTGATTTCACATTTGCACCATCACACTTTATTAAAAAATGATTTTTTACATTTATTTATTGTGTGTGTGTTGTGTGCATGTGTGAGACAGCATGTGTGTGGTAGAGGACACCTTGCAGGAGTTGGTTCTCTCCTTCCACCATGTAAGTCCGAGATTCAACTCAGGTTGTCAGACTTGGCATCGTGCACCTTTTTCCACTGAGGCATCTCGCTAGTCCCAGCCTCACACTTAAAAAAAGATTTTTGTGCCGGGCCTGGTGGCACATGCCTCAGGAGGCAGAGGCAGGCAGATCTTTGTGAGTTTAAGGACAGCTGGGGCTACAGGGAGACCCTGTCTCGAAAAGACCAAACAAAAAAGATTTTTGTTAATGTATATTATAAAATATCGTAGATGTACTTTCTTATTTACAATTTTCATAATGTGTGTTATGTATAGCGTACTTGAGTTCAGTGAATGACACAATTACCCTTTCTCTGCCCCTCTTCTGCCTCTACTCTCACTGCTTACAAATAATCCCCCAGGCACTTCCATGTATTTTTTTAAAACTAAATCCTATACATAAAACTGTACTATATGAATTTCTGAATTTGACTTATTTCATTTGACATGATAATTTGTAGTTTTCCATTTTCTGGAGAATGACATATTTTATTCTTTATGGGTGAATAATGCTCCATTTGGTATTTGTATTGTTATTCTTATCCAACTCACTTTTATATTAGCCACCTAGACAAGCTTTATATTCTTATATATTCAGCCTCAATCCAAAAATCTCAGGGACCTTCTTACAAAGCACCCAGACAAATGATATCAGCTCCATGTATTACACAAATACTCCAATCTATAGCTCAGCAAAATAGGGAAAGTCATATTAATGGAATAAGATATCCCAAGACCATAGACTTCATTTCATGGGCAAATTGAATCCTTAACCAAGTATAGCACATATTTCTTCTAGAACATTTCTGTGTATGATTATTACAATTCCTGGGGCCACCATGGGGTGGCTGCCTCCCACATTGCTTGCTCTGTTTGCAGCCCTGGGGTCTCTGGAGAGATAATCTGTTGATAACAGTGCATTGTGTTATGATGTATATATATATAATATAATATATATATAATATATATTATATATACGTTTTTTGGCAAACTACAGTGGCCTGGAACTCACTATGCAGACCAGGATGGCAGTGAACTCACAGTGCTCTGCCTGCTTCTGCCTCCTGAGTGCTGGGATTAAAGGCATGCACCACTAAGCCTGGGTATTTTTTCTTTTCTTTTCATTTCATTTCTTCTCTTCTTTTTTCTTTTCTTTTTTTTTATATTACAGGTCTCCCTGTAGCCCCAGATGGCCTGGAACTCACTTTGTAGACCAAGCTGGCCTGATCTCACAGAGATATATCTGTCTCTGCCCTCCTGTAGGTGAACCGCTGTAGAACGACCCCAGACGAATATCTAAACATTTATGAGNTTTCAATGATCTCCTCCTTGTGGGTTATAAGGAATCGGTGATGTGTTTGATATTCCATCTATTAAAAAATTGGCTTAAGGACTGAGATCGTAAAGCAAGGCCCAGTTGTCTGTTTTTGACATGATTTAAGGTAGCCCAGCGGTTGAAAACATTGTATAAAGTGTGATTTAGCAATGGGCGGCTTTTTCTCCAGAGTGGGCCGTTACCCAACATGCTCCTGATATGTATCTACTGAGACAAAGACAAATTTGAGTTTCCCAAAACCGGGTAGTGGGTGATATCTGTCTGCCAGATGATGTTGGGTTGAAGGCCACGGGGATTTACTCCGGGCCCCTGCAGAGGCGGAACATTGAGAAAAGGTTTACAAGATTTGCAGGTATGTACAATTTTCTTAAGTTCTGAGACCAGTAGATGGGGGAATCTTACCTGTAACACCCTCCAGTTTAGATGGGTTAACTCATGAACTTTATTTGGTTTAACCACAACAATTATAACCATTATTAATTATTATTAATTATCAATAATTACCATTAACCATTATTAGTCACAACAGTAATTATAAATAATAAGTCAAAAATAGCAGCCAACAATGAACAATTTACCATTAGACTGAATTTTTTATCATTATCAATAATTATTTCAATAACAAAAACTATAACTATTAATAACAATACTACTAAACATTAACAACAATCTATCATTAAACTGAATAATATGCATACTATAAACCCAATTAAAAATTGTTAACACTAAGGGGTATAAAACAAACTTTTCTATGAATTGAATCTATTTTTGTTTATAGTTAGCTAAATAGATTTAAACCTGTAGGACTATAATGAATTGAAAGCAGGAACTCACACTCACTCACACATACATACAGCTTGAAGATGGGCCTAAAGAAGCATAACAGCTTTAGTCAAAGAATTTCTTATTTAAAATTAAACAAAATATCAATTTACGTTTTTAAAAGAGACTTCTACCAATATTTCTTAAAAAAAGACAATTTATCGGCCAAGTTGTTTTGTTAGAACTTCAAGGCCTGTAAATTCTTCCTAGACTTTAAGTTAAACATGCTGAGATGGATTTGAATCACTTAACTGATACAACTTAGGGTGGAGGTCCACAGTCTGTCTCCGGAGGATTGGAATCAAGGCTGCACTTTTAAAACACAATGAACACTGCCCCGGGCTGGGAGACTAGGCAGCCCAGAAACTCACAGACATCTGTTTGGATTATAAGGCGTGGGCCACCACCAAGCCCAGAATCCACAAGCTCACTTTGCAGATAGAAGACTAGCAAGTGCTTGCTGCAAAATGCTCCGTGGGCATGCCCGTCCTTCCCGCCTTCTGTGACCTTCCCCCCCTGAACTGTGGCCAGAAGCGAAGCCAGGCCCCAGGATGCAGGGCACAACCACATTCTCTGAATACCCACCAACCTGGGAGGCTGGGGAAGCAACAGATGCCCCCAAATCCAGGGAAGCCAAACACACTCCCCTACGGGCTTGCATAATCGTAGTCCCTCTGAGTGGGTGAAAACCCACAAGAGAATGAACAAGGGTCTCTGGCACACAGGCCAAATCTCCATCCGCCCATCCACAGGCTCACCACCAGTCAGTAGAGATTCCCTCTGCATTCATCCTTATCCATGCCTTCACTGATTTGGAGATGCTAAGCTTTCTCCATGCCACAACTTGAAACAACAGCCATGGCAACCACAGCACACAGTCAACAACACATACCATACATCACAAAACAATTCTCCTGGAACATAGCTTCCTTGAAATGTCATTTCCCATCTTGCAGATGATTATAGCTTACCAACTGGTCTCCAAGACCCTACAGGTCCTCTTTTTTTTTTTTTTTTTTTTTTTTTTTTTTCTGAACAGGTTCCCCTGTAGCTCCGCTATCCTGAAGCTCAGCTATTTGGTAAACCAGGATGGCCTATGAACTCACAAAGATCCGCCCGCCTGCCTCTGCCTCCAAATGCTAGGATTAAAGGCATGCGCCACCACGCCTGGCTAAATACCTGTAACTTTTAGACTCAGTTTAATTTGGAGATCAAATCCAGTCTTAACAGAATAACAAATAAAACCTTTAGAAGAACCAGTTTAGATTTTTTTGTAGGCTCTACCCTGTCGATGAATGATGGTAATCCTCCTCACGACCTCTGCTGCAGCCCCACCGCTGGGTTTTCCATGGGCCCGTGTCTAGCTTGCGCCACGCCCGAAGTCCGCAGTCTCTGGACTTGCCCCCTATATTGGGGAATCTGTACCGAGATTGTTCAAGCCCGGTAATATACCCAGTTTGGGTTCCTAACAGCATTCCCCAAGTGATGGCTACTGGGGGTTAGCAGCGGCATTGGCTTCAGCCTGTTCCCGCATTCCTCCTGGAATAGAGGCCCATCTAATAAAGATGGGATTAGGAAGTACCACTTTGTGGCATCCATCCAGTCTTTGGCACACAGGGATGATAGGCAACATCCTGTAGGAGGGTGGTCGCCATGGGGAGTTGTGGACCATCCTCTGCCACAGCCTTTTTGAGTTCTTTTTGGTCCTTGGCCTCCCAGGGGTACCAGTCCAAGGGTCGGACAGGGGTGGGATTGACATTAACCGGAACAGGCTTGAACTAATTTAGGAGTGCCCCCCTTTTCCACCTCGGCGTAAGCCGGTGGTGGGGAGTGTTCCTAAGAGAAGCGTTGTTCTGTCTCTCTGGCCTCCTGCCTCAAAGCCAAGTAGGGGGAAGGGATGGGGCCCGTGGAGTTTGGACACTCAGGGGTCGATCACTTGTCTACCACCCATTCGGTTGCAGAAGGCGTCCCAGGCCGTATCCTCCTCCCCGAGACCAGGGGATCTCTCAACCTCTTCCGAAGCTGAAATTCCACCCCCAGGAGGTGGAAGGGAGTCGGGGTGAAAAGTAGCTTTAAGCGCCACAATCATGGGGTAAAAGCCCAAAGGGGGTTCTGCTCCGAGAATCCTTCTCTTTCTCTTGCCAGCTTTTCTATTTGCCCCCAAACTTCCAGAGAAAAGGTTGGCCCCTCTTACCCAGGGGGCCAGAAAGAGGACGTGGTCCCAGGCAGACTCCGTGACCGCATCGGTCAGTTCTAACCCCCTGGATTGTTAACATCAATCTCAGCGTTTTAAGTGCTGGGTCCTTATTTTTTCCGTTGCATTTCCCATCGCGGGGACTCACTTACCCGAAAGACCAATTGGCCCCAGCCGTATTGCTAGCCATTAGGGTCTCGGGGGGGGGGTTCTTCATTGGGTGCCAGATGCGGGGATCATAGAGAGGTGGTGGTGAAGAAACCCCCTCTCAGTTTCCTCGTCCACCAAGATCTTCACTCTGTCGGCCCGTGATGGAGTGGGGCTGGGGAGAGTAAGTGTGCTGCTGAACCAAAAGTAACCACGACAGGGAGTTGAGTCAGGGTGTTACAGCTCAAGCTCACTTTATTGCAGGTTTACAGAGGTTATAAGCCGTGCTGGCTTCCCTACTGGAGTATGTGTCTCTTCCTAATTGGTCCTTTTAGGAGGCTTATTTACAAGTCCCTAATTGACCAATCCCTTCCCTTCCTAGCATAGTCCCTATATTATCATGTTAGTACACGGAAACTAGCCTTCCTTGCTCGATGGGCGGGGGTGAGTTCGCGAAACTCTAGCGCAGGCTTTCTTTTGTCCTTCAGGCCTATCTTCTCGGCTATTCCATGCCATCAAAGGTCTCACTATGTATCTTCATCACTTTGTAGACCAGGCTAACCCGGAACTCACAGAGATCTACCAGCCTCTGCCTCCCAAGTGCCAGGGTTAAAGGTGTGCACCATCACTCCTGGCCACATATCCTCCTTGATTTTAACACTGTGTCTGAGCAGTCAACCCTGCCATTCATCACCCATTCTATTTCAAAGGACACATTGCTATAGTGATTTGTTTTAAGCAGGGCCTAGCTGGGGTTTAGTCCTGAGAAATGGGTTGATTTGGGGCAGTGGGCTGCTACAGACGGAGGAGGCTCCCAGTACTCAGCTAGTCACATTGATAGAAAAGCAAACTGAGTCCAGAAACTGCTGCTTTTCAGGAATCTGTGCCTAGAGCTCTGTCACACTCCTACCCCAAGCCCTCCACGTCTAACTAGAGAGGTTTGCACTGGAGCCATGTGTGCATGGGGTGGGGTGAGATTAAGAAGGAAGACATGGGAGAATGGAGAGCTGGATCAGCAGTTAAGCATCCATGCTACTCTTATAGAGCACCCAAGTTCAGTTCCAGCACCAGTATCAGATGGCTTGTAACTGCCTCTAACTCCGGCTCCAGGGGATTTGAAGTCTCTTCTGGCATCTGCAGGCATCAAATTCACATGTTTAACCCCTAAACACACACACACACCACACACACACAACACAAACACACACACATAATCAAAATAATATAAAGGTTTTATAAAAATGAGATGTGGCGATTTCTGATCTGATGAGGAAAGTGGGGCACTGAGTGATGGCCACTGTGAGCCACTGAGTAGGTGGTCAGCAGTAGCTCCCCTTCTCACCATGGGGCCACATAGAGTTGCTAGAATACAAATAACCCTTAGTGTTTAGTGACTGACAGATATCTGCTCTAAACAGCAAGCTAACAAAGGAAATAAGTTTATTAATACAAATATTTTGTAAACCTATGGGAGACACCCAAGGAATGGAGAGTACTACAAAAGCATTTGTCATTCTGATTTATGTAGCATTTTCAACAAAGAAACAGTATATTTTTTCAGGTATATGTGTTTATTTTATTTTTTATATATATTTTGTACAAGATTATCAAATCTAGACCCGTGTCCCCCACCCTATCCCCCCATCACACCAGAGCTCATGTATTCTGCCAAACATGCTTTTCATCTCTTTCTCAAAATTCTCCATGTGGAAATTGACTGTTTTGAGCAGAAGTTCACTGTTTCAGTCAGTTCTTTGATGCAGTCCTTTCTGTTGTTGTTGTTTCCAATATGCATCACTCCCAACTTCTTGGACAAAAGCTCAAGGGGGCCATGCACAAGAAATACTTACAACTAGGTAATTGACACTGGCATCCACAGATGAGGGATACTATCCGTCGTTTGTTTTTCTGGGACTGTGTTACTTCACTCAGCATGATATCTTCTAGCTCCAGCCATTTTCCGGCAAAGCTCATGATGTCATCTTTCTTTACTGCTGCATAGAACTCCATTGTGTAGATGTACCACATTTTCTCTATCCACTCATCAGGTGAGGGGCATTTCGGTTGATTCCAGCTCCTTGCTATTGTGAAGAGAGCTGAAATAAACAAGGCTATGCAAGAAACAGTATATTTTTAGAGAACAAGAAAAATGAAAGGGACTTCCCATCTCTAGAGGTAGCAATGTGGGGGAAAGCAATAAGTGGGACACATAGGCTGGTGAGCAGAGCTTGTTCCTGTACATTCCTCGGGCACCATCTCCAAATCCATAGGGGTCTAGAATGGTCCACAAGAGCTAACCCATACAATGTGGCAACATGCATACATTCTGCTCTCCTGTAGGTGAACAGAGAGCTTTCCTGCATCTGCTGCTTTCTGAGCCTTTGGCTCAGCCAACCTTCACCTTTGGGCTGCATGGCCTATCTTCACCTTGTTATTTTTTTTTTTTTTTTTGGTCTTTTTGAGACAGGGTTTCCCTGTAGACCCACCTGTCCTGAACCTCACTTTGTAGACCAGTCTGGCCTAGAGCTCACAAATATCTGTCTGCCTCTGCCTCCCAAGTACTAAGATTAAAAGCCTGCACCACCATGCCCTGCTCAATCTTCACCTTTGTGCTGCATGGCCTGTCTTCACCTTTGTGCTGCATTGCCTGTCTTCACCTTTGTGCTGCATGGCCTATCTTCACCTTTGGGCTGCATTGCCTATCTTCACGTTTGGGCTGCATGGCCTATCTTCACGTTTGTGCTGCATGGCCTGTCTTCACCTTTGGGCCGCATGGACTATCTTCATGTTTGGGCTGCATGGCCTATCTTCACGTTTGTGCTGCATGGCCTGTCTTCACCTTTGGGCTGCATGGCCTATGTTCACCTTTGGGCTGCATGGCCTATTTTCACCTTTGTGGTGCATGGCCTATCTTCGACTTTGGGCCGCATGGCCTATCTTCACATTTGGCTGCATGGCCTATCTTCACCATTGGCTGCACCAACTATCTTCATGTTTGAGCTGTATGGCCTATCTTCCCCTTTGGGCTGCACGGACTATTTTCACGTTTGGGCTGCACTGCCTGTCTTCACCTTTGACTGCACGGCCTATCTTCACCTTTGGCTGCATGGTCTATCTTCACCTTTGGGTGGCACGGCCTATCTTCACCTTTGGGCTGCATGGATTATCTTCACATTTGGGCTGCACCGCCTACCTTCACATTTGGCTGCATGGCCTATCTTCACCTTTGGCATGCAAGGCCTAGCTTCACCTTTGGGGTGCATGGCCTATCTTCACCTTTGGGTCGCATGGCCTATCTTCTCCTTTGGACCACGTGGCCTATCTTTACCTTTGGGCGGCACAGCCTATCTTCACCTTTGAGCTGCATGGACTCTCTTCACGTTTGGGCTGCAAGGCCTACTTCACCTTTGGGCTACATGGCCTATCTTCACCTTGGAGCTGCATGGCCTATCTTCACCTTTGGGCTGCTTGGCCTATCTTCACCTTTGGGCTTCTTGGCCTATCTTCACCTTGGAGCTGCATGGCCTATCTTCACATTGGAGCTGCATGGCCTATCTTCACCTTTGGGCTGCATGGCCTATCTTCACCTTTGGGATGCTTGGCCTATCTTCACCTTTGGGCTGCATGGCCTATCTTCAACTTTTCTTTTTTTTTTTGGTCTATTTGAGACAGGGTCTCCCTGTAGCCCCAGCTGTCCTGGAACTCTATCTGTAGATGAGGCTGGCCTTGAACTCACAAAGATCTACCTGCCTCTGCCTCCCAATTGCTAGGATTAAAGGCATGGGCCACCACGTCCAGCTCAATCTTCACCTTTGAGCTGCATGGCCTATCTTCACCTTTGGCTGCAGGGCCTATCTTCACCTTTGGGCTGAACTGCATATCTTCACATTTGGGCTGCATTGCCTATCTTCATGTTTGGGCCCCATGGCCTATCTTCACGTTTGAGCCTCATGGTGTATCTTCACCTTCGTGCTGCACTGCCTATCTTCACATTTGGGTCGCAAGGCCTATCTTCACCTTGAGCTGCATGGCCTATCTTCACTTTCGGCTGCTAGGCCTATATTCACCTATTTTTGTGTGTGTGTGTATTCGACATATGGTCACCCTGTAGCCCCAGCTGTCCTGGAACTCAATCTGTAGACAAGGCTGGCCTTGAACTCACAAAGATCTACCTGCCTCTGGCTCCCAAATGCTAGGATTAAAGGTGTGGGCCACCACATCCGGCTCAATATTCACCTTTGAGCTGCACCGCCTATCTTCACTTTTGGGCTGCATGACCTATCTTAACCATTGGGCTTCATGGCCTATCTTCACCTTTGGCTGCAGGGCCTATCTTTACCTTTGGGCTGCATTGCATATCTTCACCTTTGGGCTGCATTGCCTATCTTCACCTTTGCCTGCACAGCCTATCATCACATTTGGGCCGCATGACCTATCTTCACCTTTGAGCCACACAGTGTATCTTCACCTTCCGGCTGCACCACCTATCTTCACGTTTGGACTGCAAGACCTATTTCACCTTGAGCTGCATGGCCTATCTTCACCTTTGAGATGTGCAGCCTATCTTCTCCTTTGGCTGCATGGCCTAGCTTCATGTTTGTGCCGCATGGCCTATCTTCACCTTTGAGGTGCATATGCCTATCTTCAACTTTGAGCTGCATGGCCTATGCTCACCATTGTTTTTTTTTGGGGGGGGGATATTTGAGACAGTGTCCCCCTGTAGTCCCAGCTCTCCTGGAACTCTATCTGTAGACTAGGCTGGCCTTGAACACACAATGATCCACCAGCCTCTGCCTCCCAAGTGCTAGGATTAAAGGCATGGGCCACCACACCCAGCTCAATCTTCACCTTTGAGCTGCATGGCCTATCTTCACCTTTGGGCCATGTGGCCTATCTTCATCTTTGAGCTGCATGGACTCTCTTCATGTTTGGGCTGCAAGGCCTATATTCACCTTGGAGCTGAATGGCCTATCTTCACTTTTCGGCCGCATGGACTATCTTCAACTATGGGCTACATGGCCTATATCAACCTTTGACGTGCATGGCCTATCTTCANAACATTAACATTGTAAAAATCTCAATTTTACCACCTCTTGATAGATTTAACCTCAATCCAATCACTACTCTCCAAGAGTTCCTCATAGCTTGTGGAAAACACCAAGCAGTCCTTAAATTCATTTGGACCCCAACGAAAAAAACACGACAATGGCCCCCTGATGCCAAACACACCCTGAGCCCAAACGAGGCTACTACACGGGGGGCTCTCATACCAGCCTTCAACACTATACACCGGGTATATAGTCATCAGATACCGCCTGGCCATGCCCACACCAGACCCTTTGGCCCAATGTAACCAAACCAAAGATCCAAATCTGATGCTACCTCCCATTTCCTCATTTCTCCTTGTCCATTGTTCCCGAATCACCATTTCGTTCACTCCCGTCCTTCCCTCCCCTTTTTTTTCCTTTTTTCCCCCCCCTTTTCTTCACCACTTGTGAAGAATGAAATTAAACCCTACCTCTCAGCCCGTACAAAGTGAACTCCAGATGGATTAAAAGACCTCAACGTGAAACCCCAAACTTAGACGAGTATAGAAGAAAAACGTTGGCCAGCAGACCTACACAACAAGAGGTAGGAGAAAAGACTCCCTAAATCACAGAGACTGCACGAATAAGGTTGACAACTGACAAATGGGAACCCATTTTTAAACTCATAAGAGCTTCTGTACACATCAAAAAAAAAATCAAGAAAGTGAAGGGGAAAACCCACAGAGTGGGGGCAAGGAAAACCTTTACTGCAGAATGGAACATGTGACAAAGCATTGATTTCCAGAATCATATAAACTATCAAAAAACACAAGAAGAAGAACAGCAAAACAAATGACCCACTCAATAGATCGAGAGCAAAGAGCTTGAACAGAGGGCTTTTACAGTGAGGAATTAGAGATGGCTAGAAAGAGAAGACTTTAAGAAGTGTTCACCACACTATATCATTAAGCGAAATGCAATAAAACCAATTTAAGATATCATCTTTACTCCAATAAGGGCAAACCTTGGCCTAAAGGAATTTTCCAGAAAGGAAAAAAACCCAAATGATTAAAAGAGACCCAGAAAAAGTGGCTGGAGAGGTTGTGGGGAAAGGGGAACAGTCATCACTACTGGTGGGAATTGTTAATTTACATCATGCAGAGCCACTATTGTGGAAAACAGGCTGTGGACGAACCCTTGGAGAGACTTTGATGAACCTTGGCACCGTGACCCAGGCATACCACTCCTGGGCCATGTATCCCACAGGGGACTCACCCCACTGCAGAGAATACTGCATGGCCCTGTTTATATTCAGTCTCTTTCACAATAGTCAAGGAGCTGGAAACCAACCACAATGCCCCTCAACTAAAAAATGATAATAAAAAAAATGGTACATCTACACAATGGAGGTTCATCAAGTAAATGAGCGAGTAAAGACGACATGTCCATAGATTTGCAGGAAAATGGCTGGAGCTAGAGGACATCATGCTGAGTGAAGTAACACAGTCCCAGATACAATCAAGTGATGAATTGGTATCCCATCTGTGGATCTAGCACTACAGCCTAGTTGTAAGTATTATCTTGTGTGGCCCGGTGGCTTTTGTCCAAAGCATTTGGGAGTGATGCAGTACTTGGAAACAACAACAACACACATAAGAAGGACTGCATCGACGAGAACTGACGTGAAACAGGAATTCTGCCAACACAGGCAAACTGCCGTCATGGAGGAATATCTGAGGAAAGACTGAGAAAGAGAGTGAACAGCATGTTTGGCAGAATACATGAGCTGGGGGGTGGGGGGATGGGGTGGGAACGGGTAGAAAAAAAAACAAAATAATTTTTATTTTGTGAAAATAATATTTCAAATAAATAAAAAATAAAATGAAAATAATAAACAGAGGAAAGGGAATACAAACAATGAGAACAGGGAGAAGAAGAAGGGCTAGAGAGATGGTCCGAGCAGTGACAAATGATATTTTTGGTTCCGTGGGTGGTGCATGCATTTTTGTTTGTGTCTTTTTGAGACGGGTCTCCCTTTAGCCCAGCAGGCCTGAGAACTCACATTGTAGACCAGGCTGGCCTTGAAACTCACAAAATCCGCCTGCCTCTTGCGCCAACTGCTAGGAATTAAGGGTGTGCTACCTAATACTGCTTCTCACTTTTTTTTTTTTTTTTTTTTATTTTTTTTTTTTTTTGTCTTTTGTGATGCATGCCTTTAATCCAAGGCCTCCAAGAGGCGAGAGCAAACGGCAGAGGCAAAGGCAGAGGCAGGTAGTCTTCTGGTATTCAAGTGCCACCCGTTGTTGTTTGTACACTTGCGAGTTCAGGTCCCTGGGTGTTCTATAAAGGGGACCTTGTCTAAAAAGACACACACAGCAGCACCCAAAAAGAATGCATATTGCTGTTGCAGAGGACCTAGGACCTGAGTTCAGTTCCCAGCACCCACATGGTGGCTAGCCAGGCATGATGGTGTGCACATGCAATCCAAACTCTGGGTGATCGAGATGGGAAGATCTCAGGCTCACTGGGCAACCTCACTCACCTAATAGTTACCCCATGGACTCCAGTAGGAAGTCCTTGGTTCAGCAAACAAGGTGGCCAGACTACTGAGGAATGATACCTGAGGTTGACCTCTGGGCTCACATGCATATGCACATACATGAACATACAGACAAACACACAGTATAAGAGAACTTTGAAATGGTTATTAAGGGCTGGAGGTGTTGATCAGTGGCAGAGCCTCATCTTATTTCCCCATTCTCCAAAAAGCATAACACTTGAAGAGAGAAAGAACAAAATTATATTAAATACGCATAAAAATTAAGCCGAGAATGGTGGCATATACTTTTAATCCCAGAACTTGGGTGACAGAAGCAGATGGATCTTCTAAGAGACATGAGGTAGCCTGGCCTACATAAGTGAGTTCAGGACAGCTGTGGACTACAGGAGACTGCTGTCTCTAAAGACAACAAAAAATAAACATATACGTGTGTGTGTGTGTGTGTGTGTGTGTGTGTGTGTGTGTGTGTGTGTGTGTGAGAGAGAGAGAGAGAGAGAGAGAGAGAGAGAGAGAGAGAGACCCATCCCAGGAGACCCAATATCCAAATAATAGAAGAAAGGAGATGGGAGGAAGTTATTAAAGAAATAATATACAACAGCTGAGCATGGTGGCAAACCCTTTAATCCTGGCACTCAAGAGGCAGAGACAAGTGGATTTCTATGAGTTCAAGGTCAGCCTGGTCTACAGAGCAAATTCCAGGCCAGCTAGGACTACAGGTAGACCCTGTCTTGAAAAGACCAAACAACAACCAAAAAAAAGGACAAAGCTTTCTAAGAACTAAAATTTTAGAATGAAGAACATTTCAGGGGTTGAGGAAATCTCCTGCTGCCCAAGCATGAAGACCCAAGCTCAGATGCCCTGTACCCATGTCAAAGCCAGCACCTGTCTATAGCTCCAACGCTAGGGGTCAGGGCCCAGCCTAGCCAATCAATGATACTGTCTCAAAAAAATAGTGTGGATAAGCACTTGAGGAAGTCATGTGATGTTGACCTCAAGCCTCCATGTGTACACACAGCTACGCACACACATGAACAAATATACATATACTACATACACCACTGTGCAAACAGGAGGACCCAAATTCAGATCTCTATTGCATTATTGGATGAATGGAAGTGCTCTTCTCTCTTTTTATGGAAATGTGCTTCACAAAAGCATAAACACAGAAGAATAGGATGTGGGATCCAGGAAATTTCTCTGACATGGGAAAAGGGAAGGGAAATTCCAGAATGTTTGAGGAAGAAACAAATTGGTAGTAAGCTTTTACTTAATTTTTATTTATTTTAATTTTGATTGTATTATGTGGGGGGCCCTCGAATGCTAAACGATGTGTATGGAAGTCAGAAGACAGCTTGTCAGAGTTGGTTTTCTCCATCCACCATGGGGGTTCTGGGTATCAACTCAAGTTGATAGGCTTGGAGATAAGCACCTTTATCTGCTGAGCCATCTCACCAGGACAATAATAAGTTTCTTAAACCTCTGAAATAAAGAATTAAATGATCTAGGCAATTACGAGTTTAAATTCTTTGGTTTTGACCCCTGGAGCTAGGGTTTGAATCCAACACTTGCTAGGTAAAAAAAAAAAAAAAAAAAAAAAAAAAAAAAAACAAAAAAAAACTACCACTAAGCTGTGCCCTGAGTCCTGTTTTCCTTTTCTTTTTTTTATTACTGGGGATTCAACCTAGGACTTCATGCATGATAAACAAGTGTTCTACCACAAGGCACATCTCCAGCACTCTTTTTGCATTTCTCTTTATTTTTATTATATTATTATTATTATTATATTTTGGACAGGGTTTCCTTGTAGTCCCAGCTGGCCTGGAACTCACTATGTTGATCAGGCTGTCCTAGATTTCACAGGGATCTGTCTGCCTCTACCTCTGCCTCTGCCTCCTCAATGCTGGGATTAAAGGCATATGCCACAACATCTGACTTTTTCTTTTATTTTGAGACGATCTTATAAAGTTGCCTTGAACTCAGGCTCTACCCCAAGCCACTTGAGGTCCTTCTGCCTCAGCTTCCTGATTAACTGAGATTACAGGCTTAAACCTCTAGGTCTGGCTTCTAAATTAATTGTTGAATAGGCAATATATTCTATGGTTGAAAAACCAAAACAAATTTAAAAAGTAAAATAACTGTACACACTCTGCCTCCCCCCAAATAGGCAGTCATATTTAAATACATACTTCTGGTGGGCTATTGGATTTATGGCTAAAAGAAATTGTAACCAAATTTTCCATTTTCACTTTGAATTCCAGTGTGCAGTTTTGTGAGTTAACTCTGTTCACACTGCAGCAGTCCAGGAGCACGTTGTTTTTCTTGTGAGCACCATACATTGTTCTGCACGGGGTTGTTTTCATGAGGGCATGTGTCCTGGAGGTCTGTGTGTGGAACTTCCTCATTCTTTTGCCTTGTGATTTAGTGTTTCCTTGTGTGGACACACAGTAGTTTATTTAACTAGTCCTCCTTAGAAGTACACTTGGGCTGTTTCCCATATTTTCCTATTGTAAGTGAATTTTACAGTGAGCAACTACATACTCACACTGTCAGTGACGAGGAGCTGGGCTGAGGGAGAGATTCTCAGGAGTGGGATTGCGGGGGAGAAGGCAGAGGCACTAGTGATTTTTCTTGCTGTCTCCCTCTCCCTCTTTGTGATTTTTACTGCTTAGCTTTTCCACTGGCAATGCAGGAAAATGCCTGTTCCCCAAAGCCACATCAACAGACTGTGTTGTAAACTTTTGGATTTTTGCCAAGCTGATAAATGAGAAATGCTATCTCAATGTAGTTTTAATTTTCACTTATCGTCTGTGTGAGATTGAGCATCTTTTTAAAAATTTAAAAGCCATTTGCATTTCCTTTGTGTGAACTGTTCATATTCTTTGGCCATTTCTCTATTGGGTTGTTGGTCTTTCTAGTTAATTACTAGCTCCAAGCAAAATAAAACATTGGAAAAGGAATAGAATGAATCATAGAATAATACGTGGCTCAAGTGTGAATAATTTTTTTTTTTTTTTGGTTCTTTTCGAGACAGGGTCGCCCTGTAGCCCCAGCTGTCCTGGAACTCACTCTGTAGACCAGGCTGGCCTTGAACTCACAAAGATCCACCTGCCTCTGCCTCCCAAGTGCTAGGATTAAAGGCGTGGGCCACCACGCCCAGCCAATTGTGAATAATTGTTACAGTTTCATAACCAACTAAGTGTTAAATGTTGATTTAGTCAAAATTTTGCATTTAATTCTCTTAGGAAGGTGGGGTGAAGTGTGTGTCTCCCTGTTTGGGGAGGTAGGAGGGACATGAAACCAAGAAAACAAAATCCTCACCTTCCGGTGGGGTGGGGGGGGCCAACAAAGTCTGACACCAGTAAGGAAAAAAGAGGGGAAACAGCAGCATTAGCGCTTTCTTTAGACATTTGAAGAAAGAGGATGAAACAACCTGTTGGGTATGGTGGTGCACACCTTTAGCCCCAGCACTCAGGAGGCAGAGGCAGGAGGATGTCTGAGATCGAGGCCAGCCTAGTTTACATAGTGAGTTCCAGGCCATCTGGGGCTACAGGGAGACCCTGTCACAAACAAACAAACAAACAAACAAACAAAACAACTGGAGTGTTTGCTTCTGTGAAGTGGGACTGGGAGATGCAGAAAAGTGTGGCAGGGCTGGGGTTTCTTTGCCCATTGGGGCTTGAACCCAGGACTTCTGCACATACTAGGCAAATACTCTACCACTGAGCTATATCCTCAGCCCAGGGCCATGAATTTTCATTACAGTTGTTTAGTCCCTTTTTATTTTTTATTTTCTCTTTTTTTAAATATTTTTTCATTTTATTTATTTATTTATTTATTTATTTGTTTGTTTGTTTGTTTGTTTGAATGTACTGTCTGCATGCAGGTCTGTGCACCCATGTAGTGCAATGCAGGGGAGGTCAGAAGAGGGTGTTGGATTCCCCTGGAACTGGAGTTTTTTTGTGGGTGCTGGGGATCAATCCCGGGTCCTCTGCAAGAGCAGTCAGCACTCTTAACCACTAGGCCATCTCTCCAGCCCCTTATTTATCATTTTTTTATGTGTATGAATGTACTGTCTGAATGTAAGTTGGTGCACCCGTGTCGTGCAATGCCACGGAGGTCAGAAGACGGTGTCAGATTCCCCTGGAACTGGAGTTAAAGAAGATTCTTAGCCACCATGTGGGTACTGGGGATCGAACCCGGGTCCTCTGCAAGAGCAGTTGGTGCTCTTAACTGCTGAGCCATCTCTCCAGCCCCCAGTCCTATTTAAATTTTAAAAACTATGTAATTGATCACTGTGATATAAAATTAATTATAGGCGGGCTGGAGAGATGGCCTAGCGGTTAAGAGCGCTGACTGCTCTTGCAGAGGACCCGGGTTCAATCCCCAGCATCCACATGGCGGCTGAAAACCATCTTTAACTCCAGTTCCAGGGGAATCTGACACTCTCTTCTGCATTCTGCAGCATTGCGTGACATGGGTGCATCAACCTACATGCAGACAGTACACTCATACACATAAAAATAAATAAATAAAATAAAACATTTAAAATAAATAAATAAAATTTAAAAAATAAATAAAATAAAATTAATTATAGGCAATTAAGGGAGATGAAGCATCACATTATAATATAAAGCTACCCCCTTTTAAAGAGGGGGATATAGGGACTGGAGAGATGGCCTAGCGGTTAAGAGCGCTGACTGCTCTTGCAGAGGACCGAGGATCGATCCCCAGCACCCACATGGTGGCTGAGAACCGTCTGCAACTCCAATTCCAGGAGAACTCCAGTTCCAGGGGAATCCGACACCCTCTTCTGACCTCCTCAGCATTGCATGACAGGTGCACAGACCTGCATGCAGACAGTACATTTATACACATACAGAAATAAATAAATAAAATAAAACTAAAAAAATTTAAAGAGGGGGATATTATAAAATTTGATATATAGGAGTGGTTTATTTTATTTTATTATTATTATTATTTTTTTGCTGTTTTTTGAGACAGGGTCTCCCTGTAGCCCCAGCTGTCTTGGAACTCACTCTGTAGACCAGGCTGGCCTTGAACTCACAAAGATCCACCTGCCTCTGCTTCCCGAGTGCTAGGATTAAAGGTGTGCGCCACCAAGCCCATCTAGGAGTGTTTTTTTTTTTTATAGTTTTTTTTTAATGTGTGTGAGTATATTGCCTGCAGTATATAAGTGCACCATGTCCTGAAATGCCCATGAAGGTCAGAAGAGGCATCAATTACTCTGGAACTGGAGTTATGGATGGTTGTTAGCTGCCATAAGGATGCTGCGAATTGAACCCTGGTCCTCTGCAAGAGCAGCCAGTGCTCTTAACTGCTGAACTATCTCTCCAGCCCTCTATACAGGAGTGGTTTTTTGGTACCAGGGATGGAATCTAGAGCCTAATCCGGGCTAGGTGACCACTTTTACCAGTGAGCCACATCCTAGGTCTATGAAGGTGTTTATGATGTAACTGTAGCAAGAAGTAGTTAGAAGAAGAAGCCCCACAAGGTCTTTTTCTGCCTGTGTGTGTGTGTGTGTGTGTGTGTGTGTGTGTGTGTGTGATGGTGAGATTCATTCCTAGCCCTTGGTTTTCCATGCCAGAGTCTCAATATGTGGCCTAGGCTTGAATCCAACTCACAATGTAGGTGAGGCTGGCCTTGAACTTGAGATCCTCTTGCCTCAGCCTCATTAGTGCTGGGATTACAGGCATACTGAGTTTCTACAAGGTCTTTTTGAAAAGCAAACAAAGGGCCTGAAGAGAGATGGTTTAGTGGTCTTACAGAGGACTTGTATTTGGTTCCCAGCACCCCCCTGGCAGCTGACCACTCTCTGTAACTCCAGTTCTAAGGAATCTGACACCTTCTTCTGGCCTTTGCTGGCATCCATGTACATGTGAGTTTACATGCAGGCAAAACACTCATGTGCATAAAATTAAAAATTAATTAAAATTTAAAAACTAACCACTAAGCCAAGTGTGGTGATGTACGCCTTTAATCCCAGCACTTAGGAAGTGGAGGCAGACGCATCTCTGTGAGTTCAAGGCCAGCCTGGGCTACATAGCGAGCTCCAGGCCAGCTGGGGCTGCAGAGAGACTCTGCTCAAAGAGACAAAAATAGATAGATAGATAAATAAATAAATAAATAAATAAATAAATCTAAAAATTGAACATTAAACAAAAGCAAAGTCACAGTTGTGTTGCAGAAGAAAATCTTTTTTTTTTTTTTTTTTTTGGTCTTTTCGAGACAGTGTCTCCCTGTAGCCCCAGCTGTCCTGGAACTCACTCTGTAGACCAGGCTGGCTTTGAACTCACAAAGATCTGCCTGCCTCTGCCTCCCAAGTGCTAGGATTAAAGGCATGCGCCACCACACCCGGCGCAGAAGAAAATCTCTTGCAAATCACAGTGGTTTTTATTTTTCTTTTGACACTGGGGATTACACCCCATGCTGTCACAAATGCTTAACACATACTCTATTACACACCCAGCCCAGACTGACTTTTGATTCTGGTCTGATGGGATACTAGGACCATCTTCTTCCCTGCTGCCTTAAATAAGTAAACAACAACAACAACAGCAGCAGCAACAACAACAGCAGCAGCAGCAACAACAAATCCCAAACCAAAAACCTAATAGACCCTTTGAAGCGGTGATAATCAGTCAGGAGAGAACCGGCAGAACAGAGTGATCTCTGAGAGGCAGAAATGAATGAAATGAAACCCAAGACTTCCTGCTTAGTGGCTGGGAATTCCAGGCTTGGGCACTGGAAGCAGAGCCCGGAAAGGGGGAGGCACTAGAACCCGGGGAGACCCAGGCAGCAGTGATCAGTCCTGAAGAGGAGAGTGGGACTTTAGAGATCTGTGAGTCCCTCTCAATTCTTGCAGAATGTGAGAAAGCCACACACACATTTCTGTGTAAGAACCATGGGAGAGAAGCTGAGCTTCTCAGCACTCATGCCCCGCCTGGACTACTGCCTCTTCTCACACGCCAGAGTGAAAAGAGCCTGGCCATGACCAACCCTGCCAATTCTTAATGTATTGCGTCCCAGCTCTAAACCAATTATCTATGGCCTACTCTGCGACAATGGAGAGAGGGCGCTAGAGAGATGATGCCTGAGAAAGATGCTTTCCTCCTAATGCTGGCACGTCTCCACTGGTTGCTCAGGCAGCACCAGCGACTCTCAGCCAGCAGGGGGAGGCTGTTCAAGGATGCACTGTCTCAAACCCAAGACCCGTGGTTACCCCTTATACCCGCTATTTATTTATTTATTTATTTATTTATTTATTTATTTATTTATTCATTTATTTGGTCTTTTTGAGACATGGTCTCCCTTTAGTCCCAGCTGGCCTGGAGCTGGTGCTATAGAACAGGCTGGCCTTGAACTCACAGAAGTCTGCCTGCCTCTGCCTCCTGAGTGCTGGGATTACAAGCATGCTCCTCCACCCCCGGGCCATTATTTATTTATTTCTTAGTGGCTCCCAGTACCACATGGAGGCAGAGCAGGGTCTCATCCCATGGCCCCTGGCCTGCAATGTGCCAGAGAGAGAAGGCAGATTAATGCAAGCTAGAGTTTGAGGCAAGGAAGAACAAAATCAACCCATGGTGTCCCAAGCACGAGGGTGGTGAGGTGTCCCTGTGAGGGGACAGACAAGTAGATGGATCCTAGATGCTGAAAGGTTGAGGTGTCTTGAGGAGGGCACAGTCCTGGTTAACTAAGTTTCCATTTGGTCAGGAACTTTCTCATTTGAAGCTGACCAGTTTCCAGACAACTAGGTTGTAGTCACCCTAGACAGGGACCGCGGAACTTTGGAGGCACAGGGTTGTGATAAAGGGTGGGGGGAGCAGGAGACCACAGCTAATACATGAGAGAAGACGGAAAATCCATGCAGAGAGCCAGGGACAGGGGAAACAGGCTAGAAGAGAAAGGAATGCTGGAAACAAGTCTCTGAGAGACAGGATAGAAAAACGGGGGAAGCTAGGTGTGCTGGATAGCTTTAGTGTCAACTTGACACACCTGGGTTGAGGGAGCCTCAGTTGGGGAATTGGCTCCATTGGATTGGCCTGTGGCCACATCTGTGGAGTATTGTCTTGATTGTTGAGCAGTGTGGGAGGGCCCAGCCCACAATGAGTGGTGCCACCCTGGGCAGGTTGTTGTGTACCGTATAAGAAGGCAGGCTGGGCATGAGCCAGGGGAGCAAGCCAGTGAACAGCATTCCTCCATGGCCTGTGCTTCAGCTCCTGCCTCCAGGTTCCTGCCCTGAGTTCCTGCCTTGGGCTCCCTAAGTGATGAACTGTGACCCAGGAGATGTAAGCTGAATAAACCCTTTCCTCCCCAAGTTGGTGTCGGTCAGAGTGTTTTGTCACAGCAATGGAAGACAAACTAGGACAGAAATTGGTACCAGACGAGTGGGGTATTGCTGTGACAGACCTGACCTTGGTGTTTTGGGGAAGGATTGTGGAGGCGTTTGGAACTTTGGGCTGGGAAGATCATTGAATGCCTAAAGATTGTTGCTGTGGAGCTTGGAGCAGTTTTGCTGAAGGAGTTGTAGAAGATGGAGGCCTGGCTTGTGAAGTTTCTAGTTTCAAAGGAGAGCAGAGATCATCAGGACTGTGTAATCTGTGGGTTCTGGTCAGCTGGGGCTGTGGAGAATCAGCTGTAAGTAACAAGAGACCAGAACCTGAAGTGAAACTTTTGTGGTACTGGGGCAATTGATGCTGGTTAGCTGGGGCTGAAAAATCAGCTGTAAGTAACAAGAGACCAGCATCACTGAGGTGAAATCTTCTGGGGAGAATATCTTCAAGGTCAGCACACAGAAGCTGTGACCCAGAAAGGGCCTGAGCCTCCATCTCGAGCCAGAAGCCGGACTTGGTAACGTGTAAGAGTCTCCTATATGGTTCCGGTGTTGAAATTTGAGGGGGTCACAGAGAGCAGCCGAGGCTTGGCACTGTGAGAGGTCAGGAAAGACCATTGGTGGAAGTGCACCTCGGTTGCTGTGAAGACCCCAGGATTGCAGGGGTCATGGAGAGAAGCTGAGGCTTTGCACCAGGAGAGGTCAGAAGAGACCATTGGTGAAGGTGCTGCCTCAGTTTCAGTAGCGACCCCAGCTTTTTGGAGATGCCGGTACCCTGGGACGACCACCAAGAGCAGCGGTAGGTGTAGAATGGAGTCGGCCTGGGCCTGCGAGATGAGTGTGCCACGGACGGCAGAGTCGGAGAGGGGGAGCTGCCGAGACCCTTTGGAGCCCAGAAGATCGTGAGTGAATCCCAGGTGTCCAGCCTTGAGCTACTTTGCTGGACTTAGGTTTTGTTTGAGAGTGCCTGATTCTTCCCTTTGAAATAAGACAGTACTTGTTTTGGATTTTACAGCAGCCCACAGTTAAGAGACTTTTAATAGACTGTGAACTTTTAAGTGTTTGGACATTTTAAGGACTGTGGGGCTTTTAAGGTTGTACTGTCTTAGGTTGTGATTAATGTTAACATCATACTTTGGGGATAAGAACTGGAAAGGTGGTGGTTTAATAGTGATGTGTTTTGTGTGTCAAGTTGACAAGGGGTCAATTGTGCTGGATAGCTTTAGTGTCAACTTGACACACCTGGGTTGAGGGAGCCTCAGTTGGGGAATTGGCTCCATTGGATTGGCCTGTGGCCACATCTGTGGAGTATTGTCTTGATTGTTGAGCAGTGACAGTATAAGAAGGCAGGCTGGGCATGAGCCAGAGAGCAAGCCAGGAGCAAGCCAGTGAACAGCAGTCCTCCATGGCTTGTGCTTCAGCTCCTGCCTCCAGGTTCCTGCCCTGAGTTACTGCCTTGGGCTCCCTAAGTGATGAACTGTGACCCAGGAGATGTGAGCTGAATAAACCCTTTCCTCCCCAAGTTGGTGTTGGTCAGAGTGTTTTGTCATAGCAATGGAAGACAAACTAGGACACTAGGCATGGTGGCACTTGCCTTTAGTCCCCGCACTGGGGAGGCAGAGGCAGGTCGATCTCTGCAAGTTCTAGGCCACCCTGGTCTACATAGCAAGTTCTAGGCTAGCTAGGGCTACAAAGTGAGACCTTGTCTCAAAAATTTGTTATTTTTTTTGGGAGATGGAGACTTAGTTTATTGCCCAGGTGGGCCCTAATCTCCTGGGCTCAAATTATCTTCAGGCCTCAGCTTCCCGATTACCTGAAATTATAGGTGTGTCTGACAATTCTTCTGTTCTTTTAGAGTTCTGTTGATTTCTTATAAACTAATCCCTCCCTGCTGGAATCCCTTATTACAGTTAATAATTCTTTATATTAAACATTCCTGTTCAAAGTACCATGTGATTTCTGTCTCCTGACTTGATATGGTGTAGCAATGAAGACTTGAAAATCACACTGCCTCTGTAGTGAAACTAAATCAGCCCTAGAGCAAAGGCTGTTCTGGTCTTGCCAAATGTCATTTAAAAGCATACTTTAGACAGGACAGTCCAAGCTGGATGTGGTAACACACACCTGTAATCTCAGCACCTGGGAAGTGTAAGCAGGAAAATCATCATTTTTAAGGTCACCTTCAGTGTCATAGGAGTTCAAGGCCAGCACAGACTACATGAGACCCTGGCAAAGAGAGAAAAGGTCACTCTGTATCTTACCTGTTTTAAGTAACTTTAAAAAGTTTCTGAGAAAAGCTAAAAAATATTGAAAGGAATATAGAAACAAATCTATCGCCAAACAACATTAAGTATCCAATGAATAATTACCAAACATGTAAACAAGCAAGACAATATAAGCAAAAACCTCCAAGAGAAGAAGAATTAATAAATCAAAGCAGATCAGAGAGCTGGAGGTGCATGCCTTTAATTCCGGCTCTTGGGAGGCAGAGGTAGGAGGATCTCAGTCAGATTGAAGACAGCCTGGTCTACATAAGGAATTCCGGGCCACGGGCTGGAGAGATAGCCTAGCGGTTAAGAGCGCCGACCGCTCTTGCAGAGGACCCGGGTTCAATCCCCAGCACCCACATGGCGGCTGAATCCAATTCCAGGAGAACTCCAGTTCCAGGGGAATCTGACACCCTCTTCTGACCTCCACGGCATTGCACGACACGGGTGCACAAACCTACATCAGACAATACATTCATACGCATAAATAAAAGTAAAATAAAATTAAAAAAAAAAGGAATTCCAGGCCAGATAGGGCTACAGGGAGACCCTATCTCAATAAATAAATAAATAAATAAATAGCCCCAGAAAACAGAGAAACAGAAACAAAAAACAGATGAGAAAGCTGGAGCTATGACTCTAGTCAAAGGCACCTGGAGGCAGAGGCAGGCGGATCTTTGTGAGTTCAAGGCCAGCCTGGTCTACAGAGTGAGTTCCAGGACAGCTGGGGCTACAGAGAGACCCTGTCTTGAAAAGACCAAAAAATAAAAATAATAAAATAAAAGGCACCTGCTGCTCTTGCAGAGGACCTGGGTTCACTTCCCAGTGCCCATATTAAGTGGTTCACAACTGCCTGTAACTCCAGCTGTAGGAGATCTGACATCCTCTTCTGGTCTCCGTGGACACCCATGCACATATGGCATATATTCACACAAACACACATACAGACATATAAATAAAATTTAAAAAATAAATCTTTTTAAAAGATCAGAGGGGGCTGGAGAGATAGCCTAGTGGTTAAGAGCACCGACTGCTCTTGCAGAGGACCTGGGTTCGATCCCCGGCACCCACATGGCGGCCGAGAACCATCTGTAACTCTGATTCCAGGAGAACTCCAGTTCCAGGGGAATCCGAGACCCTCTTCTGACCTCCTCGGCATTGCATGACACAGGTGCACAAACCTACATGCAGACAGTACATTCATACACATAAAAAAATAAATAAAATAAAAAAAAAAGATCGGAAACATCGCCAGATTAACATGCAGTAACTTTAGTAGCTACTATACCACTAAATATAGTCCATGTTCAAGAAGACAAGCATGAACATAATGATGAAAGATGAGAAGGCTAAAAAATACAGGGCTGGAGAGATGGCTCAGTGGTTAGGAGCACCTACTGCTTTTGCAGAGGACCCAGGTTCCATTCCCAGAACTCACATGGTGGCTAAGAACTGTCTTTAACTCCAGTTCCAGGGGAATCTGACCTCCTCTTCTGACCTCTGTGGCATTGCATGACACAGGTGCACAAACTACATGCAGACAGTACACTCATACACATAAAAAATAGCTAAAAAATAAAGCCCCATTGAACTCTTAGAGATACAAATTACAAGGCTCAAGATGAAAAAATGTACTGATGGAATTAAAAACAGATTAGACACTGCAGAAAAACAAGATCTGTGAGGCTGAAGACTTAGTAATAGAAACTTCAAAATAAAGCCAGGGTTGGTGGTGCACTTTGCTGGTGAGGCAGAGGCAGGAAGATTTCCGAGCTTGAGGCCAGCTAGGCCTACACAGGGAGACCTGGTCTCAAAAAGAAAAAGGGAAGAGTGCTTAAGAGATGGCCTAGTGGTTAAGAGCGCTGACTGCTCTTGCAGAGGACCTGGGTTTGATCCCCAGCACCTACATGGCGGCTGAGAACCATTTTTGACTCCAGTTCCAGGGGAATCGACACCCTCTTCTGACCTCCGCGGCATTGTATGACACGGGTGCACAAACCTGCACGCAGACAGTACATTCATACACATACAAGAATAAATAAAAATTTAAAAAAATAAAATAAAAATAAAAGGGGGAGGGGCTGGAGAGATGGCTCATAGATTAAGAATACTGGCTGCTCTTTCAGAGGACCCAGGTTGGGTGGATAGCAACTGTCCGTAGCTATCCCCAGAAGAGGGGATCAGATGCCCTCTTCTGACCTCCATGGGCACAATGTCATGCACTTATATACACATATAGGCAAAACACCCACACACATAAAATAAAAATAAATAAATCAGCCAGGCATGGTGGCCCAATCCTTTAATCCCAGCACACTCAGGAGGCAGAGGCAAGCAGAGCTCTGTGAGCTCAAAGTCACCTGGTCTACATAAAGAGCTTCAGGCCAGCTGGAGCTACAGGGAGACCTTGTCTCAGAAAGAATACTACCACTAATAATAATAATAATAATTTTTAAATAATTTTTTAAAATTTTTATTTATTTCTGTATGTGTAGGAATGTACTGTCTGCATGTAGGTTTGTGCACCCATGTCGTGCAATGCCGTGGAGGTCAGAAGAGGATCTCAGATTCCCCTGGAACTGGAGTTCTCCTGGAATTGGAGTTTCAGACGGTTCTCGGCTGCCATGTGGGTTCTGGGGATCAAACCCTGGTCCTTTGCAAGAGCGGTCGGCGCTCTTAACCGCTAGGCCATCTCTCCAGCCCAATAATAATAATTAAAAAAATAATTTTAAAGAAAAAATATCCAAAATGAAGCCAGGGAAGGTAATCCCAGATAACTGGGAGGCTATGGCAAGAAGACTCCAGTTTAAAGCCCGTCTCTGCTATGCAGAATCCCAGCACAGCCTGGACCTTATGGTAAGACTCTGTGTCAATGAACAAACAGGCGGGCAAGCCAAACAGAAACACAGAGAAGGAAAACAAAGATCAAAAGACATAGACAGGGCTGGATATATGGCTCATGGTTAAGAGCACTGACTGCTCTTGCAGAGGACCCAGGTTGGAATCCCAGCACCCAGTCAGTGGCTAAGAACCATCTTAAGCCGGGTGTGGTGATGGTGAGTGCCTTTAATTCCAGCACTCTGGAAGCGGAGGCAGGCGGATCTCCAAGAGTTCAAGGCCAGCCTGGTCTACAGAAGGAGTTCCAGGACAGCTGGGGCTACGGGGAGACCCTGTTTCAAAAAAAGGGGGGGGGGGNGCCCCACAAGGTCTTTTTCTGCCTGTGTGTGTGTGTTGGTTGTGTGTGTTGTGTGTGTGTTGGTGTGTGTTGGTGGTGCAGATTCTATTCCTAGCCATTGGTTTTTCCATGCCACGAGTTCTCAATCTGTGGCCTAGGCGATTGAATCCAACTCACAATGTAAGTGTGAGGCTTGCCTTGTGAATTGAGATCTCTCTTGCCTCAGCCTCCTCATAGTGCGGGATTACAGGATTACTGAAGTTTCTACAAGGTTTTTGAAAAGCAAACAAAGGGCCTGAAGGAGGAGATGGTTTTAGTTGGCTTACAGAGGACTTGACTTGGTTCCAGCACCCCCAAGTGACTGAACAAACTACAACAGATCTGTTAACTCCTCTCTAGAATCTGAACCATCTTCTGCTTTGCTCAGATTACAGAGTTACATATGCGGCAAAAACTCATGTGGCCATAAAAATTAAAACATCTAATTAAAATTTAAAAACTAAACCACTAAGCAAGTGTGGTGATGTAACGCCTTTAATCCCAGCACTTAGGAAGTGGAGGCAGGACCATCTCTGTGAGTTCAAGGCCAGCCTGGGGCTACATGCGAGCTCAGGCCAGCGGGGCTGCCGAGAGACTCTGCTCAAAGAGAAAAAAATAGATATCATAATTTAGATAATAAATAAATAAATAAATAAATAAATAATCTAAAAAAATTGAACATTAAACAAAAGCAAAGTCACAGTTGTGTTGCAGAAGAAATCTTTTTTTTTTTTTTTTTTTTTGGTCTTTTCGAGACAGTGTTTTCCCTGTAGCCCCCGCTGTCCGGAACTCCCTCTGTAGACCAGGGCTGGTTTGAACTCACAAAGATCTGCTTGCCTCTGCCTCCCAAGTGCTAGGATTAAAGGCCTGCGCCACCCCACACCCGGCGCAGAAGAATCTCTTGCAAATCACAGTGGTTTTTATTTTCTTTTGACACCTGGGGGAATACACCCCATGCTGTCACAAATGCTTAACACATACTCTATTACACACCCAGCCCAGACTGACTTTTGATTCTGGTCTGATGGGATACTAGGACCATCTTCTTCCCTGCTGCCTTAAATAAGTAGTAAACAAACAACAAACAACAGCAGCAGCAAAAACAAACAGCAGCAGCAGCAACAACACAATCCCAAACCAAAAAAACCTAATAGGACCCTTTGAAGCGGTGATAATCAGTCAGGAGAGAACCGGCAGAAACAGAGTGATTCTCTGAGAGGCAAGAAATGAATGAAATGAAACCCAAGACTTCCTGCTTAGTGGCTGGGAATTCCAGGCTTGGGCACTGGAAGCAGAGCCCGGAAAGGGGGAGGCACTAGAACCCGGGGAGACCCAGGCAGCAGTGATCAGTCCTGAAGAGGAGAGTGGGACTTTAGAGATCTGTGAGTCCCTCTCAATTCTTGCAGAATGTGAGAAAGCCACACACACATTTCTGTGTCAGGACCATGGGAGAGAAGCTGAGCTTCTCAGCACTCATGCCCCGCCTGGACTACTGCCTCTTCTCACACGCCAGAGTGAAAAGAGCCTGGCCATGACCAACCCTGCCAATTCTTAATGTATTGCGTCCCAGCTCTAAACCAATTATCTATGGCCTACTCTGCGACAATGGAGAGAGGGCGCTAGAGAGATGATGCCTGAGAAAGATGCTTTCCTCCTAATGCTGGCACGTCTCCACTGGTTGCTCAGGCAGCACCAGCGACTCTCAGCCAGCAGGGGGAGGCTGTTCAAGGATGCACTGTCTCAAACCCAAGACCCGTGGTTACCCCTTATCCACCGCTATTTATTATATTATTTATTTATTTATTTATTTATTATTCCATTTATTTGGTCTTTTTGAGGACATGTCTCCTTTAGTCCCAGCTGGCCTGGAGCTGGTGACTATAGAACAGTGGCCTTGACTCACAGAAGTCTGCCGGCCTCTGCCCTCCTGAGTGCTGGGATTACAGCATGCTCACTCCACCCCGGGCCATTATTTATTTATTTTCTTAGTGGCTCCCTACCACATGGAGGCAGAGCAGGGTCTCATCCCATGGCCCCTGGCCTGCAATGTGCCAGAGAGAGAAGGCAGATTAATGCAAGCTAGAGTTTGAGGCAAGGAAGAACAAAATCAACCCATGGTGTCCCAAGCACGAGGGTGGTGAGGTGTCCCTGTGAGGGGACAGACAAGTAGATGGATCCTAGATGCTGAAAGGTTGAGGTGTCTTGAGGAGGGCACAGTCCTGGTTAACTAAGTTTCCATTTGGTCAGGAACTTTCTCATTTGAAGCTGACCATTTCCAGACAACTAGGTTGTGTCACCCTAGACAGGGACCCGCGGAACTTTGGAGGCACAGGGTTGTGATAAAGGGGGGGTGGGGGGGAGCAGGAGACCACAGCTAATACATGAGAGAAGACGGAAAATCCATGCAGAGAGCCAGGGACAGGGGAAACAGGCTAGAAGAGAAAGGAATGCTGGAAACAAGTCTCTGAGAGACAGGATAGAAAAACGGGGGAAGCTAGGTGTGCTGGATAGCTTTAGTGTCAACTTGACACACCTGTGTTGAGGGAGCCTCAGTTGGGGAATTGGCTCCATTGATTGGCCTGTGGCCACATCTGTGGAGTATTTGTCTTGATTGTTGAGCAGTGACAGTATAAGAAGGCAGGCGGGCATGGCCAGGAGCAAGCCAGGAGAAGCCATATGAACAGCAGTCCTTCATGTCTGTGCTTTAGCTCCTGCCTTCCAGGTTCCTGCCTGATGTACTGCCTTGGGCTCCCAAGTGATGCACTGTGACCCAGGAGATGTGAGCTGAATAAACCCTTTCCCCCAAGTTGGTGTTGGTACAGAGTGTTTTTGTCATAGCAATGGAAGACAAACTAGGACAGACATTGGTACCAGAGAGTGGGGGTATTGCTGTGACAGACCTGACCTTGGTGTTTTGGGAAGGATTGTGGAGGCGTTTGGAACTTTGGGCTGGGAAGTTCATTGAATGCTTAAAGATCTTGCTGTGGAGCTTGGGAGCAGTTTTGCTGAAAGAGTTGTAGAAGATGGAGGCCTGGCTTGTGAAGTTTTCAAAGGGAAGCAGAACATCATCAGGACTGTGTAATCTGTGGGTTTCTGGTCAGCTGGGGCTGGAGAATCAGCTGTAAGTAACAAGAGACCAGAACTGAAGTGAAACTTTTGTGGTCTGGGGCAATTGATGCTGTTTAGCTGGGGCTGAAAATCAGCGTAAGTAACAAGAGACCAGCAATCACTGAGTGGTGAAATCTTCGGGGAGAATATCTTCAAGGTCAGCCACAGAAGCTGATGATCCAGAAAGGCCTGAGCCTCCATCTCGAGCCAGAAGCCCGGACTTGGTAAGTGTGTAAGAGTCTCCTATATGGGTCCGGTGTTGAAATTTGAGGGGGTTCACAGAGGCAGCCGAGGCTTGGCACTGTGAGGGTCAGGAAAGACCATTGTGGAAGTGCACCTCGTTGCTGTGAAGACCCCAGGATTGCAGGGGTCATGCGAGTAGAGAAGCTGAGGCTTTGCACCAGGAGAGGTCAGAAGCGACCATTGGTGAAGGTGCTGCTTAGTTTCAGTAGCGACCCCCAGCTTTTTGGAGATGCCGGACGCACCACCAAGAGCCAGCCAGCAGAGTGGTGTGAATGGAGTCGGCCTGGCCTGCGAGATGAGATGTGTGACACAGCCTGCAGAGTCGGAGAGGGGAGCTGCCGAGACCCTTTTGGAGCCCAGAAGAGCGTGAGTGAATCCCAGGTGTTCCAGCCTTGAGCTACTTTGCTGGACTTAGGTTTTGTTTGAAGAGTGCCTGATTCTTCCCTTTGAATTGAAATAGTGACCGTACTTGTTTTGGATTTTACAGGCACCTACCGTTAAGGGACTTTTAACGGACTGTGAACTTTTAATATGTTTGGGACATTTTAAGGACTGTGAGGCTTTTGAGGTTGTAATGTCTTAGGTTGTGTTCATGTTCAATCACTATTTTGGGGATAAGAATGGAAAGGTGGTGGTTTAATAGTGATGTGTTTTTTGTGTAATTTGACAAGGGGTCACTTGTGCTGGATAGCTTTGTGCAACTTGACACACCTGGGTTGAGGGAGCCTCACGTTGGGGAATTGGCTCACTGGATGGCCTGTGGCCACACTGTGGATTATTGTCTTGATTTTGAGCAGTGACACGTATAAGAAGGAGGCTGGGCATGAGCAGAGCAAGCCAGGAGGCAAGCCAGTGAACAGCAGTCACTCCATGGCCTGTGCTTCAGCTCCTGCCTCCAGGTTCCTGCCCTGAGTTCTGCATTGGGCTCCCTAGTGATGACCTGTGACCCAGGAGATGTGGCTGAATAAACCCTTTCCTCCCCAAGTTGGTTTGGTCAGAGTGTTTTGTCATAGCAATGGAGACAAACTAGGACACTAGGCATGGTGGCACTTCCTTTAGTCCCAGCACTGGGGAGGCAGAGGCAGGTACGATCTTCTGCAAGTTCTAGGCCACCCTGGTCTACATAGCAAGTTCTAGGCTCGCTGGGCTACAAAGTGAGACCTTGTCTCAAAAATTTGTTATTTTTTTTGGGATGGGGACTTAGTTTTATTGCCCAGGTGGGCCCTAATCTCCTGGGCTCAAATATCTTCAGGCCTCAGCTTCCCGATTACCTGAAATTATAGGTGTGTCTGACAATTCTTCTGTTCTTTTAGAGTTCTGTTGATTTCTTATAAACTAATCCCTCCCTGCTGGAATCCCTTATTACAGTTAATAATTCTTTATATTAAACATTCCTGTTCAAAGTACCATGTGATTTCTGTCTCCTGACTTGATATGGTGTAGCAATGAAGACTTGAAAATCACACTGCCTCTGTAGTGAAACTAAATCAGCCCTAGAGCAAAGGCTGTTCTGGCTCCTGCAAATGTCATTTAAAAGCATACTTTTAGACAGGACAGTCCAAGCTGGATGTGGTAACACACACCCTATAATCTAGCACCTGGGAAGTGTAAGCAGGAAAACATTCATTTAAGGTCACTTCAGTGTCATAGGGTTCAAGGCCCGCACACGACTACATGAGACCCTGGCAAAGAGAGAAAAGGTCACTCTGTATCTTACCTGTTTTAAGTAACTTTAAAAAGTTTCTGAGAAAAGCTAAAAAATATTGAAAGGAATATAGAAACAAATCTATCGCCAAACAACATTAAGTATCCAATGAATAATTACCAAACATGTAAACAAGCAAGACAATATAAGCAAAAACCTCCAAGAGAAGAAGAATTAATAAATCAAAGCAGATCAGAGAGGCTGAGGTGCATGCCTTTAATCCGGCTCTTGGGAGGCAGAGGTAGGGGATCTCAGTCAGATTGAAGACAGGCCTGGTCTCACAAGGAATTCCGGGCCACGGCTGGAGAGATAGCCTAGCGGTTAAGAGCGGCCGACCCGCTCTTTGCAGGAGACCGGGTTTTCAATCCCCCAGCACCCACATGGCGGCTGAAATCCATTCCAGGAGAACTCAGTTCCAGGGGAATCTGACACCCTCTTCTGACTCCAAGGCATTGCACGACACGGGTGCCACAAACCTACTCAGACAATACATTCATACGCATAAATAAAAGTAATAAAAAAAAAAAGGAATTCCAGGCCAGATAGGGGGCTACAGGGAGACCCTATCTCAATAAATAATATAAATAAAATAATAGCCCACGAAAACAGAGAAAAACAGAACACAAAAAACAGATGAGAAAGCTGGAGCTATGACTCTACGTCAAAGGCACTGGAGGCAGAGGCAGGCGGATCTTTGTGAGTTCAAGGCCAGCCTGGTCTACAGAGTGAGTTCCAGGACAGCTGGGGGCCAAAAAAAAAAAAGACCAAAAAATAAAATAATAAAAACTAAAGGCCACCTGCTGCTCTTGCAGAGGACTGGGTTCATTCCAGCACGCCATATATAGATGGTTCTGTTATCTCTAGTTCCAGTGAGATCTGATCCTTCTTACTGGTCTCCGTGGACACCCATGCACATTGGCCATATATTCACCACAAACACACATACAGCCATATAAATAAAATTTAAAAAATCAAATCTTTTTAAAAGGATCAGAGAGGGGCTGGGGAGATAGCCTCAGTGGTTAAGAGCACGACTGCTTCTTGCAGAGGACCTGGTTCGGATCCCCGGCACCCCACATGGCGGCCGGCCATCTTGTAACTCTGATTCCAGGAGAACTCCAGTTCCAGGGGAATCCGAGACCTCTTCTGACCTCCTCGGCTTGCATGACACAGGTGCACAAACCTACATGCAGACCGTCATTCATACCACATATAAAAATAAAAATAACTTAAAAAAAAAAAAAGATCGGAAACATCACCAGATTAACTGCAGTAACTTTAGTAGCTACTTATCCACTACAAGTATAGTCCATGTTCCAAGAAGGACAAAGCATGGAACATAATGATGACAGATGAGAGAGGCTAAAAATACAGGGCTGGGAGATGGGCTCAGTGGTTAGGGCACCCTACTGCTCTTTTGCACGGACCAGGTTTCCATTCCCAGAACTCACCTGGTGGCTAGAACTGTCTTTAACTCAGTTCCAGGGGAATCTGACCTCTTCTTCTGACCTCTGTTGGCATTGCATGACACAGGTGCACAAACTACATGCAGCAAGTACACTCATACACATAAAAAAATAGCTAAAAAAATTAAAGCCCCATTGAACTCTTAGAGATACAAATTACAAGGCTCAAGATGAAAAAATGTACTGATGGAATTAAAAACAGATTAGACACTGCAGAAAAACAAGATCTGTGAGGCTGAAGACTTAGTAATAGAAACTTCAAAACAAAGCCAGGGTTAGTGGTGGCACTTTGCTGTGAGGCAGAGGCAGGAAAGATTCGCGAGCTTGAGGCCAGCTAGGCCTACCACAGGAGACCTGGTCTCATAAAAAGAAAAGGGAAGCTGCTTAAGAGATGGCCTACGTGGTGTTAGAGCGCGACTGCTCTTGCCAGAGGACCTGGGTTTTGATCCCCAGCACCTACATGGCGGCTGAGACACCATCTTTGGACTCCAGTTCCAGGGGAATCGACCACCCTCTTTGACCTCCGCTGCGATTGTATGGACACGGGTGCAACAAACTCACGCAGACAGTACATTCATACACATACACGAATAAATCAAAAATTTAAAAAAAATTTAAAATAAAAAATAAAAGGCGGGAGGGGCTGGAGAGATGGCTGCATAGTTAAGAAGACTGGTCTGTTCTCTTTCAGAGGACCCAGGTTTGGTGGATAGCACTGTCCGTAGCTATCCCCAGAAGAGGGGCTCAGATAGCCTCTCTTCTGACCTCTCATGGGCACAATGTTCATGCACCTTTCTATACACATATAGGCACAAACATACACATAAATAAAAATAAATAAATCAGGCCAGGCATGGTGGCCCAATCCTTTCAATCCCAGCACACAAGGAGGCAGAGGCAAGCCAGAGCTCTGTGAGCTTCAAAGTCACCTGGTCTCATAAGAGTTCAGGCCCAGCTGGAGTGTGCTACAGGGAGACCTTTTGTCTCAGAAGATACTACCACTAATAATAATAATAATAATTTTAAATAATTTTTTGAAAATTTTTATTTATTTCTGTTGTGTATGAATGTCTGTCTGCATGTAGGTTTGTGCACCCATGTCGTCAATGCCGTGGAGGTCGTAGAGAGGATCTCAGATTCCCCTGGAACTGGAGTTCTTGAAATTGGCGTTTCAGACGGTCTCGGCCGCCATGTCGGCGGTTCTTGGGATCAAACCCTGGATCCTTTGCATAGAGGCGGTCGGCGCTCTTAACCGCTAGGCCATCTCTACCCAGCCCAATAATAATAATTAAAAAATAATTTTAAAGAAAAAATATCCAAAATGAAGCCAGGGAAGGTAATCCCAGATAACTGGGAGGCTATGGCAAGAAGACTCCAGTTTAAAGCCCGTCTCTGCTATGCAGAATCCCAGCACAGCCTGGACCTTATGGTAAGACTCTGTGTCAATGAACAAACAGGCGGGCAAGCCAAACAGAAACACAGAGAAGGAAAACAAAGATCAAAAGACATAGACAGGGCTGGTATATGGCATGGTTAAGAGCACTGAATGCTCTTGCCGAGGACCCAGGTTGGATCCCAGCACCCACGTCAGTGGCTAAGAAACCATCTTTAAGCCGGGTGTGGTGGTGGTGAGTGCCTTTAATTCCAGCACACTTGGAAGCGGAGGCAGGCGGATCTCCACGAGTTCAAGGCAGCCTGGTCTACAGAAGGAGTTCCAGGACAGCTGGGGCTACGGGGAGACACTGTTTAAAAAAAAAAGGGGGGGGGGGGCTGGGGACGAGAGATATAGCCCTAGCGGTTAGAGCACCGACTGCTCTTGCAGAGGACCACGGGCTTGATTCCCAGCACCCACATGGCGAGCCGAGAACTGTTCTGAAACTCCAATTCCAGGAGAGAACTCCAGTTTCCGGGGAATCCAGACTGTCTCTGCCTCCGAGGCATTGCACGACACGGGTGCAGACCTTACATGCAGACAGTATATTCATTAACACATACAAAAAATAACATAAAAATAAAATAAAAAAAAAAACATAGACAAACAGGCTTAGGCTCACCAGTTTGTAACATGTGGTCTCCAGTGCTTAGGAGGCTGAGATAGGATTCCCTTGAGCTAGAAGTTCACCCCACTGGTGCATTACAACACTGTGATGGTTAATCCTGGTGGTGTCAACTTGACTGACTAAGGAACAATAAGAGAAAAGGAGGTCTCTGATTGGACCACATCAACCGGCATGGCCCACCCAAATATGGGGGGCTTACCTGATCGGCAGGCAGTATTTAAGGCAATGGCATGAACGGGGAGCTGGTCCTTTTCCTTTTCCTTCTTCCTGCGGCTTGCCTCTCTCTCATCTGGTGAGTTTGCCTTGCTGCTGTGATCAACCTTTCGGATCCCAGCGTGTACTGAGACTGGCAGATCTCCTGGAATCCATTCGGGCCTTCAGCACTAGACTGGGACTCCTGAGACATCCAGCCTTGCGGACTGAGCAGTTCCCTGGATTCCCGGCCTCTCCAGTTCGGCGCTACTGTTGAGCTCCGTCACGTGAGCAAATCAATAAATTGTATATAGTTATATATATTCATCCTGTTGCTTCTGTTTCTTTAGAGAACCCTGACTAATACAGATTTTGGTACCAGAAGTGGTTCTAGAGAAACAGAATTGAAAGGATGAATTTCTTTAGTGGGCTTGGTAGCCTCTGGAGCCAGCTCTCCAACCCAATGAAGCCTAGAGTTACTGAAGGCTCTCCTGGTGGCATGAAGAGGAATGATAATCCTTGGTGCAGACTATTTGATCTAATTATGAAGATAGATCCATTTGACTCACCTAACTCACCTCTTGTGAGAAGCAAGGAATTTAGTGACTCTATATATAAAACGTTCGAGAAATTGCAGAAAAATCAGGAAAATAATGATGTTGCCTTGTTGCTCCTAGCATGTCTGGATAAACTGTTAGACGAAAATATGGAGCTCGGTGATAAAAATGACCAGCTCCGGATTCGAAACAACAGTTTAAAGGTTTCCAAGTGTGCTCTGGAAGAGAATCTTCTCTCCAGCAGCCAAAGAGCTAAAGCAGCAGAAAATCAAGCTGGAGCCCTTATTATACGGTTGGCTGATTTACAACGCAAATTTAATTCCCAGCCACGAAAAGTGTCAGCAGTTAAAGTGAGAGCACTGGTGGGGAAAGGGTGGAACCCTGAAACTTGGGATGGAGATGTGTGGGAGAACTATGATGATGAGGATTTTGAACCCTCGGATTCTGAGGGATTTTCTTTATCTGAGGAATTAACCTCCCCACCCTCAGCAGAGAATCCACACCCTGCAGATCCCTCCTCCCCACCCTTGCCTGAGGAAATTAATCCCCCCCTCCCAGTGGGAGCTGATGTCCCTCAGGGCCCAACAATTGTTGCCTCTAGACCTATAACCAGATTGAAGTCTAAGCAAGCCCCTCAAGGTGAGATAGAAAGTGTGGTCCACGAGGAGGTGCGATATACTACTAAAGAAATTAATGAGTTTGCTGATTCATTCCGGCAGAAGCCTAAGGAATATGTGTGGGAATGGATTTTAAGGGTGTGGGATAATGGTGGAAGGAATATAAAATTGGATCATACTGAGTTTATCGATATGAGCCCACTGAGTAGAGATTCTAGGTTTAACATGGAAGCTCGAGCAGTTAAAAAAGGTGTTAAAAGTTTATTTGAATGGTTGGCTGATGTATTTATTAAAACATGGCCTACTAACAGCGAGTTAGAGATGCCTGATATTCCTTGGCTTAGTATTGATGAAGGGATTGTGAGGGTCAGGCAGATGGGCATGCTCGAGTGGATTCGAAGTGTAAAACCACATTCTCCACAATATGAGGACCCAGAGGACATGCCACTCACTGAATTTATAAGATGGAAAGTACTGAGAGAGACACCAGAACATTTGAAGAGCTTTGTTTTTGCTCTATTTCTTATGCCAGATCTTACAGTTAGAGAAGTTGTGGCTCGTTTGCATAAATTAAATGTACACGTAGTAGGTCTAACAGGACCTCAGGGTAGGCGTCAGGTGGCAGCACTGAATCGCAGAAGGCCAGATGAGCGTAGTTACAGTAATTATCATAATGGGTGGCAAAGGCAAAACAATACCTATAATGGCATGACCCGAAATGATCTTTGGAACTGGCTAATTAATCATGGTGTTCCCAGGAACCAAATACATAAGAAGCCTACTAAGTTTTTATTTGATCTGTATAAGCAGAAAAGCTCTAGAACGAATGACAGGAAGTCAACATTTGATTTTAGGAGTAGCGAATCCCGCCCAGTTGACCGGTTTCCAGACTTGAGACAGTTCACAGACCCAGAACCCCTTGAATGAAGGGGTGGCCGGGTTCCAGTGAGGAAGGACCTTGTCACAATACCAAAGAGTTATGCTGTTTGCCTTCCTCCTGTCCTTCCCCAGAGGGACCTGAGGCCTTTTACTAGGGTAACTGTACACTGGGGAAAAGGAAATAATCAGACTTTTCGAGGCCTATTGGATACTGGTTCTGAGTTGACACTGATCCCAGGAGACCCTAAAAAGCATTGTGGCCCTCCGGTTAAAGTAGGGGCCTATGGAGGTCAGGTGATAAATGGAGTTTTGGCTGAAGTCCGACTCACGGTGGGCCCAGTGGGTCCCAGAACGCATCCCGTAGTTATTTCCCCAGTCCCAGAATGTATAATTGGGATAGATATAATTAGAAATTGGCAGAATCCCCACATTGGTTCCCTGATCTGTGGAGTGAGGGCTATTATGGTTGGAAAGGCCAAATGGAAACCATTGGTGTTGCCTCTACCAGGGAAAATAGTGAACCAAAAACAGTATCGTATCCCTGGAGGGATTGCGGAGATTAATGCCACTATCAAGGATTTGAAAGATGCAGGGGTGGTGATTCCTACCACATCTCCATTTAACTCTCCAATTTGGCCTGTGCAAAAGACAGATGGATCATGGAGAATGACAGTTGACTATCGAAAACTCAACCAAGTAGTGACACCAATTGCAGCCGCTGTACCAGATGTGGTGTCCTTACTCGAGCAGATTAATATGTCTCCTGGTACCTGGTATGCAGCTATTGATCTGGCCAATGCTTTTTTCTCAATACCGGTTCATAAGGACCACCAGAAGCAATTTGCTTTCAGCTGGCAAGGCCAACAGTATACCTTTACTGTCTTACCTCAGGGGTATGTTAACTCTCCAGCGTTGTGCCATAACTTAGTTAGAAGGGATCTTGATCGCCTGACTCTTCCACAAAATATCACACTGGTCCACTATATTGATGATGTTATGTTGATTGGACCCAGTGAACAGGAGGTAGCAGCTAGCCTAGACTTGTTGGTAAAGCATATGCGCATGAGAGGATGGGAAATAAATCCAACTAAAATTCAAGGGCCATCTACCTCGGTGAAGTTTCTAGGAGTTCAGTGGTGTGGAGCATGCAGAGACATTCCTTCTAAGGTAAAGAATAAGTTGTTGCACCTGGCCCCTCCCTCCACCAAGAAAGAAGCACAACGTCTGGTGGGTCTTTTTGGATTCTGGAGGCAGCACATTCCTCATCTGGGTGTGTTACTACGACCCATATATCAGGTGACTCGTAAGGCAGCAAACTTTGAGTGGGGCTTGGAACAGGAAAAGGCTCTTCAACAGGTCCAGGCTGCAGTGCAGGCTGCTCTGCCCCTAGGGCCATATGATCCAGCAGACCCAATGGTGCTTGAGGTATCAGTGGCAGATAGAGATGCTGTCTGGAGTCTGTGGCAGGCTCCCATAGGGGAATCACAGCGGAGGCCCTTGGGATTTTGGAGCAAGGCTCTACCTTCATCTGCAAACAACTATTCTCCTTTTGAGAGACAGCTCTTAGCCTGCTATTGGGCCTTAGTGGAAACTGAACGTTTGACAATGGGCCACCAAGTCACCATGCGACCTGAGCTGCCCATCATGAGCTGGGTGTTATCTGACCCACCAGACCATAAAGTAGGACGTGCACAGCAACAGTCCATTGTCAAATGGAAGTGGTACATACGGGACAGGGCCCGGGCAGGCCCTGAGGGCACAAGCAAGCTACATGAAGAAGTTGCCCAAATGCCTATGGTTCCCACTCCTGTTACAATGTCTCCTGGGCTTAAGCATGCACCTATGGCTTCATGGGGTTTGCCCTATGATCAGTTGACTGAGGAAGAGAAGACTAGGGCCTGGTTTACTGATGGTTCTGCACGCTATGCAGGCACCACCCAGAGGTGGACAGCTGCAGCATTACAGCCAATTTCTGAAACAACCCTAAAGGACACTGGTGAAGGAAAGTCTTCACAGTGGGCAGAACTTCGGGCAGTGCACATGGTTGTGCATTTTGCCTGGAAGGAGAAATGGCCAGAGGTTCGATTATATACTGATTCATGGGCTGTAGCCAATGGTTTGGCTGGATGGTCAGGGACTTGGAAGGAGCATGACTGGAAAATTGGTGAGAAAGACATTTGGGGAAGAAGTATGTGGATAGAGCTCTCTGAATGGTCAAAGGATGTGAAGATACTTGTGTCTCATGTAAATGCTCATCAAAAGGTGATCTCAGCAGAGGATGAGTTTAATAATCAAGTAGATCGGATGACTCGTTCTGTGGATTGTCAGCCTCTTTCTCCAGCTATCCCTGTTGTTGCTCAATGGGCCCATGAACAAAGTGGTCATGGTGGCAGAGATGGAGGTTATGCATGGGCTCAACAGCATGGACTCCCACTCACTAAGGCTGATCTGGCTACAGCTGCTGCCGAGTGCCAGATTTGCCAACAGCAGAGACCAACATTGAGCCCCCGATATGGTGCTATTCCCCGGGGTGACCAGCCAGCAACCTGGTGGCAGGTTGACTACATTGGACCACTTCCATCATGGAGGGGACAGCGTTTTGTTCTTACAGGAATAGATACTTATTCTGGTTATGGATTTGCCTTTCCTGCACGTAATGCTTCTGCCAAAACTACCATCCAGGGACTTACGGAATGCCTTATCCACCGTCATGGTATTCCTCACAGCATTGCTTCTGATCAAGGAACTCACTTCACAGCCAAAGAAGTGCGACTGTGGGCCCATGGTCATGGTATCCACTGGTCTTACCATGTTCCCCACCACCCAGAAGCAGCTGGCTTGATAGAACGATGGAATGGCCTCTTGAAGACACAGTTACAGCGCCAATTAGGTAGCAATACCCTGGAGGGCTGGGGCAAGGTTCTCCAGCAAGCAGTATATGCTTTGAATCAGCGTCCACTATATGGTACTGTTTCTCCTATAGCCAGAATTCATGGGTCCAGGAACCAAGGGGTGGAAGTGGGAATGATTCCACTCACTATCACCCCTAGTGACCCAGTAGGAAAATTTTTGCTTCCTGTACCCACGACCTTGCGTTCTGCTGGTCTAGACGTTTTGGCTCCAATGGGGGGAGTGCTTTTGCCAGGAGATACAGCAAACGTTCTATTGAACTGGAAGCTAAGACTTCCCCCTGGCCACTTCGGGCTTCTACTGCCTTTAAGCCAACAGGCTAAGGAAGGAATAACAGTAGTAGGAGGAGTGATTGATCCAGACTACCATGGGGAAATTGGACTTTTTCTCCACAATGGGGGCAAGGAAGATTATGTCTGGAAGGCAGGAGATGCTGTAGGGCGCCTTCTGGTGCTACCATGTCCTATGATTAAGGTCAATGGGAAACTCCAACAACCCAAACCAGACAGGACAATAAATGGCCCAGACCCTTCAGGGATGAAGGTATGGGTCACTCCTCCAGGGAAAGAGCCAAGACCTGCAGAGGTGCTTGCTGATGGCGGAGGAAATACAGAATGGGTAGTAGAAGAAGGTAGTCATAAATATCAGCTGAAGCCACGGGACCAGTTGCAGAAACGTGGATTATAATAGATATTAACCTTCGTCCTATTTGGTTAAGAATGTGCTTGTTTATATATGTATATATATATATGTATATATGTATGTATATTAAGTGGATACTTGTGTTCCCCTTTGAATGTGCAACTGAGATATGTGTTAAGTGTTGTCATATTTAGGTTATTAGATACTGAAGGACTAAGTTCTTCTCAAGGACATTACCACCTACTCTAAGATATAATGCTTTGCTATTGCACATGAGATACTTATAACATGTTAGGTGGAATTATGACCCTGCCATCGTTTGCAATTGACATTTAAGCAGAGGCTATTTATTGGGTGTCAAGTTGACAAGGGGTGGACTTGTCATGGTTAATCCTGGGTGTCAACTTGACTGGACTAAGGAACAAATAAGAGAAAAGGGTCTTCTGATTGGACCACCTCAACCCGGATGGCCCACCCCAAATGTGGGTGTTACCTTCTGCCGGCAGGCAGTATTTAAGGCCACGGCAGCGGGAGCTGGTCCCTTTTCCTTCTTCCTGCGGCTTGCCTCTCTCTCATCTGGTGAGTTTGCCTTGCTGCTGTGATCAACCTTTCGGATCCCAGCGTGTACCGAGACTGGCAGATCTCCTGGAATCCATTCGGGCCTTCAGCACTAGACTGGGACTCCTGAGACATCCAGCCTTGTGGACTGAGCAGTTCCCTGGATTCCCGGCCTCTCCAGTTCGGCGCTACTGTTGAGCTCCGTCACGTGAGCAAATCAATAAATTGTATATAGTTATATATATTCATCCTGTTGCTTCTGTTTCTTTAGAGAACCCTGACTAATACAAACACCTAGTCAGTCTCAGCAAGACAAAGCACCTTCCCTCCAAATCAGAACCAGTGAGACTGGGCCACCCAGACACACCCCAGACCCAGAAAACATCGAAAAGAGACAGAAGCAGATCTGAAGAAACAGTGTTTGAGCAGCTCAAGGTTCTTTAATCCCTTACACAGGGGGTGTGTGTTGGGGGGGTATAAGGAGAAGAATAAGAGGGAGGGAGGAATGAAGGAAGAAAAGAAAACAAAGGAAGAAAAGAATAAAGGCCGCAAAATTACTTCATAGGGCTGGGAGCCGGCTCTGGATAAAGCACCTGCCACCCAGTTGAGAAGGTACCAGACTGGGCCGGAGCTTACTTGTAATCCCAGCACTCGATAGAGTCAAGGATCCTTGGGCAAGCTGGCTGCCTTGACTTTGAGAGTCAATGAGCTCCAGGTTCAGGGAGAGATTCCATGTCTGTAAAATAAAAGAGGAGAGTGATTGAGGAAGACATGATTCATTTTCCTCTGGCATATATACCCATGTGCATACACACACACACACACACACACACTCACGCCCACACACACGTGAACACACATATGCATATACCACACATACATTAAAAAAAATACCTACTTTGGGGGCTGAAGAGATGGCCTAGCGGTTGAGAGCACTGACCGCTCTTGCAGAAGTCCCGGGTTTGATCCCCAGCACCCACATGGTGGCTGAGAACCGTCTGTAACTCCAATTCCAGGAGAACTCCAGTTCCAGGGGAATCCGAGACCCTCTTCTGACCTCCGAGGCATTGCACAACACAGGTTCACAAACCTACATGCAGACAGTGCATTCATACACATACGAAAATAAATAAAATTTTAAAAAATTACCAACTTTTTTTTTTATTAATTTTTATTTATTTCTGTATGTGTATGAATGTACTGTCTGCATGCAAGTCTGCGCACCCGTGTCGTGCAACGCCACGGAGGTCAGAAGAGGGTCTGGAATTCCCCTGGAACTGGAGTTCTCCTGGAATTGGAGTTTCAGACGGTTCTCAGCCGCCATGTGGGTGCTGGGGATCGAACCTGAGTCCTCTGTAAGAGCGGTCGGCGCTCTTAACCGCTAGGCCATCTCTCCAGCCCAAAAATTACCAACTTTGATAAAACTATAAACCCACATATCCAAAAAGCTCACCAAATTCTAAGCACAGAAACATGAAGTGTATATGAAAAGCCAGGTCTAGAGGTATAGATGGGTCATCCCAGCTACAAGAGAGGATGAGGAAAGAGGATCACAAGTGCAAGACTAACCTGGTTAGCTTAGTGAGATCCTGACTCAACAACAAAAAGGCATGTTGGGGGCTGGAGGGATGGCCTAGCGGTTAAGAGTGCTGACTGCTCTTGCAGAGGACTGGGGATTCCATTCCCAGCACCCACATGGCCGCTAAGAACTGTCTTTAACTCCAGTTCCAGGGGAATCCCACGCCCTCTTCTGACCTCCGTGGCATTGCACGACATGGGTGCACAAACCTACGTGCAGACAGTACATTCATACACATAACAACAACAACAACAAAATCTCGTTGGGGCCGGGCATGGTGGTGCACACCTTTGATCCCAGTACTTGGGAGGCAAAGGCAGGAGGTTCTCTGTGAGTTCAAGGCCAGCCTGGTCTACATAGCGAGAGAGAGAGAGAGAGAGAGAGAGAGAGAGAGAGAGAAGAAGAAGGAAAGAAGGAATCAGATTAGGCTGGAGAGGTGATGGCTAAGTGGATAGTAAACACACTTGCTTTGAAAGCCAGAGATATGTCTACCCCTGCCTCCTGAGTGCTGGGATTACAGGCATGTGCCACCATGCCCAGCCTAATCAATAAAAAAATTTAAGGAATTTTTAAAAAGTCAATCTGCATAGTAGTGCACAGCTCTAATCCTAGCACTCAGAGGCAGAAGAAGGATGATCAGAAAAGGGCTGCATGAGACCTTGTCTCAAAAAGAAAGTAAAAAGAGGGTTGGCCCAGTAATATATGTGAGGCCCTGGATTCAACCTCCAGTACCACATAAAGAAGTCTATATAAGGAGCTGGAAAGCTGCCTCAGCATGTTGAGAGCACTTCAGGCTCTTCCTGAGGACACGGGCTTGGTTCCCAGTGCCCACAGAACTCCAGTTCTAAAGGATCTGGTGTCCTCTACTGGTCTCCAGCGGCATTGCATGCACAAGGCGCAGTTACATGCAGACAAAACACTCATACACATAAAACAATATAAAAAATAAAAAATAAAATCTTTTTTTTTGAGACAGGGTCTCCTTGTAGCCCCAGCTGGCCTGGAACTTGCCATGTAGACCAGGCTGTCCCGGAACTCACAGAGATCCACCTGCCTCTGCTTCCCAAGTACTGGGACTACAAACATGTGCTACCACGAGGAGCTTAATAAGTGTTGGTTTGGTGGACATTGGTAAAGCCCTTTTTTCATATTATTAATCTCTTCACAGCACACATTTAATGGTGATCTGATAACTTCAAAGGAGAAAACAAAAAGTGTTTAAAGGTTAATCAATAAATTAAACAAAACTAAGCCCATACAACTCTCTTTTCCCCAGAGCTCTGCATTGTTTTGTATTTATATTGAAACTTAATGCATTTTTATATTTTATTTATTTTTATTTTTTGAAAATTATTTTATGTGTATAAGTGTTTTGGCTGCATATATATAAGTGCACCTGTGCTGTGCAATACCTGAGGAGCCAGGGTGTCAGATTCCCTGGAAGTGGAGTTACAAACGATGGTGAGCTGCCGTGTGAATGGCAGGCATGAAACCCAGGTCCTCTGCAAGAGCAGCCAGTGCTTGTAACTACTGAGCCATTTCTCCAACCCCTTAATGTTTTTAAATTTTTGTTTGTGTGTGTGTGTGTGAACGCCAATGCCTGTGGAGCCAGAGGTGTTAAATCCCCTGGAGCTGGAGTTATGGGCAGTTGTGAGCCACCTGTCACAGGTGCTGGGAATCCACGGAACTTGGGTCTTCCATAAGAGCGATACGCACTCTTTATCACTGAACTATCTCTCCAGCCCTGAAACTTAATGTAAGTTCAATGCTCTTAACCTCTGAGCCAGCTCTCCAGCACCTGATTTTGGTTTCTGAGATAAGGTTTCACATGGGCCTCACAAGCTTAGGGTAGGCTTCGACTTGTGCTGACGATCCTACTCTGCTCCCTGGGTGCTGGAATTATAAGTATATTGGCTTTTTAAAACGTAAATTAGGAAACTGTTAATAAGCTTTTTTTTTTTTTTTCGAGACAGGGTCTCCCCGTAGCCCCAACTGTCCTGGAACTCACTCTGTAGACCAGGCTGTCTGCATGTAGGTCTGTGCACCCGTGTCATGCAATGCCTCGGAGGTCAGAAGAGGGCGTCGGATTCCCCTGGAACTGGAGTTCTCCTGGAATTGGAGTTTCAGACGGCTCTCAGTCGCCCTGTGGATGCTGGGGATCATGCTCTTAACCGCTAGGCCATCTCTCCAGCCTCCTGTTAATAAGCTTTTTAAAGCTGGTTGTGGTGGTGCACGCCTTTAATCCTAGCACTTGGGAGGCAGAGGCAGGTGGATCTCTGTGAGTTCAAGGACAGCCTGGTCTACAGAGTGAGTTCCAGGCCAGCCGGGGCTACAGGGTGACCCTGTCTCCAAAAAAAGACCAAAAAATAAAATAAAATAAAAATAAATAAATAAATAAATCAAGCTTTTAAATATTTTTTATTTTTTTAATTTTATTTATTTCTGTATGTGTATCAATGTACTGCCTGCATGCAGGTTTGTGCACCCGTGTCGTGCAATGCCTCGGAGGTCAGAAGAGGGTGTAGGATTCCCCTGGAACTGGAGTTCTACTGGAATTGGAGTTTCAGAAGGTCTGGAGAGATGGCCTAGCGGTTAAGAGTGCCGACTGCTCTTGCCCAGCACCCACATGGTGGCCGAGAACCGTCTGAATCTGACACCCTCTTCTGACCTCCACGGCATTGCATGACACGGGTGCACAGACCTGCATGCAGACAGTACATTGATACACATAAAAAATAAATAAATAAAATTAAAAAAGCATATTTGGGATTAGTAAAATGTCTCACTGGGTAAAGTGCTTGCTGCCAAGTTTGATGACCTGAATTTGATCCCTGGGTCCCAAATGGTAGAAGAGAACTGGCTTCAAAAAGTTTTCCTCTAACATCCACACAGGCACACATATCCCTCCTCCAATCAAAGATCTAAAAAAAAAAATTGAAGGCATATTTGGGATGGGAGTTGGATCAGTAGGCCAAGCACTTACTGTGCAAGTATGAGAACCAAGTGCAGATCCCTAGAACCAACGTGAAGCTAGACTCCCCAGTGCTATCACCCCAACACTCATATCAAGTGGGAGGTGGAAACCTCAGGGCCACCTAATGTGAATGCAGCAGCGAAGAGCAACAGACCCTGCCCCAAACAGGAAGAAAGTCAAGGAAAGCCTGAGGTTGTCCTGTAACCTTCACAGTGTGCCAGTTGGGGCAGGAGTGCACACATATGAACATGCACTTGTACCCAAGATTTAAAAAGGGCATATTTGTTATGACAGGAAGGACATATAACCTAATCAGTAAAACCATTTGGTAATGGGGCTGGAGAGATGGCTCAATGGCTAAGATTACTAGCTGATTTTGCAGAAGACCTGGGTTCAGTTCCAAGTACCCACCTGGCAGGTACCAAGAGTCAGTAATTCCAGTTCCAGGGGATTTGAGCCCTCTTCTGGCCTCCAAAGGCATTGCATGCACAGGTACATTCGCATACAAACAGGCAAAAAACCCATGGACATAAAAATAAAAATAAATAAAATAAAAATAAAAATAAAAAAATAATTACAAGCCGGGTGTGGCAGCACACGCCTTTAATCCTAGCACTTAGGAGGCAAAGCCTGGTCTACGGAGTGAGTTCCAGGCCAGCTGGGGCTACAGGGAGACCTTGTCTTGAAAAGACAAAAAAAAAAAAAAAATTACATGGCTGCTGGGTACCTGCACAACAAGCCTTTTACCCGCTGAGCATTCACTCTAGCCCACATCATTCTTTAGCCTTTTAAAAGAGAGAAAATGATATATTCATAAAATAATTTTCATGCTTGAAGATGCTGTGATATTCTTATCAAAGTGAGTTTTTGTTTTCCTGTACTAAGAAGTCTGACTCCTGCCCTATTAATCTACAATAAGGATTATTTTTCCTGTATAAAGTAGTTATGTGGCAAATGCTTGTAATTCCAGTACCTGGGAGATAGAAGGAGGAGGAGCAGAAGCTCAGGGCCAGGCTCAACTACATAGTAAGTTCAAGGCCTGGGATACAGGAGACTCCGTCTCAAAAAAAAAGGAGGTGGATGGCAAGATAGCTCAGCAGATAAAGATGCTTGCTCCAGTTATGATGATATGAGTTTCATCCTTGGAATTCACATGGCAGAGCATGTGAACAGACTCCAGAAAATTATCTTCTGACTACCTGTGGGCCCTGGTGTGCACACCATGGCATGTTCGTGAACACACACATTTATTTGTGTGTACAAATAAATAATTATAAAACTGTGCCGGGCGTGGTGACCCACGCCTTTAGTCCTAGCACTCGGGAGGCAGAGGCAGGCAGATCTTTGTAAGTTCAAGTGCAGCCTGGTCTACAGAGTGAGTTCCAGGACAGCTGGGGCTACAGGGAGACCCTGTCTCGAAAAGACCAAAAAAATTTCAATTTCTTAGCCAGGTGTGGTGGCATGCGCCTTTAATCCCAGCACTCGGGAGGTAGAGTTGGGTGGATCTCTGTGAGTTCAAGGCCAGCTTGGTCTACAGAGCGAGCTCTAGGACAGCTGGTACTAAAAGGGAGACCTTGCCTCAAAAGTACTAAAAAAAAAAAATTTCAATCTGTATCTCAGGCTGGCCTTGAACTAGTGATGAGTCTCCTGCCTCAGTCTCCCTAGTAACTACCATGCTGTGCTTATGATTCTTGGTTTCATCCCCTATAAGTACAGGGCTGTTACAGGGCCAAGCTAATGAAAGCAGCTCCCGAAACTTGGGATTCACTACCCCTGCCTGCATAGGCTGACTTGCTAGAGCCTAAGCTTGCTCATGAATCTATCTTCCACAACCAGTGCTGCACTAGCACAACTGAGCACCACCCTGGTCACTGGGTGCTCCAGAAGAAAGCTACAGGCTCTCTTCTTGTACTGCTGTTTTACAGTTATGCCTTTCTTACCATCTGTCTTTGCTGTTGTGAACACCAGTGACAGAGAGGATTCTTAGGAGCAAGCCCAGAAACATTGCCAGTAGAATAGCAATGGAACCACATCTTTCTAGCACAAAAAGCTAGGGACAATCAGCCTAGAATTCCTGCCGGGATCTCAAGTATGAAGGGGAAGAAAGGCACCTTCAGATGTCCAGAGCTGAAAGAAGCTGGGCGTGGGGGTGCTCGTCTTTAGTCTCAGCACTCAAGAGCCAGAGGCTGGTAGATCTTTGTGAGATAGAGGCCAACCTGGTCTACACAGTGAGTTCCAGTCCAGCTGGGACTACAGGGAGACCCTTTCTCAAACAATGGAACTGAATTAATCAGGACCAGACTTCCACTGTAAAAATATTCTGAAAAATCCTTAGCAGAAGGAAAAGACACCAGACAAAAACTCCATCCACACAGATGTGGACAGACTTGGCAAATGGGAAATGTTACTCTCTTTAATAGACAGCTGAGAGTGGGGCTGGAGTGACTGAACCCTTTAATCCCAGCAGTCAGGAGGCAGAGACAGAGGCAGGCAGATCTCTGTAAGATGGAGGCCAGCCTGAACTACATAGAGTTCCAGGCCAGTTGGGACTACAGGGAGACCCTTTCTCAAAAAACAAAACCACAAATCTATTGCATGGGATGTAGAAATGAAGCTGACAATAGAACCAATTGGGGAGGGAGGAGGTTAAGAGAGGTGCTGCCATTAAAGTGAAGCAGTGGTTCCCTGTCCTAAAGGACACACGTACACGTCAAGTAAAGCTTAAATAAGCCAGTACAGGAAATAAAATGGAGTCAGGGGCACAGGGAAGGCACTCTGCAGGGTAGTAGGGCAGGTCCTCAATCCCACCGGGCTGTCACCCAGCCCCTACAGGTGCTCTAGACTTAGCAAGTCCATCAGAAAGTCTCCTGCCACCTTCTGCTTGTAAATCTGGCCTATTTTTTATTAATTAATTAATTTATTTTTAAATTTTTAAATTTTATTATTTTTTATGTGTATGAATGCACTGTCTGCATGTAGGTCTGTGCACCAGTGTCGTGCAATGCCTCAGAGGTCAGAAGAGGGCGTCAGATTCCCCTGGAACCGGAGTTCTCCTGGAATTGGAGTTACAGACGGTTCTCAGCCGCCATGTGGGTGCTGGGGATCGAACTCGGGTCCTCTGCAAGAGCAGTCAGGGCTCTTAACCGCTAGCCCATCTCTCCAGCCCCAAATCTGGCCTATTTTTAACTCAAGCCTCCGCTTAAGGCAGGGCTTCCAAGATGGGTCCTTGCTTCTCTGTTCTCCTGAGCCTTCAGATGTTGGGGTTCCCCAGTCAGTGGTCCTAGTGGGGGTTCACTGTGGGCCCGCACAGTACCTCAACGGGACACAGATGGGTGAAACAATCTGTAGGAGCAATACCCATCCAGATCTAGTACCGTGGGAACGGCTGCTGGGCGGGGTGAGTGCATTCTGTCAGGGAATAGGCGTAGCCTGTTGCTCACAGAGGGCATTCATAGTGGCGCCCTGTGAGAAAAGGGCGCGCTCTGCCGTGAGTGTCAGTGTTTCAGTGAGTGTTGATGCTATGCAGCAGCAACACAGCAGCGTGTTTGCTTCTGATCCTGTGTGCTCTGTCTCCCCTGCAGTAGTGTGGGTCTCTGTCCCACACTCACCACCTACCTGGCAAGCTGTCAAGACCTCCAAGGTCTTGCTCTCTCGAAGCCTTCCAAATGGTCATCCCACTCTGGATTGCTTACCTAAAGTTTTGTCTTGTTTTGAGACCGCGTCTCCCCGTGTAGCGGAGCTGACCTGGATCTTCCTGTCCTCCTGCTGCCACCTCCCAAGTGCTGAGATCATGGGCACCTGGTGCTGTGCTCAATGGTCTGTACCCAAACTAGCTCCTACTCATGTGTGTAGTTGGCGCGCAGGTGTGGAATGTTCCTAAGGCCCATTTTGGTGGCCTTTACAGGGGTCACTGAGTACCCTCTTTTCCCATGCCTGGAAGCTACCCAAGTGGCTGGCCTCAGTGTACAAAGCCATGTCAGAACTATCTTTCATGGGCAGGGATCTGTGTGGGTGCCTTGCCTTCCCCTGGGCCATTCTGGGGCCCAGGCTGATGTGGGTGGGAAGAGTCCCTTATGTGTGGGACAGCCTCTGTTGATCTCCTTGGGCCCTTCCCCGGAGGCTCAGTGTCTGGTGTCTGTGTGTGACTGTGAGCCAGTGAGTAAGGTTGTCTGTGGTGTGGGTGGAAGGGCCTCCGGCTTAGTTCTTAACTCTTCCCAGCCAAGTCCTCCATTGTCCTCTCCATGTGAGAGATTTGGGGGGGGGGCAGTGTTCAAGTTCCTGGGAGGAAGTGTGGTGGGCATCGAAGCAATGCTGGGCCTGGGCTTCTTTCTCTGTGAATATTCAGGTGTGAGTAGTTCCTACTCTGTGGGCCTGCAAATGGGCCTGGCTCCATCCTTACAGTTGCTTTTGTGTCTGCTGCGATTGTTGACGTGACCAGGAGTGTGAGTGTGAGTGTGGCACTGTCCTCTCCCATACCCATCTTCTCTCTGTATTTTCCTGGACTCCTGACTTTGCCCTGTTAGTATGGCCACTGTTCGGCTAGGCACCAAATGCTGCTGTTTGTTTTGTTGGGACTATCAGCTGCTCTGTGGTGGATGCTAGCGCTTAACTGTGTCACCTTGTGTTACCCTGGATGGAAATGTGGCTTAGGTTGCCTGTAAGCCCCTTACTCCATGTGTGAGTTGGAGCTATATAAATGTATTACATGAGTATGTGCCTCTGTGTGTGTGAGGGTTTGGAAGTGGGTTGAGCATGCATAGCTGGAAGGGTGTGGGTTGTGACTGTGCCCTGTAGGACCAAGTCCATTTGTAGGGACCTGAGGTGGTCTCTCAGGCACAATGTGAGGCTCCTTCCACCTTAGCTGTGTAAAAAAGCCCCTGCTGTTCTTTCTGAGGTTCCTTCAGGTTGTCAGTCTTATCCTTGTGCCTCCAACAGCTGGTTTTTGACTGTATGGGGTACCAAGTTGTAAGATTTTGTGAGTGGGTGTGAACTAAAGTATGCAGAGTTGGGACTCTCAGGGGCTAGGGGACCCTAGTTTTTCCTAGGTTCCCAAGCTGGCCTATCCACTCTTTTATAGCCAAGCTTGGCAACAGCCCTATAATTACCAGGGGCCAAATGCTGTGGTGAAGAGCAAGAGGCTAGAATGACCCTCTGGGTGGGGAGGAGCCATATCTGCCCCCACTGGCCAAGATGGAGGAAACTGGAGGAGGCTAGACCCCAGGGTCAGCTTGCAGGTGCTGCTCTGGGACTAAAGGATCTCAGCTGACCTGGCCCCAAAGCAGGTCTTGAGTCAGTATCACACTTCCCCAGTCTGTTGTCCTAGGGCTGCAGTTTACCTAGCCTGCGTCTCTTGCTTTCTACCTGTGTCCCCATGTCAGCTCGTGTCCCAACCCAGCTCGCATCCCTCATCATCACACACCTTCTCATTCTCTTCACCCCAGTCCCTGTGTCTTGGTCTCAGCCGCTATCTCATTTCAATCTGTTTTCATCCTAGCGGCCAGTTATGTCACTACTACATACAGTCTATAGACCTTATTCCAAACCCTGGCCAGACCCTTCCTTTACCAGTTGAACAAAATAGAGGTGTGAGGGAGAATGAGTAAGCTGTAGGGGCTGAGCAGCTCAGAGCTAGACAGATGTGCAGAAGCATCTGGAATGGGGGTGGAGGGGTTCCTAGGATGGAGAGGGGCTGGATCTCCCAGGCATGTGCACAGGGGATCCTGTTGTGCACAATGACCAATACTCCTCCACCATTCCACAGATCAAAAACCCTTCACAATCCAGGTGTGGTGACTCAGCAAGCTACAGTATGAGACCTCCATCTCAAAACATTAACGAAAGGGCCAGCCATGGTGGCATATACCTATAATGCCAGCACACAGGAGGCTGAGGAAGGAGGATCACTTCAAGTCAAGGCCAGCCTAGGCTATATAGTAAATTTAACCCTGTGCTATGGTACAAGACCCTGTCTTAAAAAAAATCTGGGGGCTGGACAGATGGCTCAGTGGTTAAGAGCACTGGCTGCTCTTACACAGGACCTGGATTCAGTTCCCAGCACCCACATGGCAGTTAACTGTCCTTAATTCCAGTTCCAGAGGATCTGGCAGACCTCTTCTGATTTCTATGTGCATTGCATGACATGGGTGCACTTACATACATGCAAGAAAAACACCCATACACATAAAAAAAATATAAACAAAACCCAAAAAGCTGGGACTAAAAAAAAAAAAAAAAAAAGGCTCAGTCAGTAAAGGTACTTACTGCCAAGCCTGGCAACTCGAGTTCCTAGGACCCGCATGGTAGAAGGAGAGAACCCGCTCCCACGAACTATCTCTGACCACACATGAGCTGTGCTGTGGCATGTACACACACGTGCACCTTCACACACACCATAAATAAACAAATATAGGTAAAAATAAAAAGTATTAAAGAAAAAAAACGGGCTGGAAATTGGCTCAGGGGTTAAGAGCACTGACTACTCTTGTGGAGGACTCTGCCAGCTGGGCTATGGGGAGACCCTGTCTCAAAAAGACACACACAAAAAACCTGTCAAGGTCCACTCACATGCATACCATAGCAGGCCCCAAGCTCGGTGCTGTGCCACCTGGTGGGAGCCCAGCCTCAGCAGGCACAGTGCTCAGCCCTGGCCGCAAACAGCCTTGATCCCCCCGCCCCAACTCCCCCAGCATAGCTAGCTGGAGTGTCCTTCCACCTGGAAAAGAAGGACATTGCTACACAGAATCAAATCTCATTCCCTGAGCTCAACTCCCAATCCTCCTGCCTCAGCTTCTCAAAGCTTGGGATTACTGGTAAGTATTACCATACCTGATAAAGCACAGGCCCTGTCTTCTTTGTACCCTCAGTACCTGGCGCTTAGGTGCCAAATGAATGGTGATAGACAAGTTGGAAAATAGGATGGCTGAGCCCAACTTTCTAGTCTTTTCTCATAGCAGACAGCCCACTGCCTGCTCGATTCTTTTCCTGACTGCTCTCTAATCCAAGAATCTTCATTAGGCCACAGCAAAAACTCACCAAGAACAATTCTCTCTATCCTCTATATCTATCTATCTATCTATCTATCTATCTATCTATCTATCTATCATCTATCAATCATCTATCATCTATCCATCTATCTATCTATCTATCTATCTATCATTTATCTATCTATGTATCATCTATCAATCATCTATCATCTATCATCATCTATCATCTATCTATCTATCATCTATCTATCTATGTATCATCTATCAATCATCTATCATCTATCATCACCTATCTATCATCTATCATCTATCTATCTATCATCTATCTATCATCTATCTATCTATCATCTATCATCTCAGATAGGGTTTTACTCCGTAGACTAGGCTTGCCTCTGACTTGCAGTAGCCCTCCTGCCTTGGTCTTCTGAGTGCCGGGACTTGGGGCATGTGCCACTGCACCTGGCTAGCACTCATTCTCACACTGTGGCTGACAGCCACAGGAGCTTGGAGGAAGGATGTTCGCCTTGGACCCCGGTGTTCACAAAGTGCCAGGAAGAGAACCTGGGTGGGATGGAGTCCCCTGGGAGCATAGCTTGGCTATGAGAAAGCCCCCTCCCTGGCTCCTGAGAAGCCTTTTAAATCACCTCCCCCATGCTTCCCCCATAGCCTTTGTCCTCTCTGATCTCCTGACAGACGCAGGGTGCTGGGGTTATGTGTAGCCCCAGGCCCAGCAGTGGGCATGCTTTTAAAGAAATAAAATTACAAAGAGTTAAAAGGAAACCAGTTATATTGAAACACAGTTATCAAAGCATTTACATTTTTGGTATGTAATATATATATATGTTTCTTTATTAACATATTAAAAACAAGGAGAATCTAACAACTATGATCATTTTGAAGTAGTGACACGTAAATGATATTCTGAGATATTGTCAATTTCTAAAAGCAGTCTGAAAACATCTGGGATTTCTGTTGGTTACAAAGTCACAGGTACTGTTAATACTATAGTGGTTTGTGGCTCAAGTACATAGGGAATTTTAAATTTGTCACAGGTGAGTGAAAATAAAGATGTTATTTTCTTCCTATCCAGATTCACAAATCCACTGAAATCCTTAGGCCCCAGCCAAAACCCTCTGACTACTGCAGGAATGGAGAACAGCACTGACTGACCTTAATTCTCCACGCCCCCATCGGTGGGAGATGAGTACTCCAGCCCAGCTTCAGGATGGGAAGCCTGAGCCCAGAGAGGTTAAGGGACCTGCCCAAAGTCATCCAGGCTCAGTGAAGCCCTGTCACTCTCCAAACCTCAGAGCTTGGTCTTTCAAAAGAGAGGAGCCCCAGACCTGGCTCTCCACGGACTGTGGCCTAAATCCCCTTTCCACCCATGACCTAAGCCCTGTAGAAGGTTTAGCCAGTCAAATAGAGGGACATGGCCCCTTGAAATCACACACACTCAGTTATTTTTATCTCCAGTTTATTTTTTTAGACTAAGAGCAGAGTATGAAAGTCACAGCCAAAGCACTTGAAAAAGGCCCAGGATGGGTGGGGACCATATAGGGTGGGCAGGGCAAGGTCCTGGGAGTTGGTTCCGGCTCAGGGCTGGAAAGGATGGGGCACTGTTGTCATGGGTCTCCAAAAGTGTCTGTGCGTTGCATAGGTCCTGTCTTCACAGAAGACAAAAGAGGGGCCAGGAGGGTCCCTGGGGGGGAGGGGCTAACCTGATGGGAAAGGGGTCTGAAGCTGGAAGGGAAAGTCAAGAAAGGTCAAGGTCAAGGAGGGATAGGGACTCTGTCTGTACATTATATATAGAGATATAGAGTCTGTACATGCCTGTCTGGCACCCCAATGCCCACCCCTTGCCACTTCTGTCCACTGCCTGCTCCCCCCAGGGGTGTCTATTTGTAAACTTGGATTCAATCCAAACCACAGTCCTGCAAGTAGGAGTGGAGGGAGGACGTGCTTATTGCTGTAAACAGGGGAAGGGGGAAGCCAGAGGTGTTACCCCTTACCCATTTAGTCCCTCCCCATATGCTGTCCTGGAGGTGAGTGACAGCAGGTGCCTCCAATGCTTGTTTCTTCTCTCTGGGGCATATTTATTTGCCTCTAGGGGGACAAACTAGGAGGGCACCAAGTGTCAGGAAAAGGTACCAGAGGGCAGGGAGTCCTGAGCACTGCCTTTTATGGCCCCCAAGTTTGGTACCGGACATTACCAAAGCCACAAGGCCACCTGGACCTGCAGCTGTCCCCGTGCCTGATCCACTACAGTGCCCTACCTGGAGAGAGGGGGCAGAGAGGGCAGGCACAGATGTATGGTGCAGACCCCACTCCCAACCATGGGAAGAGTAATAATGTAGGCCCCACAGCTAGGTTTCCCTTGGAAAAGCTCAAGACTCTGCTCCTTCTCACCCCTGCCCCATCTCTCCCTGCCATGGGAGAAGGCAGAGCTAGGACGCCAAGAGTGTCATGAGGAAGAAGGCGATGCCCACGGCCAGGGGCAGGTGTTCCCTCTTGGGGCTGGTACCGCTGATGCTCTTCTCAAGCTTGGGCACCTGGGGGTTCTCATCCTCAAAGTCTTCTGTGGACACATAAATAGGCATATTGGTGAGGGATGAGCCATAGGTTGGGGCGGGGGGCACGCGGCGGCGGCAGCAGCAGCAGCAGTGGAGCAGGGGAAGTGACCACCCATGGGGGCAGGAAGGACTGGTGCCCAAGGGGAAGGCATGCAAAATGAGGCACTGGAAAGGGGGCTGCGGTTCCAGCAGGCCACCAGAGGGCGCTGCGCAGACTCACCCAACACGTTGATCTTCACATTAGGGCCCATGGTGAACTGGGGGAGAGTGGGGACCGGCTTCTCCCCGGAGTGCGATGCTGCGGGGTGGGGTGCGGGTGGGGAGAGAGGAGGGGAAAGTCAGGGCCAGGACCCCCGCCCCCTGCTACAGCTGGGGAGCTAGTCCCCGTCGCCTGTGCCCTCCGCCCCCATCCCCAGGAAGCCAAGGGAGCCCCAAAGCAGGGGAGCCAAGGATGGGGTGCTGGAGGGCGACGGTACTCACTGGAGGCGCAGCAGACGAACACCTTCATCCGCAGACACTTCCAGTGTAGGTTGTGAGTGGGCGTGGCTGGGGAGGAGAGCAGACCAGAGTGGCTTTCTCAGCTCTGTGCCCAGCGCCCTCACCTGTAGACTGGTCCTCACTCCCTCCCCAAACTACCCCTCGGGCTGTTGGTGTCCAGTGGCGGCTGCTCCACCCTTTGGACACTGGTCCCCGCGCCTCCACAGTCAGCGCAAACCAGAAGGTCCCTAACAGAAACCCTCGGCCTCACAACCCCTCCGGATGAGCCTTGGAGCTTCGTCCCCGGTGTGCGCTGCAGTTCCCGCCACTCACCCCCACGCACGCCCCGGGGACCCGTCACTCACAGATGTAGTAGTACTCGTGGCCGGCGTGGAACTCGTAGCCCAGGGAGAATGCGCTGTAGCGCTGGAACTTCTCTGAGAACTTGATGGGGCTGTGAGGGGCGTGCGGCCGGTTGCACTCCCAGCGCTTGAAGCCTTGGCTAGCGTTGCAGGTGCGGTAGCCGCTCCGGCTCACCATGTACAGCACGTACTGCTCCGCCCCGCCGCCGGGCCCGGGCCCGGGCCCCGCCCCCGGGCCCACCCCTGAGCTGTTGTAGTGCGGACAGTAAATATCCAGATAGTCGTTGACGTTTACCTGCACCGTATAGCCCTCTCGCCGAAGGCTGTGGACAAATGAAGCGGGTCAGAAAAGAAACCCCAGCGCCCCAACACTGTCCACGTCACGGCTCTGCAGACCTTCATCATGACATTTTCGGTGTTTTTTTTTTTTGTCTTTTTGAGACAGGGTCTCCCTTTAGTCCCAGCTGGCCTGGAGCTCACTCTGTAGACCAGGGTGGCCTTGAGCTCATAGAGATCCGCCTTTTTTTTTAAAGACAAGGTCTCCCTGTAGCCTCAGCTAGCCTGGAACTCGCTGTACATGTAGACCAGGCTGGCCTAGATCTGCCTGCCTCTGTCTCCCCAGTGCTGGGACTAAAGGAGTGCGCCACCACTCTTGGCATAACAATGTATTTCACTCACATTCACTCCCCCAGCTCCCGGCTTTTCCCACTGGCCTTCTCCCTTCTCAGCCCCTTTCGGTTCACACGGCCCAGGGCCGCCAGTCCTCTATCCTTCGGTGCCCTCTCCTTTTTGGCCTGTCCTCCTGATGGTGGCCACCAGAGGGTAGCAAAGGCACAGGAAAGTCCGGCCTGGTTCCAAGGGAAGACAGGGAGAGGGGCGGAGGAAAGAAGGAAACCTAGCTTTGGTTGCCACAGAAACAGCGCAGGCCCCAACTACTCCCAGACCCAGGCCCGGATTTCCTCCGTCCATTCCCCATAATTCAACAGCCGGAGGAGCGACTGAAGAGACGGAAGCCAAGGGTGAAAGCAGAGACCCTCTCCTTGGGACACATGCCCTGGCATCGCTTCTCACAGCATGCCTCCTTACTGCGGGTCCACCCGCAAGGCCAGTCCAACAGGACTTGCCCTCACACACAGACGCACGTATGCACGTATGGCGCTTCATGCATATACATGCTCAAGTTCTATGGCACAAACACAAATATGTCTACCGCCCACTCATAGGCGTCAGACACTCAGAAAAAGCTAGATTGCATGTATGCTGGGTATAGCTGGCCCCTACAATCTCAGGGTCTCTCTCTGCATCGCCTACATGACAAGATCTTTGACCTTTGTACTTTGGGTCCCATTTACCTCCTCCCTGAGGCCATGGACAATTAAATCCCCAGTAACCTGACACAGACCAGGGAGCTGAGGAACCTTAGGTCCCATCTGCCATGCCAAGATTTCACTCATTAATTAATACACCTCCCTCTCCACCTGGGTGCCACTGCCCATGGTGATGCTAGGCAGAGTAGTGGGTGCATCTAGACAAGACACACTTTCCAGATGAGTCTTTGGGACAGAAAAGCAGACGCTGGAGCCACAGGATTCCCACCCACCACCCTGGGTGGTGAAAGAGAATGATGCATGGATGGGAGAAACCCCTCAATGGAGAAAGAAACACCAAATGAGGGAGTGAGCAGGAATTTCCCTAACTTCCTAGTGCAAGAATGCACATATGTTAGGGGCTGGAGAGATGGCCTATCGGTTAAGAGCAGCGACTGCTCTTGCAGAGGACCCGGGTTTTATCCCCAGCACCCACATGGCGGCTGAGAACCGTCTTTAACTCCAGTTCCAGGGGAATCCGACACCCTCTTCTGACCTCCGCGGCATTGCATGACATGGGTGCACAAACCTACATGCAAACAGTACATTCATACACATAAAAATAAATTAATTTAAAAAAAACGTTTAAGAATGTACATATGTTAGCAGTGACATGAAAGTACAGTGGACTCTGTAAAGCATGGGACAGCTGGCAAAATGTCAAACCACTGGGGTCTCCAGTCCCTGGGAACTCCCTGAGGGGAGGGACTGGCTTTCGGTGTCACCAGGCACCACCCATTTTGTTCCACAAACAGTAATTAGATTCATTAGGGAAATGAGCTCCAGGCCTCTTCATTGGGTGGGGCCTTGAGGGTCCCTCTGGGACATTACCCTACTGCATTGGCTTTACTTGTGCTGCCCCCCCCCCAAGACTGTCAGTGAGGCAGATGGTGTTTGGACTCTCCAGCAAGAATGGGAACAGCCTTCTTGAGTCATCAGGAATGCCACCAGTCCCACTTAGTTCCCATGGGAGTGATGGGTCACTCAAGCCCCTCCCTGGCCCTGGCACTCAGGTGGGCAGGAGTCTCTGCCTGGGGCGCTGGGAGCAGGAAAACGGGTTAAACAAGGCCTACCTCCTAGCCGCCACCCCACCCCCACCGCACCCCAGCCTCACATGTCCATCCCAATCCCATAGTCTCTTGCTCCTGCCCTCAGGCCCTGGGGAGGGGGCTACCGGCCATCCAGCACAGGGTGCCTGGCCTGGAGCAGTCCCATAGCTACACTGGGACCTCCTTCCTTGAGCTTCACCGAAGTTTCCAGTCTGATTTTGGACCCTTCCCTGCTGCACTGTCTGGCTCCTCCTACCACACACCCTATTCCAGCAGGGAGCTGGCCAGTTCCAGATATTCCTACAGGTGGTACCTCCGTTTCCTCACGGGGTGGAGCTGGCCATATAAACTGGTTGCTGGGTGACCACGGGAAGAGAAGCCATCTCTTACTTATGGTAGGAAAAGCCCAGAAATGTTCCCCACCCCAAGCTGGGCATGTGGGTGGGACAAAGACCTGCTCACAGGTTGGCTGTGTCCAGTTGGTGTCTGGTGGACAGAGGGCAGAAGGCTGGGTGTCAGGAATCCTGAACCAACTCCTGGGAGACCCGACCTATCTGTTTGGCACAACGTCTTTAATTGTATCTGTCATCCCATCTAGCCTGGCAGTGAAGGGGAGGTGCCGCTGGGCCCCAGCTGAGCGTGGCAGCTAACCCCGCCTCCAGGGTACCACCCCGCCCCTCCCCGCGAAAGAGGGGGGTGCTGGGATCTGGGGACTGGTTGTGCCCTGCTCGTTCCTGCGGGGAGTTTTCTATTCTTTCCTGCAGTTCATCCCCATCTTGCCTCCCACTTCTCTCGCTGAAAGGCGTCTTCACAGCTCATCTAGGGGGGTACCCCCAACCCCGTTATTTTAGTCCCTCCCGGCTTGCCAACGCCCCCAGGTACTTCCCAACTCCTCTGCCATGGAGGCCCGGCTTCCCGCACCTGCCCTACTCGGCCCTCAGTGTCATCCTAGAGGGGACTGGATGGGAGTCGCAGGAGCGGGTAAGGAGCAAACGTCTCCCCCCGGGGCAATTAGGGGCAGATAAACAGGGTGCCTGCCTAACAAGACCAGGGAGAAGGGAAAGGTTCCCAAGGGACCCTGAACTTGTTAAATCCCTACCCGCGGCTTTAGAAGCCTAACGCAGAGTTAAGGCAGTGGAGGAGAAATGCAGAGACTAGCTTCTTCCCCTCCAGCGCGCGCGCCCGAGGCTGCGCGCCGCCCGCTCCAGCAGGCGAGGCCCGACCACGTGTGCGCGGCGTGGGGTCCTCGCGCCGGGCTCTGCGGGTGGCGCGTGTGGTAGGAAGGATCCCCGGGAGGCTCCTGCAGACCCACACGACAGCCCCTCCGTCGCCCCAGGCCTCCGCGTCCCGCCGGTCCGGTGTCGGCAGCCGGGTTCTGGGCCCAGGGCTTTCCCAAGCGGAGTCAAGTGGTGGAGAATTGGCGCGCCGGTCACCCCCGCCCCTCGACCCTGCGACAGCAGCGGCGGCGGCGGCGGCGGCGAAGGTTTATTGATCTGCAGCGGCGGAGAAGAGCGAGAGACCCGCCGAAAGCGAGACACACAGAAATGGAAGAGACTCTGACACACACAGGGGAGAGATTAACACAGACCGATTCACTGAGAGGGAAAAGGGAGGGAGCCACAGCAAGAGGAAGGAAAAGAACCAGAACCAGGGAAGACTTAGAAATGGGAAAGACTGATCCGGGGAGGCCCAGAGACGGTGGGCACCGAGACAAGCGCAAGGAAGGGCCACAGCGGAGCCTGGGCGCCACGCAGAGACCCCCACGGACGTATTCGGCTCAATAAATAGGTGTTGAATAAATGTGTGAATGAAAGAGGTTTGCCACATCTCCCAATACGCAGAGACCAGCAGAGGAAGATGCTCCCGGGGCGCTGGTCCAGTACCTTCGCTCGGTTCAAAGAAATGAGGCACTGGCGAGGGTCTTATATGCGCTCAACTCTCGATTCCCCTCGATTTCAGTTCCCGGCCCTGGGGACCCTCCATTTCACACCCTCGTCTCTTCCTCCAAAGTGGTCCCCGCCACCGCTCTGGTTTCTGGGTCATGTTAGGAGCAGATCGCGCCTATTCCAGGGGACTAACTCCAGGGTCTGAATTGGGGAAGGGAAGAGGGCGAGGTGGCGACCGCCGAGCCACGGTCCCCAGGTCTGTCAAAGAAGGCCGCTGCACGTGTCCCGTCAGCACCCTCCCACGTGACCCCGGGAGGCGGGTCGCAGACCCTCCTCACGTGACCCCAGGGGGCAGAGACCCTCCACACAGAATGGGAGGTGGGAGCCAGGAACCTGGATCACGTGACTGGGGGAGGGGGCGCAGGAGCCTGTGGCTCGGCCGGCCCCGCCCCCAGCTCCCGGGCCCTCTCCACTCCCGGCTCCGGAGCACGTCGCTCTCACGATTTATGGGGCCACGGATGCCGCAGTGAGAGCCGGGGAGCCCGGGCGCAGCGGCAACAAAGGCCGGGGAAGCAGGCGGGGGCGGCGGCGGCCTCCTGACCGGCTGTGCGCCTCCTCCTACCTCCTCGGGTCCAGGCCGGTACCGGAGTGGAGGGGACGGAAAGAAGGTTCTCGGAACCCGGCTTTCTCATCCCCTTCCGGAGCCTTCACCTGCGCCCAGGTGTTTGCGGGGGAGGGGAACCTGGTCCACACTGCCCTCCAGGCTATTTCCCGCACCCCCTGGTCTACGGCGTGTTAGGACCAGGCGGCTACCCCGAGGGTGGTGGGGAACCCGGGGGATCTCTCACCCGCGAGCTCTCCACTCGCGCCAGACTGTAGTGGGGCGGGGGTCGGACTGTGAATCTGGGGGAGGGGGACGAGCTAGATACAGCAGGGGAGTCAACCCTCGGCGCCCCCGGGGAAGGCTGGAGTCCCGCTCCGGGGGGGAGGGGCTGCATCCCCACCCCCGAGGTTTCCATGGGAAGCGAAAGGGGGGCGTCGTTAGCTCATCCCCACCCCCAGTCTGACACTCTGGGCGCGAGGAGGGAGAGAGGGGGAGGCGCAGAGCCCCAAACAACAAAGAGTAGATCAGCAACCAGGAGCCCCTCCCCCGGAAGGTTGAGGGTCGCGGCCACAGGCCCTCCCGGCCCCCTCCGCTGGAGGATCTCGCCCTTGCTCCCCAGTTGGCTCCCAGGGTGGGGAGCCAGCAGCCACGCTGGCCGCCACCGCCCGGGCAGGTGTGACAGTGACCCCCGTGTCCCCAGGGATCCCTCTACCAACACTGACACACTGAGGTGGCAGTTCGGCAGGAGGAGACCACAAGGGCAGCGAGGACTGTGCTAGAAGGAGGACCCAGTCCCGCAGCCGGCACCCGGCCGCCGCTCCACACGCCCGGGGAAACCGCACAGCCGCCCCGACACCCGCCCAGACCGCGGCGGCGCCAGCAGCCACCCCAGCCCAGACAAGGCTGGCCACGGGGACCCCGACCGCAGCCCCCTCCCCGGCCCGCCGCCCGCTCCCACCCCTAGACGGCCGCCGACGCAGACACACAAATCACACACAGACACACGCACACTGACAGCCGCGCACGCCTGCTCACACTGGGTGCCATACGCCGTCCCTAGCTCGGCGTGCATGTGAGTGTGTGACACGCCAACATCTCTGCCTCCTTCCTTCTCGTCAGCACCCTACGTTCCCAGGGCTCCCCAACTCTACGACCCGGCCTCGGCTCATCCCAGCAGGATTTAGCACACTACCGCGGCAACCCACTCCTCTTCCTTCCCAGGCAATGGTTGGACTTAGTTCCGAGCCCCACTTTTCAAAACAAGAGTCCTAGGTAGAAGCCCATGAAATAGTCCTAGCTGAAAACGGGTCATCCTCGGCTCCCAAATGCCGCGGCCTATTCCCAGTACACCGGTACCCCAGACTCCAACCCAGTGAAAGGGACTGTGGATGGAGGGGGACCAGGGGTCAGGGGCACGCTATTCCAGCGGCGAGTGTGGACAGAGGCGAAATGGGGTTGGGCCCCCCCCCCTAGTAGCCTCCTCCGCACGGCCCGAGCGCTCCTTACTATTCCTCAACAGCTTCTCTCCGACACCCCCGAGTTTCACAGACGCCCACGGAGTGCGTCCCCTCTCCTTCGCCTCAGCCCCGAGCCTGCTCTCCCAGGACTCCCGCCAGGTCCCCCTAGGACTCCACCGGGCCACCCTCGCTGACCCGGGACGCACGGGCTCTTTGGCCCCCGACTCACTGCAGGTTGGAGCTGTTCCAGTAGACCGCATGCCGGTTGCCCAGCGCGCCCCCAGGCCCCTGGGCCAGCAGCGGCAGCAGCGGCACGGGCACGAGCAGCAGCAGCAGCAGCAGCGGAGCCGCCGCCATCCCCGGAGCCGCCGCCGCCGCCGCCCCCCGACTGAGCCCCGCGCTCCCGGCTTCTCAGCTTCCCAGCTCCCTGCTGCCGCCGCCGCCAGCCCCCAGCCTTAGGCCACGCCCACAGCCCTTCCCTCCGCCCTCCTGGGCGCGTCCCCGAAGTCCCGTCCCCCGTCCCCCGGGCGCGCTCACGCCGGGCTCCGCCCCACTCGGGCCGGGAGCGCGCAGCGCGTGGGCGATGGTGCCGTGCTGCCCCTCCAGGAACAACGCACCTTGTCTCTCTCCTGGGCTGTTTCTACAGCGACATGTGCCTTTTGCACCCCAGGCTGCAGTTTCCAGAGGATTTGGGAGACTGGGAGATTCATGCTGTGTCTACACCTTTCTCCTTGAAGTGAAGGAGTCTTAAGAAAGAGCTCCAGAGGTCTACCTCTGATTAAGCAGGATTAGACCCCTCTACATGTTTGAATCCTCGGGCCTCTAGCCCCTAGGGGCCCATGTTTCATGTGCACGAAGAGTTAAGTGGGCACAGAAAGGTAATAGGGAAGCCAGGAGCTCACAGTTGGTCACCTGAAGCCCTTCAGCTGAGTCTGACGACTCAGAATAGAGGAGCTCAGTCGAGCTCCTGGGTGCAGGAAGGTCTCTGTTAGGCCCAAGGGACAGGAGGCAGTCGGGATGGGAGCCAGTTGGGGCCAGGAAGATGCTGAGTAGCCTTTCTTGGCCTGCCCACAGAGGGTCCAGCACTGACTCCCAGGCAGAACCCCTGCCTCCATATTCCCTTAGTGACGTCCTCAGGCATGTTACTTCCGACTCCCATGGATGCCAACTCTGAGGACAGAGGGCAGGACACCTTGTTTCCAGCTCTCACCACAGTCACTGTCTTCCTGGGGACACCCAAACACACAGCATGTATACACAATGAAAAAAAAAGTGTGATACTCGGAAGCAGAGAACTTAGAAACAGGCTCTTGACGTATAGTCTGATAGACACATACAAGTAAAGGTGCTACCAGAAACCAGAGAGCTGTAGAAACATAGAGACATTAGCCAGGCGTGGTGGCGCTCGCCTTTAATCCTAGCACTTGGAAGGCAGAGGCAGGCGGATCTTTGTGAGTTCAAGGCCAGCCTGGTCTACAGAGTGAGTTCCAGGACAGCTGGGTCTACAGGGAGACCCTGTCTCATTGAAAAGAAAAAAAAAAAAAAGAAAGAAACATAGAGATATTAAAGTACATACCCAAACACACACACACACACACACACACACACGCGCGCGCGCGCGCACACACACACACACACACACACACACACACACACAGATTCAAGGAAATCCACACATACAAGTCATTTTCCTAGGAAGAATTTTAAAGGATCCAGAATGCAGACCTAGTGTGTATCCACCCAGACTGAGTGGCAAGGCAGAACCAAGCCTGACTATGTTCTCTGGACTCACACTAAGTACCTGTGCTTGCCACTGGGAGGCAGGCATGATGCTATTTTATTGTGCTTTCAGGAGACAGGACAGATACAAGCACCCTCCATGGGCTTATCTTCAGCAGGACAGTCTTGATCACAACCCTGTCTAGGGACTGGGCTTGGGGCAGGGGACAGCATGCACAGTAAGCTCTCTGCCTCCCTGCTGCTAGGCAAGAGCAGGTGCTGTCCTCTCTGGGCACATCTCAGGAGATATCTTCTCTCTTCTTGGGAGTCAGAAAATAAATTAGGCCCCTTGGGATAGGGATGGGGGACTTTGCAAACAGCTCTCTGAAGTCCCAAAGAAATTTGTTTCACCCAAGTGATGCTAACCTGCCTACTCCAGAGGCCGTAAGTCTCAGCCCCCCCAACCATCCTTTTTCTTCATGGAGGTAGACGTCTCTGTGGAGCAGAGTAACCAGAGGCCCGTTCATTACACAGTAAGTGGAAGCTTGGTGGATTGGTCCAGGACTTTGGGTTCCTTTTTTTTTTTTTTTTTGGTATTTTTGAGACAGGGTCTCCCTTTTTAGTCCAAGCTGGCCTGGAGCTTGCTATGTAGACCAGGCTGGCCTTGAACTCACAGAGATCCACCTGCCTCTGCCTCCCGAGTGCTGGGATTAAGGGTGTGCACCACCACACCCTGCTGAATTCCATTTTTGTTTTTGGATTCTTAGATTCCTGCTCAGAGAATCTGGGTTCTTTGCTGGAAATGTAGTATATTGGTAGAGCACGTATATGAGGCCCTAAATTCCACCTGTAGTACTATAAAAATAGATAAAAAAAATAAAAAATAAAATCTGTGTTTTGCTTAAATATTTGGATGACTTGAATTCTATACTTTAGGACCCAGATGTTCCTTATTAGAATGTAGTACCTCACCTTTCCGTCCAATAATAATGGAGGAGGCTTCTCCCTTGATTTCCAGGCACACTCTGATTAAGTCTGGGTTTAAGTGTCTCTCTCTCTCTCTCTCTCACCACCCCCCCCCCAGGCCTAAGCCTGTCTTTCTGTCTTTAAAGTTGAGGCATTCTCACTGGGGCTTGTGTCCATGAGCTCTGGTGCTCTTCTATCCAGGGTTCTGTCCAGAAAGCAGTTGACTGTTTTGGGTCTTTGTGTGAATAAGAAAAATCACCCCTCTAAGCAGACTTTGTCCCTAGGGTTCAACTCTTGCCAAGTGGTGCCTATGTACAGAAACAAAGGTGCTGTTTTCTTCTGTGGGAGGTGGACTTACATGTCTCTCCATCTTGGTGAGGTAGCCTGAGATAATAAAGTCAGCTTTCTCTTGCCCTTTGCGTGGCTTTTCTGTGTCAAGGACAAACTTCAAAGCAGTGTATGGCAGTTCTAGCTACAGAATCCATACCTGCAGCTACAGTGAGCTGGCCTGTCCACATGCCTAGGACCTGAAATATGGCATCTGGATCATGAGGAGGACCTAGTCTTCTATCAGTGGGGACTAGGCCTTTGTTTATAAATGTGGCTCCCATCATTATTATTTTTTTTTTTAATTTATTTTTGTATGTGTATGAATGTACTGTCTGCATATAGGTTTGTGCACCCATGTCGTGCAATGCTGTGGAGGTCAGAAGAGGGTCTCAGATTCCCCTGGAACTGGAGTTCTCCTGGAATTGGAGTTACAGATGGTTCTTAGCCACCATGTGGGTGCTGGGGATAGAACCCAGGTCCTCTGCAAGAGCAGTCAGTGCTCTTAACTGCTAGGCTATCTCTCCAGCCCCAGCTCCCATCATTCTTGACTGACCTACAATAGCTAGGAAGGACAATGATTGCTTGGTGCTGCAGTTCAGCATGCATGGTGCTATATAGTCCAGCATGTATGCACACATGTGTACACACATATACACAACATTCCTGGATACAACCTAATAGAAGTGGTGTCATGAAGCAATACTTACCCTTACTACAAAAGACATGCTCTCAATTTTCTTGTGTTTGATCCTTAAAAAAAATGTAAATAAAGCAGACATAGTGGTATATGCCTGTTATCCTAGCACTGGGGAGGCAGAAGCAGGAGGATTAAGAGTTCAAGGTTGGGGCTGGAGAGATAGCCTAGCGGTTAAGAGCACCGACTGCTCTTGCAGAGGAACCAGGTTCGATCCCCAGCACCCACATGGCGGCTGAGAACCGTCTGTAACTCCAATTCCAGGAGAACTCCAGTTCCAGGGGAATCCGAGACCCTCTTCTGACCTCCGTGGCATTGCATGACACAGGTGCACAAACCTACATGCAGACAGTACATTCATACACATACAAAAATAAATAAAATTTAAAAAAAAAGTTCAAGGTCAAGCCGGGTGTGGTGGTGCACACCTTAAGTCAAAGCATTTGGGAGGCAGGTGGACCTCTGTGAGTTCAAGGCCAGCCTAGTCTACATAGCAAGTTTCAGGCCAGCTGGAGCTACAGGAAGACCTTGGTTTTTGTTTTGTTTGGTTTTTTTTTTAAAAAAGGATTTAGGGTCAGCCAGGTTTGTTGCACTTTAATCCTATCACTCAGGAGGCAGAAGCAGATGGTTCTCTGTGAGATCAAGTCTAGCCTGGTCTACATAATAGCAAGTTCCAGCCCAGCCAAGGTTACCTAGAAAGACCCCAGTCTCAAATCCTGAAGAAAAAGTTCAAGATCAAGATGGTTGTGCACACCTTTAATCCAAAGTACTCAGAGGGGCAGAGGCAGGCAAGTCTTTGTGAGTTCTAGGCCAGCCAGAGCTACATAATAAGATCTTATCTCAAAATAACAAATAAAATAAAATCTGGCTGGGAACATAGCTCATTGAGTAGAGAGGTAGTCTAGCTACAGGGAGACCTTGTCTCAAAAAGACCAGTTCCTTGATTTTGCCTCCCACAGTGGGTCAGCTGAAAGTGTGAGAAACATTGGAACACCAGGCTGGAGCTTAATTTACTGTCTGTGGACAAGGCCTCTGAGAGGCTGGGGTTTTCTTGATGAGGCTCTGCTCACTGAGCCTCCTCCTCACCTGCAGGCTTTGCCTTCTATTTCCACTGATGCTAGGGCTGGCTGCTATGGTCCCCCTAGGAGCACTAAGCTAGGGCTCCTGGAGAACTCTGACAAGGTCTCTACTCTCCTTTCTCTCTGGGGCCCAAGGAAGCAGGAAGCTGAGCAGGCCTGGGGTAGAGGGAGCTCTCACTATGTAGCCCAAGGCAGCTCCCAGGACGGGGTGGCAACCACAGTGCTGAGCTCTGTTCAATAAATCATAGAAGCTAGAGCCTGGGGGAGGGGAAGGCCAGGAGGGGAGGGGGGCTGGATAAATAATTCATTAAACAAATAAACAACGAGACTGTGAGAGGGAAGCTTGGGCACGTATGTGTGCAGCCGCCAGCTCCCAACATGAAATATTCACAGGTTCTGCACCTTCCACAGGCTCATGTGTGTGCTGCTGTGTAACTACCAGACTTCTGAGTGTGTGTGTCAGCCTGGTGCTGTAATATGCTAACCTTCCTGGGGTTGACATGGAGCTGTACATAGGACGGACATAGAACGCATGATACATGACAACAGTAGAAAACACAGGGCCTCCAATTGTGAAATGTGGTTCAGTCTCTGGGGTGTTCCATTAGAGGTATGTGTATCTCTGGTGGTACTTCAAGAAAACCTGGGAGGGAGGTAGAATGGTACCAGCATGAACCTAAGCAGTGGCCATGACTGTCACTTAGCTTCTCCAGAATGCTCTTCTCGCCAGAGGGGCTAATAATACCTCCCTACTTGAGAAGCTGGTTGTTGGAAAGATCAAGATCCACTGTCTGGGAAGCACTTAGCACAGTGCTTAGGGCTCAAGAGATGCTTGATTAATGGAGGCTTCATCATCATCATTAAGAGGTTATCTCCTAGCTCTGCCCACCTAGACCAGCCTAGACTCCCCTTTCCATTTGCTTCCCTTAATATCAAAGCTTTCCTGACAGCCATCACAGGGAGAGAGGTGACCTAGGGCTTGGAGAGTAGGAAAAAGAAGATGAAAAGGACTGAAGAAAATGTGAGTTACATTTTTTTTTGTCTTTTTGAAACAGGGTCTCCTTGTAGCCCCAGCTGTCCTGGAACTCACTCTGTAGACCAGGCTGGCCTTGAACTCACAAAGATCTACCTGCCTCTGCCTCCCAAGTGCTAGGATTAAAGGCATGTGCCACCACGCCTGGTGTGAGTTACATTTTTTTTTTTATATTTTATTTATTTGTGTGTGAATGTACTGTCTGCATGCAGGTCTGTGCACCCGTGTCGTGCAATGCCGCGGAGATCAGAAGAGGGTCTCGGATTCCCCGGAACTGGAGTTCTCCCGGAATTGGAGTTACAGACGGTTCTCAGCCGCCATGTGGGTGCTGGGGATCGAACCCGGGTCCTCTGCAAGAGCAGTTGGCGCTCTTAACCGCTAGGCCATCTCTCCAGCCCGTGAGTTACATTTTTTTTTTNCCTCTGCCTCCCAAGTGCTAGGATTAAAGGCATGGGCCGCCACGCCTGGCAGGATTTCAGTTTTTTTTTTTTTTTTAATTTTTATTTATTTCGGTATGTGTATGAATGTACTGTCTGCATGCAAGTTTGTGCACCCGTGTCGTGCAATGCCGCGGAGGTCAGAAGAGGGTCTCGGATTCCCCTGGAACTGGAGTTCTCCTGGAATTGGAGTTTCAGACGGTTCTCGGCCGCCATGTGGATGCTGGGGATCGAACCCGGGTCCTCTGTAAGAGCGGTCGGCGCTCTTAACTGCTAGGCCATCTCTCCAGCCCCGTGAGTTACATTTTTTAAAGTCTCCGTCTGTCACAGTATAGGGGAAGGGGCTCCTTGGCCTTCATAAACTCCACAGCTTTTTTGTAATCTCCAAACCCTTCCTAGCTCTGATGTTTACCAAGGTTTTGATTTCTAGAAAGTGGCTCTGAAGTGACAGACAAGGTCTGGTTTCGAGGTCTCTGAGCAGTACCACAACCCCTACCTCACCTTCACTGCCAGGGCTCAGGCCTCTATGATCTTCCCAACAATCAAGGGCATCCCTAGCAATAATGCTTATGCCTGGGCAAAGCCCAGGACAGTGGCACCTGAGAGTGGGTGGGGAGAGCCCAGGCTGCAGAGAGCCTTGGAGGTCAGGGTGGAGTGTCTGGCAACCTCTCAGCAAGCTCCAGTATTCCCCAGGGCTCTCTCCTGGAAAGGATCAGCTCCCCAGTGAGAGAGCCAACAGACAGGTCTGAGCTGGCCTGCTCCTTCACACAGAACTGGTGGGGTGGGAACTTGGGATCCTGATGGAGCTTGGTGAACACAATTACCACGTCACCTGGGGAGTCAGGGGCAGAGTGGTCCACCGTGCCCAGGAATACCCTACGCAGCGTAGAACCCAGGACTTTGCTGCCCTTGGCCAGACCACTGCCACTTCAGGAGCTAGGGTTCTGGGCTCCAGATGTGAAGATAGTGTCTGCCCACCCCTTCCCACAGAGCCAACATCAGTTCTCCACTTCTCTCCCCTGGGCTGGGCAGGTTCAGGCCAATCTACACAAGAGCTTCACAGCAAACATTGATCTGTAATAAAACCACGACATATGTTTAGAAGAGATTCCAGACACAAAGAGATCCAGACAGCATAAACACACACACACATACACATACACACACGCACACGCACACGCACTACATATTCATGCAGATGTAAACACATATCTCTGTGAAGGCAAGCAAGAGTCCATAAAACACATCTCAAAATGGCCCATGCATCTCCTCACCATAAACTTTGCCCTTGAAAATCAAAGCCTTCTCCTGCAGGACATTTTCCCTGTGTTCTCATTACTTTGTATGTATATTAGCATTTGCACTTGGCAGTATGATTATTCAATGGCTGGCCCATCACTGAGGTTCCTTAAGAAAAAGGTGCTGGGCGTGGTGGCGCACGCCTTTAATCTTAGCACTCGGGAGGCAGGGGCAGGTGGTTCTTTGTGAGTTCAAGGCCAGCCTGGTCTACAGAGTGAGTTCCAGGACAGCTGGGACTACAGGGAGACGCTGTCTCAAAAAGACAAAAAAAAAAAAAAAAAAAAAAAAAAAAAAAAAAAAAAAAAAAAAAAAAAAAAAAGGATTTTGTTTTGTGCAAGTGTGTAACCCTAGTATCTAGGGTGCAGTCTAGAATTTTTGTTTCGTTTTGCTTTTGGTCTTTTTGAGACCAGGTCTCCCTGTAGTCCCAGCCGTCCTGGAACTTGCTATGTAGACCAGCTTGGCCTTGAACTCAGAGATCTGCCTGCCTCTGCTTCCCAAGTGGGTGTGCGCCACCATGCCTGGCTGCAGTCTGGAATTTAGTTAGCAGAGATGCTTAGTAGATAATCTTGAATCCATAGGAAAAAAAAAATTTTTTTTTGTCTTTTGGAGACAGGGTCTCCCTGTAGTCCCAGCTGTCCTGGAACTCACTCTGTAGACCAAGCTGGCCTTGAACTCACAAAGATCCTCCTGCCTTTGCCTCCAGAGTGCTGGGATTAAAGGCATGCGCCACCACACCCAGCAGGAAAAAAAAATTATTTAGACAGTGTCACCCATTCCTAGGCTCCATGTAGAGTCCACCGAGCAGAGCCTGTGCATGGGCTCGTGTATCTGGCCCTCCGTTCTCGGTCCAGGCGCCCTGACCTCATGCATTGCCTTTCAGTTTCCTCAGAGGTCTTCCTTTTCCTCTTTTATCAGTGTGAGACCATGAATTTGAGTTTCATGTACATGATAGCTAGTAGGCAAAGTAAGGGTTAATAAACCTCATTAGTGTTTAATTGGGGGGAAGGAAGCTGCCCTGGCACCAGACAGGTGGGCAGGCCTGCCCTTTGCTGGATCCAAGCATCCCTAGTTCCAGCACCGCACCAGGCATGTGGGTGATTTGGCCCTGGGGACCCTCAGCCCAGTCGGGGCACCTCCCCCCACCACTTGCTTTGCCAATTCAGTCTCCAAGCAGTACAGACCAGCACACCCCATCTGTCACCAAACATCTAGAGGGAGAGGCAGACTCCTTATCCTTTCTCCTTTAGCTAGACTTTGCCACTTCCCACCCCCAGGAGACTCTGGAGGCTGGGAGGAGGGGCAGGGATCATGGAATTGGACAGTAGAGGAATACAGAACCACCAAGAGATAGACTGAAGATACAGACAATTGACAGAGTTAGGGAGGTGGAGATGTCTGCCCAATTTGACCTTAAATGAACAGAATGCAAATGAGATGCAGACGATATGCAAGTGAACACAGGATCTCAGGATTGACATTCCCCATGGCAGTAGCTCTGCACCCAAGACACCAAGGCTGTTGCCAGTAACCCCTACCTAAACTCTAAGTGATACTGACCTTTACTTTGAGTGAGAAAAAAAAAATCTTAATAGTTTAGTTGGATGAGGCCTATGGAACCTGGGAAGTTCAATTCCATCCCAGCTTCCCCATCGCATTTCCGAACAGTCACTTAGTGTCCGCAGATCTGCCACAGCGGCTGGAGCAGAGACCACTTTCCAGGTTATGCCTGGACCGACCGTCGGTTGCCATGGGGACCCCCCCTTCATTTCCAGGCATGAACCAATGTACATTGCCGCTGATGACCTCATGTCCGTAGTTCAGGGTTTCTATTGGAAGCCAGAGCGCACACTTTTCAGCTGCGTCACCACTGGGGATCCCCCGACGACCCCAGCTAGTGTGGCTAACTAAAGGAAGGGGATCAGAGCTCACAGTGCACCGAATGAATGAAGAAAGGACATAATGAAAGCTAAGAACGAAAAAAGAGTGGGTCACAGAGAAAAATAACTTTGGGATTTAGTTTCAATGGGAAAAGGGCAGTTTGCCACCGTGGAAAGCGTGGAGTGGAATCTGGGCGAGAGACTCACTGTCTCAGGCCAGGAAGACAGGGCGAGGTTAAGTTTTCGCATCTGTTCTGGAGAGGCTAGGGTAGGCTTAGCAAATTGAGGGCACCACCCTCAGCCGTCTAGCACTGCTGAGTTTAGGGGAGACCGGAGACGCCCCAAAACTTGCAGACTTGCTTAGCCTCCTGGAACCACACCCCTAAACACGCCTTGAGGATTTCTCACCGGTAGGGCCTCTCAGTTCCTTTAGCCTGGCTCATTGACCTTAAGAGCAGACTCTGCCAGAGCCCTCCACAGGGGAGCGCTCCCTTGCCTGAAACTGCCATCCACACAGGCCGTGGGGAAGGGAAGGAACATAATTGGCCAGGGAGGAGGATGGTATGGCCTAACTGCCTGTGGCCTGAGGGCGCTAGTTTAAGACCCCTCAATCTATCTCCTCCAGTCACCTAAGTATCTGCTTTTGCCCTGGCAACGGCCTGGACAGCCTGCGAGGGTGCCTGTCTGCGTCAATTGAGCAGTCTGGGACTGAGGGCGTGTGTATCTGAAGGGAGGAAAGCCTGCTGAGCCTGGGTCTCATTTGCACATGCGTCCTCGCTAGCGGATCCGCCTGCCAGCCAGACTGGGGAGCCCGTGCACCTGCTTCAGTCCGAAGAGGGGGTGTCTGGGCCGCTGGGAGCTGGGGAGATCCTCGTATTTCTGAATCCAGGGCAGAAGCTGCTCAACAGTCGCCCTGGACTTGCCGCGCCTATGGTTTCTCTGATGAGGGACCTAGGAAGCAGTGTAGTCGGTTTCCATGGAAACATACAGACACCCTTCAGGAAGATGACTGAGACAGAACTCGAACCTGGGACCAAAAGGTGCAGCCCACAGCTGCTCCCACGGTTCTCAATCCACCCTCTCTTCCAGAGAACAGCATCCCTCACTGCTAAAGACGGAGAATTGGGGTCAGGGCCCTTAAGTAGTACATGAATCTACAACAACGCATTTTCTGAAAGTGGCCTCGAATGAAGGGATTATTAACTCGAATCTATTCTGCCTGCAGCGCTGTTCCCAAACCTGAGCTTTAGCCAGAGCCAGAGAATTACTATAAACTGAGCGCCAAAATCGGTATGGTGACAGGCAGGCCCCGCCTCCTTGGAAAGAGGAACCTGGGGTCTGACCTAGGTGTGAAGGAGATGGGGGAAGGGCTGGGCATCCTTAGCGTCTCGATGTCCCGTCCCCCCAATCCCTCAACCCACACCACACACACACACACACACACACACACACTCACAGTGTTCACACGCTGCCTTGCGCTGCCGCAGCCCGGCCGAGCTAATCAGCACAACATCCACCTATCGATTGCTGGCTCCACGCCAGGCAGGCCGGCACCTAGCCAGAGGAGACTGAGGGGTACCTGGGCCGGCAGAGCACAGCTGCAGGGGAAGGGGATGCCCTCTCCGTGGATTCTACCCAGAACACAGTTCGGAGAGAGGGGCCTGGTTGGGGTAGGGGGTGTCAGAGTCTCACCTGCTGGAGAGGAAGAGACATTGAGGAGGCCCTCTTTCCTGAGCCCCACCTCCTCCTTCTCCTCCTCCTCATAAAAGACTAGAACAAAGAGGCCGCTGAGGAAGGCTTTGATCTGACCCCACCTTCCCAGTTCTAGGCCAGGCACCACCCAGAGTGCCCTTGGGAAGGGGGAGGGCCACTAGGCTCTCAGGACCCAGGTACTCTAAGCCTGGTGCTTGTTTTACCTTCCTTTTACCCCAGCACCAGGTTCCGCACTGTCAGGGCCTGAGCAGAGCTGAAACAGGGAGCTGTTAGCCACATCTGCCACCTAGCATAGGAAGATGGGGGGGGGGTGCCAAGCTCCACAGCTGATGCTGGCACCCACCCCAACTGCCAAGAGGGGTGCCCACTGATGGCTGGCATTGATGGCTTGGGCACAGCTGGCATGGAGATCAGGCCAAGCCTAACAGAGAGCAGAAGCCCCAGGGAGTTTCAGTATCAAGGAAGGAGCCAGAGGGTAGTAGGTTAAGGAGGGTAACACAAAGATGAGTTTTTTTTTTTTTTAATTTATTATTATCTGTATGGCCTCTGTATGTATGTGTGCGTGTGTGTGTGCGTGTGTGGGTGTGTGTACATGCCCATGTGGAAGTCACAGGACAACTTTCCAGTCTGTTTTCTCCTTCCACATGTGGGTTATAGGAATTGAACTCTGGTCATCAGGGTTGTTGGCAAAAGCATTTACCTATTGAGCCATCTCACCAGAGAAAATCCTAAAACAAACTTGGGTTTTTTTGAGGCAGGGCCTCATGTACCCCAGGCTGGCCTCCTGCCTCTACCTCTTGAGTGCTGGGATTACCGGCGTGAGAAACCATGCCCAGCTACAATGGGTGGTTTATTGAAGGTTTGGTCCAAACACTTACAAAAATACAAACCAGCATGAAATTCAACGCATGGCAAGTCCATCTTCACAGAAGACAAGTGAGTGGCCCTTGGGGAGGGCAAGATGTTGCCCCTGGGAAGATGCCCATGGAGCACGACAGAGCTTCTCCTTTGCTGTTGGGCCAGCAACCCACCTTTTCCCAGGTCTTTGGCCTGGGTCCCTAGTGGCTCGAGAATTTGATCCCACCAAATCCCAGTCTTCCAGGGGGAGGAGATGAGACCATCAACACAGCTGACAAAGTCCCTAGGTTCATCAGGTCTTTCACCAGGTGCCCAGGACTGCCTGCAGCTCCCTTGTAGTTCCTCAGTATGTGGTGAGGGGGCAGTCACAGGCAAGGGTCACCTCAGATCCTCTGACTTCGCCCATCAAAGCTCCATCATGTCTTGCCTGGCTTGGTGTCCCCAGCACAGGTGTCAGGGACCCCCTCCAACAGGAGACTTTGGGGAAGGCTCTGCTTCCTTAGGGTGACAGGGAGGGTTCTACTTGGCTCACAGAACTCGCAAGAGACGTAGTATTGGGAGCAGCAGAAGCAGCAAGAGACAGAGGGGGCTGGGAGCATGCCCGCCTCGCCACCCAGAGGTGCCACTCTCTCCAGGGCTCCCAACAGGATGGGCTGACTCGGATTCTGTTAGGGGGGAGGGGTGTCACTGATCAGTCTGCCCGCTTCTTCAGCAGCCCCTCCCTGCCCGTCCTATGAGCTGTGCACTCAGACTCCGTTCCCCAGGGACTCCCCAGGGACTCCCCAGGGACTCCCCAGGGACTCCGCAGAGCAGCCACTGCCTTTCCATGATCACCGTTATCCTTTCCAAGACCCAACTTCCAAGTCTTCCCAATCTATAATCTTCCCAACTTTCAAGTCTCCCCCATAAGAGCCAAGTTCAGTGAAGGCTTTGAGGGCCTTGCCCTTGGAGACCCCTTGGAAACCCCATTCCCCATAGCCAGCACTTGGGAGGCAGAGGCAGGTGGATCTCCACAACTTCAAGGCCAGCTTGGTCTACATAGCAAGTTCCAGGTTAACTGGGGCTATAGGGAGATCCTGTTTTTAAAAAAAAAGTATGGTGGAAGCTCCCCAAGGCTGACTTGTAGGAAAAGGGCCCACAGTCAGAAGCTCCACCCAGACCCCCTAAATCTGATGTTTCTATATTTCCGCCATTCCTTCCCTCCTAGACTGGCCAGAGGGGCTGCCTGTGACCCTCACCCTTGCCAGCCCACTTACTGCTCTCCTTGCAGCACACAGACACCTGGAGTCGCAAACACTGGCCAGAACTCCCTGGAGTTGGCACCGCTGTGGGGAAGTGGAATGAAGAAGTTAGCTCAGAAAACCACCTCTGCGCGCAGTGGACTCGCAGACCTCAGCTTCTCTTCCTTTGGGGCGGCACCAGGTACTGCCCCCCCCATGCCTCCGCATCTCTCTAGTCCCCCTTCCTTCCTAGCTTCTGTGTTCTCCTCTCTGCACAGATTCAGTTGAACTGATCTACCCAGGCACACACAGCCCCGTGAGTTTCAGGGACCACCACTCCCTTCCCCATCAGCCTTTCCCTTACTTTAGGCCTCTGCCTTGACCTGTTGCAAAGCCAAGGAGCCCCATTCCTCTCCCTCCTTCCCCGAGAGGCATGCAGCAGCCCCCAACACTCACAGATGTAGTAGTAGGTCTCTCCAGGCAAGAACTCGAAGCCCAGGGAAAAGGGTGTGAAGCGCTGAATCTTTTCTGAGAATCGAACAGGACCAAAGGGAGCAAAGGGCAGCGAGCACTTCCAGCGCTGGAACGCATTCGCCCCCTCTGCCTGGCAGGCCTTGTAGCCTGACCAGTCCACCATGTATAAAGCAAAGGTCTCAGGGCCCTCAGGGGGCCCTGGGCTTTCATAGTGTGGGCAGAAGATGTCTAGGTAATCGTTGAGGCCCAGCTCCACCACGGCATCTCCTCGAAGCAGCCTATGGGCAAAACAGACTGTGGGCTGCAGGGTTACAGCACAGAACAACGGGGACGGGCATGGACCACAGTGGGCCTCTCCCCCACCCAGTAGAGATGGACTAGCTCAGGAAGGCTTGAGTTTCCCAGAATGCCTTACACCCTCCTCAGCCTCTCCTTTTTGTTTTGGTACTGGAGATTAAACCTAGGGCCTCATACATACTAGGCAAACACTTCTACCACTGAGCTACATCACTAGCCTGTTTGACTTTTTGTTTTGAGACAGGGTCCCCCTAAGTTGCTAAGCTGGCCTTGAACTCACTCTATACCTCAGGCAGGCCTTGAACCTGTAACTCTCCTGCCTTTGCCTTCCAAGTAGCTGAGATTAACAGGCCTACCACTTGTGCCAGATAAATGGTAGGATGGGTGCTGGGGAAACTCAGGCAGAGGGGCAGGCAACAGATGCCCACAAAGCAACAGTTGAGATGAAGCTGGAGCTAGAAAGCAGCTCAGCCCCACACAGAGAGCAGACCCTCCTCCCATGGTAAAAGGGAAGACATGGCAAAAGAGAATATTTTTTTTTTAAGACAGGGTCTCATATGTAGCCCAAGCTGGCCTTAAACACATACATGTTCCTTCTGCCACCTTGGCCTTCTGAGTGTTGAGATTACAGATATGTGTCACTATCACACATCCCACCTTCCTTTTTTGAAAAGACAAAGAAATGCTAGGTATGGAAGACCCTTCCACACAATCAGGACCCCCTTCCTCATCTCTCAGGAGCTGCCTGGGAAAGGGGGCAGTACAGGTGGGATGGGCTGGGGCACAGTGCCCCCCGGTACTAAATACTGCATGAGCCCTGCCCCGAACATCACACACACACACACACACACACACACACACACACACACACGCACACACACACGAGCACGCAGTAAAACTTGATTTCTTAAAGGCTTTTAAATGTCCTCAAGCCGGGCATGGTGGCGCACGCCTTTAATCCTGGCACTTGGGAGGCAGAGGCAGGCGGATCTTTGTGAGTTCAAGGCCAGCCTGGTCTACACAGTGAGTTCCAGGACAGCTGGGACTACAGGAAGACCCTGTCTCGAAAAGACCAAAAAATAAAATAAAATAAAATAAATAAATAAATAAATAAATAAATAATAAATGTCCTCAATGGGTGGCCCAAGGACCACCTGCTCCAGGAACTCTGACTAGAAGGATTCCTGGGCTTAGCTCAGACCTACTAGAATACAAGTTGAACAAGGACAGGGTCTTTGTCCATTTCATTCCACTGCATCTAGAAAGTACCCTGCACAAGGCCAGAGCTCAGTAAATACGTGTGGATTTCATGAATGAACCAGAAATTCAGAGCTGGGGGCTAGAAACCTAAATTTTGAACAAGTCCCCAAATGGTTTTCAGAGGCACTGCTCTGGAACTGAGATAGAAGTCAGAGTCCAGGACAACAATAGCTTTTATCACTGGACTATCTTCAGGCTTGCCCTCCTGGGGTGGGGGGAGTCGGTGGCCTCCCTGGAAGGCAGCGGCTTGGCCTCCTATATAGCAACTCAGCACTAGTCCTGGCACACAGTATGTGCTTATCAAATGTTAGTGAATAAATGAACAGAGCCACAGATCGTATGAAGTAGAAAATCAGAAAGGAAAACAGATGGGGAAGACAGAGAGGCAGGGAGAAATGGGAAGGAGGGTGCAAACAGCAAAAAATACCGAGGTTCAAAGGCAGCCAGCTCAGGAGAGAGCAAGAATCAAGCATTTATATCTGTACAGCTGCATTTCTTTTCACGTCTGATCTCAGTCAGCCTGCTTCCCAGGTTGCCAGGTATTATTAGCCCATTTTGCAGATGACATAACTGAGGTTAGTGAGGGCAAACGACTTGCCCACAAGTGAGTCAGCTGGAAGGGCAGGGGCAGGACTGCACAGAAAAAGAAGGGCCGATAAAGTTTGAGATGAGAGAAGGTTTTTGAAGATCTGGAGCCTAGGGCGCCGGAGGGGACCACAGAGCCGGAGAGGACTCCTCATTCTTTAACCAGGGTAAAGATCCCTCCCCGGTTCTCAGGGTCCGCCCCAGCTCCAGCCCGCGGGAGCCTGGGGCTCACCAGGAGAGAAGGGGGCGGGGCCCGGAGTGCGGGCCCAGGCCCCCCAGCTCCCGACTCTCAGACTCCACCGACCACCCTGAGACAAGGGTCCACCGCCCGGCCCCCAACACGTGCGGGCGGGGGGACCCCGGGCACGGCTCGCCCCTCCCCCGCCGGCTCAAACAAAGGAGCCCCGGCGCGCGGCTGGGCTGGGCTCCGACTGCGCCGAGCCCAGGCGAGCGGCGGGCGCGCGCACAACTCCAGAGCGCGCAGGCCCAGCCCGGCGCTGGCCAGGTTCGGCCCGGCTACCTGGGGTTAGAGGAGTTCCAGTAGACAGGATGGCGGAGGCTGGAGCACCCCCGCAGACGCCAGCCGAGGAGCGCGGCCCAGAGGACAGTCGGCAGCAGGGGCAGCAGCCGCATCGCCCCTGGGGTCCGCCTGGTCTGGCCCGGCTGGTCCCGGCCCGCTTCTCAGTCCGGCGAGAAAGGTACAAAGTATGGGGGGGCGGGGGGGGTGGAAAGGAGGTGGGGTGTGGAGACTCGTAGACCACACCTCTGGATAACTTTCCACCAATGAGAACCCGTCCCCGCCTCTCCGCCCATGGCGAACTCTCGTTAACCCTTTGTGTGTCTCCAGGTTGCTTTAGGCTTTCCTGGAGACCTGACCCCGGCGGGAGGGGGCGGAGAGGGGACTTAGTCCACTAGAGGACGTTTGGGTTCCGGGGTTTTATTTTTGTTTGGTTGTGTGAGTGTGTGTGTGTGCGTGTGTGTGTACACGAGTCAAGAAGGCCACAGGTTGGTGCGGGGGGGGGCTTCTATATCTCTCCACCTTATTTCTTGAGACCGGGTCTCTCGCTGAACCTGGAGCTCTCTGATAGGCTGGGTCAGCGGCCTGTGAGCTCTACCGGGCTCTCTCCTCCCAGCCCCCACCCCAGCCCTGGTTAGAAACGCAAACCACTACACCTGACTTTTTAACTGGGGTGCTGGGGATCGGACCTCAAGCAAGCACTTTACGGATTGAGTCATCTTTCCAACCCCGTCCCCCTGTTGTTAGATTTGTTGTTTTGGGGGACTGGGTCTTATACTATAGCTTAGCTGACCTGGAGCTTAGAATGTAACCCAGGCTGGCTTCAAACTGGCAACAGTGCTCCTGCCTCAATCCTCTCCAGTGCTAAGACTACAGGCGTTGGACTTCTCTAAACCCATACACTGTGCAGCTTGCTTGCTTGTTTTAGGTCTTGTTTTTCTTGTCTGCATTAATACAAGGTAGTTTTATTGGAAGTTTGAGAGGCCAGAGCCAGGTGGAATCTCAGCACTCTGAGACCCACACAGAAGAATCCAGAGTTCTAGTGAGCCTGTACTACATAGCAAGATCCTGTTGGGGGTTGGAGGAGAGGCTGGGTGCAGTGAAGGCTCAGGCAGAATTGCCTGGAGCTCCACATTTCCAGGTCAGCTTGTGCGCCAAGACATGATCCCCATCCATCCACACACCCCTCAAAATATTGTGGGGAAGTTTTAAATAAGGGCACACCCCCACTGCCCGGATATGGGAAATGAGGCATAGGTCAAGATCCAGGGAGCATGTCCACATATTTTCATGCATTACCCCCATTTCTTTGCATATCTAGAGGACAGTGCAAAGGAAAGGGTAAGTGCTTCCTGGGACACCCCTATTCCTATAGAGGCTTAGGTGCTATAGGTGCCCACTTTGGGGAGAGTCTGCCCCTTTTCACCACACACCTCTCTGGGCCTGGGGCTCAGAGGCTTCAGTGCTGAGGGTGAAGTGCTGAGGTGTAGCAGGCTGCACAAAGCACCTTTGTCTGGAGCCCTCAGGTGGGGGAGGGAAGTAGAGGAGGCAGGTGTGAGGCCTTGGAATCACTGCCTGGCTCCACCCAGGCTCAGGGCTCTGAGAACACCAGTTAGATCCACTTTTCCCAGCCACTGGTCAGAGGGTGGAGATGCAGGTCTGACGACTTGGGTGGTTTGTCCATAGCTGCCGGTGGGGCTGGACAGCATTGAGGATGTGGAGACTACAGGCCATTCATCCCAGACTGGGAGAAACAAGCTACAAGCATCCCCAGTGACACATTTTCCTTGACCCTTTCTGGGACTTCTGCCCTCCCCAGCCTGCCCTGGTCTGAGTAATTAGCACCTCCTAGTGGCTGCACCTGGAAACACAGCAGGACTACTTTGCTTCCAGGAGCAAATTCCAAGATCTCACATTTATTATAACAGAGCAGAGAGACAAGCTGTGTGCAAATCCCTCGATATAATTCTTCAACCCCAGCCCTTCCCCAACACCCAGCTACAGCTATGTTGGTAGGGCCTCTGGGTGTTGCTTAACAGCCCCTGATGATGGCAGGTTCCTTAGGACTGGGCGGTGCAATGTCTAGGTTCTGCTCCTGTAGTCGTTTTGAGGGATTCCAGCAGATTTCACTTCTTTAAGTCCTAAATCTGGGCTGGAGGCAGCCAAACCTCAAGAGAGGTCAGAGGTAGAGCGCAGATGCTGCCGGGGGCGGTGGAGCTGGCCTGGAGTTTAGACAGCCAAGAGAAAGGTCAGAGGTCTTACTAGATGTCTTCCTGCCCGCCTGCCCTCAGCAACACCCTCCTCACCTACCTGGAGGGTACCACCAGCCGCAAACTTCCAGCTCCTGGGCCAGGCAGGTCACCTGATGAGCACTGGCCCTGAGGGTCAGCAGGCAGTGGCTTCCTTGGGGGTGGGGGCTTGGCAGGCCCCTGAGACTGACAGAGAAGGCAGCAGCCAGTTTGGAAGGATGTTTCCCACCCCCAATGTAGAAGTGCTAGGGGCAGAACCAGGGGTCACCTTTGTCACCAAAGCTGTCACCACTAAAGGTGCCACTGGGATAAGCACCTTCAGGCACAGAGGGGGTGGCCATGGCTACCAGCACCGTGGGAGGAGAGGCTGCGCCCTGCTCTCCCACTACTGTTACCTTCTGGTCTCTCACCACGGGGTTGGCGGGCAGAGGGCGAGTGGGGGGATGGGGTCGGTCAGCCAGCTCAGCCTGAGCAGAGAGGAGCAGGGGCTGTGAAAGCACAATCAAAGGCGTGGGCATGCTGAGGTTCCCCAGAGTTTAGGTCAACATGCAGTCAGCTAGTGGGCAGGAGAGAACGGGAGCATGCGCGGGGGGCGCTGTGTGTGCCAATGGACAGAGGCCTCTGGGGAGGAAGGTGTGGGACGTTGTGGAGTCCCTGACCGACTGTAGTCCTACCATTGACCACGAGGTGGCAGTAGAGACCAAGGCAGGAGGCTCGCCCTTGGCTGCTTCTGGGCCTGTGCCTGAAGTCTGAGGGGACACCCTGTTCCCCTCACGAAGAGCACCACTGGGGGGAAGCAGGGATGAGAACTGCGGTTGGGCACCATGCCTCCCACCTGTCCTGAGCCAGCGTCAGGCCCAGCCCAGATTTACCTGGAGTTTCTTGGGCACAGGGTCAGGCGGCAGCGGCCTGGAAGGGGGAGCCGGGAAGGAGAGAGCACTAGCCTGATGAGCAGACAGGCAGGGTAGGCAGAGAGAGAGATGTGGGCAGAGGTGGGTTAGCTAGTGTCCAGATAGGGGCAGCAGAGCCCCAGACAGAGGCAGAGGGTGCTGAGCATGCAGTTATTCAGCTGTCTGCGTGGGTGGGGGCAGGTAATGGAGGGGACATGCAGGTTGCCTCCACACAGACCCTCCTGCCAATAACGCTAGAGGTCCCGGGCCCTAGGCACTGGTCAGCCTTTTACACGTGGTGTCCTGGGCTTTGCCAATCCTGGCATATTGAAGGGTCTTTTGAGTACCACCACCCCCCTTGTCCCCTTACACAGTGATTACTGTGAAAGGCATGGACAGACCCACCTGTCAAAGCCAGCAGCTTGGCCACATGAGTGGGCTCAGCAGAGCTTCCCAGGGATGACTGGCCCTTCTACTCCTGCTAGGTTCAGTCCTCTGCCTCCAGCTAGGCCTGATTCCTCAGACCTCCTGGGCATTGCTAGTCTTTTTTTCTCTGACTCTAGAACCTTTAGTGCCACCTCTAGGGTCCAAACTAGGTGTAAAACAATGTGGGCCCTCTTTATTCTGGCATCCAGGGCTCACCTTAGTTCCTGGCATCAGCTGCACCCTCTGGGGGGCTCCTGGCCGTTCAGGAGGATTAGATTGAGCTGCCCTGAGCATGAGGAAAGTCAGAGAGAGAGCCTAGCCACCCCCTTGCTGCCCCGGGGGAGGGGGAGAGTTAACCCTTTGAAGCCTTCTATGGTTTAAGATAGGAATGGGATTGAACAGCCTGGAGGAACACCCTTACCCCACCCTTGTGAAGTGGTCCTAGCAACTGGGGTATGCCTTGTGAGTAAAGTTAAGGGGTACATGTAGGTAAGGACACATGTAGGCTGGGAATGGTTGGTGGGCAGCAGTTCAGGGACTGAGCAGCTTGGGACTCGGAAGAAATTGGCAGAGACTGCATGGAGGAGGCAGCCTCAGAGTCGCACTAACTGAAGGAAACAGCAGGGAACTATGTTCATACCTGTACTGGGAGCTGGATCCCTTGAGCTGGCAGAGTCGCTGGTGCAGGCGGGCACGGTGCCAGTAGCTGGCACCAACTAGCACTAGGACCAGTAACAACAGGAGGCTAAGGAGCAGGCCTGTGGTCAGGGAGCTGGTTGCTATGGAAGGATGTCAAAATTAAGGGTGAGCAGGGCTGAGGACTCCCACCCAGGGAAGGGCAGGGATAGGGAATAGGTGGAGTAGTCAGAGACTGTGGAGGGTTCAGGGGTCACAGAGTCTGTGAGCTGGAAGTGAAGGGATCAGGAAGAGGACCATGGAGAAAGGGGAAAGACAGCCCTTTTGCCCTCCCAATTGCCCCGGACCCATCTCCTGGCTACCTCGGAGCTGAGTCTTGCAGTCGGGGGGTGCCCAGCCCTCCTCACAGTGGCAGTGCCTGCTGCTGTCACAGACCTAGAGGTACAGAGTGAACACTGAGGATGTCTGGGGGGAAAGCGTTGCCCTGATTTTCCCTTTTCAGGCTTCTACAGCTGGCAGGAGGGCTGGGAATGATGGGAAGGGAAAACAGCCCTGGAGAGGAGTCTTGACACCAGAGGAAGTGCCATCAAGCTAACACCTTCAATATACTGGGCACCAGCTACCATTTTCATGCCCATTTCATGTCCCCCACCCCAGAATGTGGGCACCTTTTTTTTTGGTGTTTTTGAGACAGGGTCTCCCTGTAGCTCCAGCTGGCCTGGAGCTCACTCTGTAGACCAGGCTGGCCTTGAACTCACAGAGATCCGCCTGCCTCTGCCTCCTGAGTGCTGGGATTAAAGGTGTGTGCCACCACGCCTGGCAGTACCATTATTGTGTCCATTTGCTGAATGAGGAAACTAAGCTCAGGGAGGTTGACAACGAGCCCCAGGTCCGAGGCCCCAGGTATGTGTTTCCTAGGTCCCTCATTCTTTCTCTTTCAGGAGCCTTCCTCTTCCCTTTTCATCTCCACATCAGCTTACCCCATGCCCATGGCACTTGGTTCGACATTCTTGTGCTCCCAGGAGATCCACAGGCTGGCATCGATGGTCAATGCATACCTGCTCCGTGGAGAGAAGAGCAAAGACCATGTTCTCACAGAGCTTTATCAGGACTAGGAAGTCAACGAGGCTGTGAGGCTGTGAGGCTGTGAGGCTGTGAGGCTGTCCCTGCCATTATAGTCGGGCAAACTGAAGCTCGGTGGGAAGACATGACTTTGCTCCATGTGAGCTAAGAATCTGACTTCCTGTGGCACTGGTGGAGTGAAGCATGGGCATAGCTTTCTATGATTCAGATGTTCCCTCTTCCCTGGTCTCACCAACCCAGGCTACTCACCAGGCCAGAGCCACAAGCAGTGCCAGGCAGAGCCAGGAGGGGCTGGGCTACATCGTTGCCCAGGTCCAGGTGCACCCAGGTGCAGTTCAGCAGTGTCCCATTGGCTTCCAGGGCCTCCCAGAGCAGATTCTGGGCTGAGCCCAGCAGAGGCTGGCTCATACCCCCCTGGCACTGTAGTTGCCCACAAATGGCATCTCTGGAGGTGGGGAAAAAGGCAAGCAGGATAGGTAGAAGCAAGGCCAAGCTCACACAAACCCAGAGAACTTGTGTTCTCTACTTACCCAGAGGTGCAGGGCACATAGCTGCCATTGGGGCTGCGTCCACAGCTCCCAAAGGCATTGCCCCGAGTGTTGGCTGTTTGAAGGCAAAGTGGTGCTGCAGGCTGGGCCCCAGGTCCCCAGAGTGACTGGCACTGCTGGGCATAGGAGGCACAACGTCCATACATGCACACAGCCTGTCCATCAGCACAGGGTTCCCCATTCCCCAGTCTGATGTCAGGTGGGCATTGGGAACTATCTCCTGTGCAGAACTCGGGCAAATCACAATCATCTCTTTGAGGCCGGCACTGCCATCCAGCTGGGTACAGCTGTAGAGAGGGAGTGAGCATCAAGTGAGTGCTGGGCAGTTCCCCAGGAGCTCAGGGATCGCAGAGCTCACCCTAGCACCTAGCAGGCAAGCTCTGGGGTGGCTTGTCTCAGGTCAGTGCCCACCTTGCAGTTTTGACAGCAAGGTCCATCGGATGCACACTGTGCTCCCGGCCTCAGCTGGCAGGTAGAGTAGTCACAGCAGGGATCAGTGCACTCCTGCATGCAAGGCACAGGAGGAGCTGAGCCTCAGAGCAAGGCATGCTCCCCTCACCCTCCACCCCCAGTGAGGCAAACCCAGAAAGGGCCAAAGCCACACAGTAAATGAGAACCAGAGCCCAACATTTATGTCCTGAAGGCGGGGAGAGCAGCTCAGGAGGCTCGGAGAGGGTGAAGCAAGGTATGGGAGTGGGCAAGGCTCTGGGTGAGGGACTCACATCTGGGAAGCCACAGTCACACTGCTCGCCAGGGTCCACCAACATATTTCCACACGCAGTAGACATAAGGGGCAGGCTGGGCAGCCGTTCAAAGAGGCAGCTGCCCATCCCATCCAGGAGGGCTTTCTCCAGGGCCTGTCGGCTGCAGTTGCTGAAGTTTAAGCCTGGGAGGAAGCTGGGAAGAGTGGCAAGGAAGGTCGGGTTAGAGACTCCTAGCTTGCCTTACCCAGCTGTCCCCTTCCCCTGTCCGTATTCCATTACTCACTCTGTGGAGGCCTCCATGATGCAGCTCTTGGCTGGGGCTGGACCTGGACAGGGACAGCTGCTCCCAGATGAATCATGGTCCAGGCCCAGGCTATGGCCCAACTCATGTGCGATTGAGGAGGCAACTCCTAGGGTGCTTGTGGAGTGGTCCTATCATTGGAGGAGGAGATATGCCAGGTCCAACCCCAGCTGGTCCCAACACAATGTCTAAGCTACCCTGACCATGCCCGCCCCCTCCTCAGCTGTTCTTCTGGGCATTGCTTTCCTCCTTAATTGCTTCTGAAGTACGAGAGTCCAAGCCTGGGTAGCAGGAAATCTAAATTCTAGCTCAACTCTGCATAACCCCTCTGCCCCATCACTGTGTAGCTCCTAGATATCACCTTTGCTCTTTGGGCCTTGATGTCCCCCAAGAAATGGTAAAGCTTTGAAGTGACAACTCTGTATACTGTGAAGAACTGGCTGGAGTTCCCTGACAAGTAGAAGCCACCTCACAGCCCTCTCGTCTCTATACCCACATAGCCTTGAGACTGGTCCAGTTTGAAGGGAGGGGAGCTTTCTGTGAATAAATGGATCCCTGCATCGGAGGAGTGTAAATGGAAATGGAGTGGAGACTTGCAAATAACTTACCATATTGACACCTCCTGAGAAGTCAGGAGAACAGATGGAATTCTGAATGGCCATCCCCACCATAGGCCCAGAGAAGGAAGTCACACTGTGGGACAGATGTGAAAGGTCAAGGCCTAAACCATTGTCAAAGCTTCAGGACTCTGAGAGATGGTGTTGAAGGGATATGAATTTGGCCTTGACGGGAGTGCCAGGCCCCAATGGCTGAGCCTGGGTCCTTACGTCACCAGCTGGGCACTATCATGGGGCAATCGAGGCAGCAAATCTGTCTGTCTCCAGTGGAGGAAATTCTCTAGTGTGACAGCTGGGTTTGGACTCATCTCTATCAGGTCACGCTGGGTCCAGGCCTCCAGGCCCACAAGTGTCACTCGAACATTCAGGGGCTGGAAGAACTGAAAGAGCTGAGGCTCAGAAAAGGGGCTGCAGCAGCCAAGGGCTGTGGGACTCCTACCCAGCCCAGCACTCACCGTGTCTAGCAGGAGGGCCACTTCTAGTGTGCGGTTCAACAGCTGTTGGAAATCTGGATACTTCCTGACCTGGGGGCCAAGACGGTTTGCCTTGAAATATGGCAAGGAAGTGGCGGGAGAGGAGGGGAACGGAGCTGTAGTAGACACACCAACCTCTGAATTATCAGCCACAATCACCAGCTCCACAATCTTGGTCTCTGTTACCACATCCCGCTTCCGCTGTGGATGAGAAATGAGGAATGACTTAGCCGGGCATGGTAGCGCACGCCTTTAATCCTAGCACTTGGGAGGCAGAGGCAGGTGGATCTTTGTGAGTTCAAGGCCAGCCTGGTCTACAGACTGAGTTCCAGGACAGCTGGGGCTACAGGGAGACCCTGTCTTGAAAAGACAAAAAAAAAAAGAAATGAGGAATGAGCAGGCTACCTACTGCTCAGGGCCATGGCCTCACAAACTGACCAAACTGTGCCCACGCCTACTCTGAGCAGTCAGAGAAAGGGCGTGGAAAGCCTGAGGGCCAGGGACCTGCCCATAGTGGACCAAGAATAGATTATGAAGCTGGTAGGAGGATTCTACTTTTTCTGCTCCAAACTCTGCTTCTTCCAGTTAAAAACAAACAGGGCCTGGAGAAGTGGCTCAGCAGTTAGGAGCACCAACTGCAGGGCTGGAGAGATAGCCTAGTGGTTAAGAGCACTGACTGCTCTTGCAGAGGAACCGGGTTCGATCCCCAGCACCCACATGGCAGCTGAGAACCCTCTGTAACTCCAATTCCAGGAGAACTCCAGTTCCAGGGGAATCCGAGACCCTCTTCTGACCTCCGCAGCATTGCACAACATGGGTGCACAAACCTACATGCAGACAGAACATTCATACACATTCAAAAATAAATAAAAAGAAAAGAGCACCAACTGCTCTTGCAGAGGACCCGGGTTCGATTCCCAGCATGCACATGGTGGCTGAGAACTGTCTTAAACTCCAGTTCCAGGGGAATCCGATGCCCTCTTCTGACCTCCGAGGCACTGCACGACATGGGTGTACCAACCTACATGCAGATAGTACACTCATACACTTAAAAATAATAAAAAACAAAAAAACAAAAAAATACAAACCATCTGTAACTCAAGGCCTCAGTGGGCATTGCATGCACCTGCTATATTTACATGCAGGCAAAGTACTCATACACATAAAATAAAAATAAAAATTCTAAAAGATTAAGCAAGCACACTTTTGGGGGGGGCAGTCTCTTGCTCTAATGGCGGTGAACTCAAATATCCCCCGCCTTTACTTCCCAAGTATGAGATGTGAACCATTGTGTCTGGATTCTTCCAATTTTTTTTCCTGCTTCCAATTTTTAAAAATACTGACTAAGGGGGCTGGAGAGATGGCCTAGCGGTTAAGAGAACCAACTGCTCTTGCAGGGGACCCGGGTTCAATCCCCAGCACCCACATGGCGGCTGAGAACCGTCTTTAACTCCAGTTCCAGGGGAATCCGACACCCTCTTCTGAACTCAGCGGCATTGCACAACACAGGTGCACAAACCTGCATGCAGACAGTACATTCACACACATATAAAAATAAATAAAATAAAATAAAAAAACTGAATAAGTCAGATGTGGTGGCACACACCTTTAATCCCAGCACTTGGTAGGGGTGGAGGGAGCATAAGAAAGGGGATCTCGGGGCTAGAGAGTTGGCTCAGCAGTTAAGAGCACTGACTGTTCTTGCAGAGGATCAGGTTCGATTCCCAGCACTCACATGGTGGCTAAGAACCATCTTTGACTCCAGTTCCAGGGGAATCCAGTACCTTCTTCTGACTTCCCCAGCATGCCCGACATGGGTGCACCAACCTACATGCAGACAGTACACTCATACACATTAAAAAAAAAAAAAAAAGAAAGGGGATCTCTGTGAGTTTGAGGCCAACCTGGTCTGCATAGTAAATTCTAGGTCAGCCATAGCTACATGGTAAGACCCTCTTTCAAAAGAACAAAAAGAGAGGCTGGAGAGATGGCTCAGTGATTAAGAGCTCTCCCTGCCCCTGTAGAGGATCCAGGTTCAGTTCCCAGCACCTACATGGCAGCTAACAACCATAAGTCCATTCCAGGGGATCTGATGCCCTCTTCTGACCTCCACTGGCATTGCACAATATGGATGCATTTACAACACCAGTGCACACACACAAAAAAAAAACCACCAGTGCACTTACATACATGCAGGCAATACACTCATACACTTAAAATAAAAATTATATGTCGGGCTGGAGAGATGGCCTAGTGGTTAAGAGCGCGACTGCTCTTACAGAGGACCCGGGTTCGATCCCCAGCACCCACATGGCGGCTGAGAACCGTCTGAAACTCCAATTCCAGGAGAACTCCAGTTCCAGGGGAATCCGACACCCTCTTCTGACCTCCGCGGCATTGCATGACACGGGTGCACAGACTTGCATGCAGACAGTACATTTATACACATACAAAAATAAATAAAAATAAAAATAAAAAAAATTACATGTCAAGAGTGGTGGCCTTTAATCCTAGCACTCAGGAGGCAGAGGCAGGTGGATCTCTGTGAGTTCAAGGCCATACTGGTCTACAGGGAGACCCTGCCTCAAAAAGACCAAAATAAATAAATAAAATAAAATAAAAAATTTTAAATAAATACCCCCTCCCAAAAAGAAACCAATCAAACAACGGCAAAAAAAATGCCACCAAAAATAAATAGCCAGGGCTGGAGAGATGGCCTGGCGGTTAAGAGCTCTGACTGCTCTTGCAGAGGACCCGGGTTCAATCCCCAACACCCACATGGCGGCTGAGAACCGTCTTGAACTCCAGTTCCAGGGGAATCTGACACCCTCTTCTGACATCCGAGGCATTGCACGACACGGGTGCACAGACCTACATGCAGACAGTACATTCATACACATACAAAAAATAGCCAACACTATCAAATACACTAGGGCAGGTACAGTTTTAACCCTTTACATATATAGTCTTTTTTTCATTTAATATTTGCAACAACCCTATAGTTTTTTTGTTGTTGTCGTTGTCGTTTTATGTGTGCTAGGCCATCTCTCCAGCCCCTCAACCCTATAGTTTTATCTCCATTTTGCAAATTAGGAAGTTCATTTTCATTACTGTCTCATTGGTATTTTCTCTACACAAGTGAGAGCTCTCTGCCCATGGGATCAGAAGATGGGTGAGGCAATTTGAGGGAAACCCTGCTTCTAAATCCTAGGTTTCTTTTACTAGTGGTATGGCTTTAGGTAAGTCACCTTGATTACTCTGAGTGTTTCTTTGTTTTAAAATAAAGCTAATGGCAGCACCTGCTTCCTGGGGTTGCTGGGTAGAGCAAGTGGCAATATTCACAAAGTGCCTGAGGTGGGAGTGGCTCTGGGAGCAGGAGCCACTGTCCATGTGAAGAGAGCTCTGAGGGTAAGCCCAGCGCTGCTTCCACGCTCCTCACCCGGCCAGTATGGTGCCGCCCCAGAGGAAGGTCTGGTTGAGCCCAAGTGGGCACAGGTGTATGCCAGCTTGGGGCACAGGTACGGCCTTGCAAGAGGTCCTGGATCCGGGAAACAGTGAGAGGACCCTGAGGTTCATCAGGCCGCAGCTCCAGGGTATAACTTTGATCTGGAGATAAGACCACTAATCCCCTAAGGAAAGAGACAGGAAGTCAGAGAGCATTTAAGTTTCCTGGCTGGGTATCATCTTAAGAACCAGCCCACAGTACCTGATCCCAGAGCAGGTACAAATGGAGACCCAGGAGCCAGTGTGGCCCTGCACTCCTCCTTGGTAGCAACAGTTTTCCTACAGGAAGAAATGACATTAGTGCCAGCTCAGAGAGAAGACGAGCACTGGGACCCAGGAGTCTAGCTTCCAGTGTTCTCCACTTCCTCCAGGGCTGCCACCCTCCAGTTGGCCCTCCCACCTTTGCCCAGTCCAGAAACAGCATAAGAGGGCTGTTTCTGACTCACCAGAGTGTGTCCCTCACTGACCACCCGAGAGCCATCAGGCTGGTACCACACCAGTGTTGGGCGGCCGGGGACTAGATTCCTGTAAGAAAAGGAGGACAGCATCTGAAGCATCTCATAGGGTACTCCAGTGATGAGCTGAGGCTTGAGGTGCTGGAGGGCAGGTTAGGGACCAGGCAATCCTGCCACATTTCCAAGTTCCTCTGAGGTCACAGAGTCTTAGGGCTTGGCCTGCTGACCTCTCCAGGCTTTCTGGGTTCCAATATGATCTTTGACATAGGTGGACTGTGTGAACTTGGACAAGTTATTTAGCTTCTCTGGGTTTTAATTTCTTTATAGGTTAAACGAGGATAATAATGCATGATGGTAGCTCCCTTATAGGATTGCTGTGAAGGGTTCCCATGAGTGCAGGGACTTAGTGCCTTGTGCACAGTAAATGTTATATAAATTAGTTGTCAGGATCATTATCATTCCTGGCACCTTACCTGTTCCGTAGCAGCTCGAGGATATGACTCTCACCGTCTAGCTCCAATTTGATCTTCAAGGCCTCAGGTAGACTGGTCTGTGGGCACCAGAAGGCATGTTACCTTCCCTGTCCTGGGCCTCCACTCCTACCCTTTGTAGCCAGAAAACCTCAAGCTCTCAGGAGAGCACCAATGATTAGGTCACTGGTAGGGGATCCCAAGGGAGGGGCCAGGAAGCCCTGCCTGGCTTGGGGCATTGTTCTGGGGGCTTATGTGGGGAGGTCAAGGAAGGTATCTGAGCCACCCCTTCTCAGTTTCCTGCCCAGAGAGGAAGCATCATGGAGGACCCAGCACAGGCCCCAGCCCTTCCTCTGACTCAGCTTCAGAATGTGGGGTGTGTGTGTTTGTGTGTGTGTGTGTGTGTGTGTGTGTGTCCCCCTTTCCAAATCTCCTCACTGAGAAAACTGACAGTGTGAGATGAGAGAAGTAGATTCAGCTTCACAATTCTTCCAGTGTAGATGGATGGGCTGGGTGGGGCTTGAGTCCATGTAGAGGGGAGCTGGGCTAAGTACAGCCAGGTGCTAGGGTTGGGGTAAAGTAGCTGGACCTGGGTGGACCTGTTAAACACCTGCTCACTGGCTCCACTGCCTAGCTTTGACCTGGAGATGCCTGACAAAGTGGGGTTTGAGCACCTGCGTTCATTATTGGCAAGATGGGACTCACCTGAAACATGTCCGCTAGGCTAATTGGGGGGTTGTCTTGAAGGACCTGGCTCTCCAAGGACCCACTCGTGGCCCTCTCTGGTCTGGCTTGCTGCTGCTCAGTGCCACCTGCAGGGTCCCAGAACAGCCTGAGATATTGCTGAGGAAATCGTTGGCAGGACTGGGGCGTCCAGTGCCCTCAGACCCCCAAGTGCCAGGGCATCAAGGTCCGTCAGTGAGTGAAGGGCCTCTGCACTGCATGCTGGGATTTAAAGGAGGCTCCTGGAGTGAAGGGGGGGCTTTTCTCCCAGTTTACCCATTTCCACCCACATGTTCCCAGAGAAAGTTCAGCTTATCCAGCTTGCAGGCCCTTCTTGTCCCCCTCTGGCCAATCCCAAGTTCTCACAGTGACCCTCCCCTGTTCCCATTCCTTCCCAATTACACCCCTACCCAATCAGGAACGCCCTTTTTTTTTTTTTTTAGGACTGGGAGAAGCCTATGGCCTGGTGCCCATTCGCCTTCCCTTTCTCCCACATAAGAGATGCAGGGAACGCCCATTTCTGGGTGAGCTGTGCAAACACCCCCACCTCCCTAAACAGCCTTGATGCCCAAATAGGCGCGCCCTCTCCCCACAGCCTCCACTTCCTCCACCAGCACCCCCGACAATGGCCCTCTCTCCTCCGGACACTCCACCCCCGCCTACTCTCCTCGGCCCCCAGCCCAAGACAGCAGCGGGAAGTGAAAGTTCCAAGGAGGAGTTGGTGTCCCAGCCTCTTTCCTGGCCAATGCTCCCTCCCCTGTCTCCTCCCGGCCCCTCCAGCTCAGCCAGGCTTAGGGTGGCAACCGCACCAGGGTGAGCGGTTCCTGGCCGCTCAGACCTGAGATGAAGGCTGGAAAGAATCCTTTGCACCAAACCCCACGAGCCGTGTCTATTCCGGGCCCCCGCACAGGACGGATCGCTCAGCTAGGCCCTGATGAGACGAAGACGTCAGTCCTGCGGAGGAGTGCCTGACTCTCTTTACTGGATTAGGAAGGGGTGCTGGGCAGGCCCCTGGGTGCCCGAGTCTGAAAGTGTCTGCAGGGATACTCGGGATGTCTGGACAGGAGCCGCTAACATCTTCCTCCTCCGCTTGCTCTCCTTTCCATCCTCCAAGTCACTTGGCCCAAGGCCCGGGTCAGCAAGACAGACTGCGTCCAGTTTCGGCTCCGACCGACGTCAGCACCCGATGCCTCCGGACTTCCCCGGACCTCTTCCTAGTCAGCCCCTGGACCCACTTCCAGCCCGGAACTCACCTATTTTTGAGAGCGGCGGGGAGGGCCTAGGGCTGCCCGCGCCCAGGAGCCCCAGGGCCCAGAGCAGCGCCAGCCGCATGGCGGCGCCCCGGGCCGGGCGAGGGTAGCAGGTGCGGGACCGCGAGGAGCAGCAGTGTGGGCCGGCTGTGAGACCAGCACTCGGCGGTGCTGCGCAGCCACCAGGCCCCGCCTCGCCCCCTCCTCCCGGCCCAGAGCCAGCACCGCCCCTGCAGGCCCCGCCCTCTGCGGGAGCTTTAAGGCGCTGGAGTCTGGAGCAGCTCCTGCCGCCCAGTGCAGCCACGCTCCGACCTCCGGGCTGTGACTCGGCTGGCTCTCTGGGGACTGCGCGGACCCGCTCTCCCGGCTGCTACTAGACGACTCCTGGCTCACCCCGTCCCCGACCCGCGAAGAGCTGGCCGCTGGAGCGTGTAAGGCATTTTATTAAATGGGAAGGCGAGCTGCCCTCCCTTCACTCGGCGTACACGGCATCGTCGTTGCTGTCGCTGTAGGCGGAGGAAGAGAGCTCCTCGGGGGGCGTACACGCCGGGCACTGCCGCCGCATATCGCCCCAGCACGACCTGCAGTACACAGCCTTGCAGCCCGGCGTCGGGCACACGTAGGACTCGGGCGTCTCCGGTGCCTGGCACACTACGCAGTGCTGGGGCATCCAGCGGCTCAGGAAGGGGAAGATGCCGTACAGAGTGCCCACCAGGGGGTGGCGCTGTTGGGAGACGAGGTTGGTTGGTTAATGTCAGGAGGGCCGAGGGGAAAGAAGGGGTTGCTAGGGACACTGAGTAGCCCTTATCTAAGTCTCAAGTCCCAAGGCCGGACAGTGCTGTGCTAGAGGAGACTGGGGTGACTGTAGAAGACCGCTGGAGGGCGAGAGTACGATGGAAGCAGATCCTAGAGAGCCTCCTTTTCCTTTGTGATAGAGGTGCAGGACCCAAACTCTCCCTAAAGATAACCCGCAGCTATCAGGTGTATCTGTAAAGCAGCTTATTGGGTTCTTGGAGTGAGGCTAAGACAGTGACAAGGGCAGACAGACCAAGGATATGTACACCTACAGGTGCGAAAGAGAACCTTAAAGATGGCGAGTTTTCCTAAGTCGGACCTGGAGCAAACCCAGCCGGAACCAGGTGCTCTCATTCCTTATCATAGACTTTGCTGTCATTACAGTCAGTATCCGACCCCCACATACTCTCTTCACGCAATTGCCAGGAATCCTTACTAGCCATGCTTAAGAAACTCCAGGGGCCGTGCTACTTGCCAGACAAAAGCAGAACTGGACGTAGCTTGCAGAGTCCTCTGATCTGTTCCTTTCTACCTCCCTGAATACTGCCTCGTTTTCATTGCTTTCTCCTTAGCTTACTTAGCCTTTGGTACTTGACATTCCTTTTGGACTCTTGAGTCCTTGCAAATCTCGTTCTCAACGTAGAATGCTCATTATTCCCATTTCCATCGAGACATTCAAGTTCAGTTTACTTCAGAACTAGGCAAGGAATGTATGCTCATGCCAGTATGTTCACACATGCTATGGCATGTGTGGTGGTCAGGGGACGACTTGAAGAGCCCTCTCCTACCACAATATGGTTCCTAGGAACTCTGGTTGTGCCAGGTATCTTGACCCACTGAGCCATCTCACCAGGCCCCCATCATTCTGCTTATAATGTTAAGGCCTGTAATGAGAAACTGAGGGTCGGGACTGGAGTGGCGGCTCAGGGTTTTAGAGCACTTGCTGTTCTTCCAGAGGAGTGGGTTCAATTCCCAGCACCCACATAGTGGGTCTGTCACCCTCTTATAAAAATAAGTCAGAGAGAGAAAGAGAGAGGAAAAAGAAGGAAAGAAAGAAGAAAGAATAAACTGTAGGTAAATAATTCAAAAACCTATATGGGCTACAGTACAATTCATTGATAGAGCCCATGCCTGTGCTCCATAGCCACCACCTCTCCATACATTGAACATAGTTATCATCATCTCTCCTTCAGGTGAGAGAACCAGTGTTTGGAGAAGTAGCTGCTCAGGGTACATAGTGTCAACTAACACATATATAGAACTTCATTCTCATATACAGCATGAAACTCAGTCATTACAACCATTATTTTACAGAAAAGAAAAACAAAGTCTCTAGCAGTTGAGTCACATGATAGCAGGGATTCGGGACTGGGGTCAAATCCAGGCTCTCTTGGCCATGGACAGCACTCTGGTGAGTGGACAGGGCTGTGCGGGACAGCACTTACCGGAGCCCTCTGCTGCTGTGCCCGACGCAGGATGGTGGCCCTTCTCAGTTTGGTGAAGGCTGCTCTCTTCCTCAGTAGCTCGTTGTAGAAGAACAGGGTCCGCTTCTTCTCTCGCTGGGGCCAAGAAGAGTTCAATGATAGTGACAGAGCAGAGGAGAAGCTATGTGAATGCATGTTCAGAAGTGGAGTTGTCTGGAGACTACCTTGGGGAAGTAGAAGGCTGCGATGACTCTTCGGAGCCGGTAGCCAAAAGCCTGGGCTAAGCAGACACACACAAGCAGACCTGTTGGCAGTGATGCTCTCCAGTAGGCCCTGGTATCCAGGCCTATGGGCTGGGGCAGGCAAGCTGGGGAGGAGGCAGGGTGTCAGCAGCCTGGTCAGGGCCAGCTGAGGGGCAGGGAAACCCTGGGTTGAACTCCCCAACCCCTGCCTTTCCAGCTCCCCTCACAGAGCCTCACTGTCACCACCATAGCTACCGTCCCGCAAGGCTGTTGCTTGATGGAGTACACATCTTGAACATTTTCCTTTTTTTTAACATTTTGAACATTTTCATCTTGGCAGAAAGCTCCATTGAATCATGTTGCTCTATGGGACTAGCCTTGAGACCACAGCACTGAGACTTCTCTGATCCAAGCTCTTCCCTGGCTCTGATTTCTCCAGTTCAGGCATACCAAACCTCATCTCTACTCCCAGAGCCCAGTCCCCAAAACCACCTTATTATCTTCTGAACATACTCCAAACCTCGATTCCAGAGCTCCCAAGCTTCACCATCACTCACGCATGTTGTTTGATTCCACCTCTGTGCCTGAGGTGGTGTTCAGGGCTCCAATGGTTTTCCGAAGAAGTCGGGCGAGCATGGAGTCGCCTTCAACCTTCACCTCTAGTTTATGACTACCTGAGGTCAGGATGGTGGGAAAGGGTTTCAGGAGAGAGGTGGAGTTGAGGGGGCCGAGATTTGACTTCAGGGAGGAGGAAGAAAGGGTCACAGAAAGGGAGCAGAAGATATAGAGAAGGCTGGGGAAAGGGGCTATTTGGGCTGTTGCTCACTGCGGAAGGAGTACTGCAGGAAAGAGTGTTGGCGGATGGTGTCAAAGACAGAGTAGAGTACCCAGTCGAGCCCACAGAGCACTAGCAGCAGCAGCATGACAGGCACCACCTCTAGGATCTCCCTTATCTGCCGGGAGCCAAGGGGTAGGGCGCGGTGCCATCTGCCCTGGCTAGGAGTGCTCTACCCTTTGCCCCCATCTTTTTTTTTTTTTTTTTTTTTTTTTTTTTTTTTTTTTTGGTATTTTTTTGGTATTTTTGAGACAGGGTCTCCCTTTAGTCCCAGCTGGCCTGGAGCTCGCTCTGTAGATCAGGCTGGGCTTGAACTCACAGAGATCTGCCTGCCTCTGCCTCCCGAGTGCTAGGATTAAAGGAGTGCATCACCACACCCGGCTTTCCCATCTTAGTCACCCCTGAAGTTGCTACCCATCCCCAAACCCACTCCCTGCACTGGGCTTACCACATTTTTCATTTCTGTGGCCTGGATTACAGGCTTCCAAGGGAAGATAACAGTTTCCTTCTCTGCCTTACGGAGTGGCAGCAGACTCTGTTTGCACTGAAGAAGAAATGTCGACATGGTTGAGAACTCTAAGGGCCTTCTGCCCTTTCTCCTGAGCTCTCCCAGAACATGAAGCCCAGAGAAGGCACAGCAAGGCATCCTCTGGCAGGGTTTGAGCCCCCTCACCATCTCCTTCCTGCGCTTATCTATCTGATGGAAGTAGGTGTTGATGTAGATGTTGTCAAAGCGGATGTCTGAGTTATAGTTGTCCATGTAGGAGAAGGATCTGTGGAGGGACGGACAGGGGTGTTTCTGTCTCCTGCATCAAAGTCCACCCACCCAGAACCATGGTCTTCCTTTAGACACATCAGATCAACTGGCATTCACTGAGCACCCCTGTGTGTGATAAAGGAAACATCTTGCTTTCCAGTTGTGCAGTGGAAGATGTCTACCTATGTGGCTGCTAATACCCAACAGAGGCAGAGGCAGTGGGTCTCAAAGGAAGGCATGGGCGGTCTGAGTTAAGGGAAGATGGCAGGATAAAAGGGAAGTAGGTGCACATAGACAGAACCTCCCTGCTCCCAGGTTGCAGGAGTCAATCAGTACTGTATGGCTCCCATATTTACCTCTTCCCCCTCCCCCCCAGACAGGCTCTCCCTGTAGCCCCAGCTGTACTGGAACTCACTCTGTAGACCAGGCTGGCCTTGAACTCACAAAGATCCGCCTGCCTCTGCCTCCTGAATGCTGGGATTAAAGGGGTGCGCCACCACACCCAGCTTCTTTTCTTTTCTCTTTAGACAGGGTCCTAGCTGGCCTGGAACTCACTGTGTAGGGCAAGATGACCTCAGACTCATAGAGATTTGCCCGCCTGTCTCCTTAGTGCTAGAATTCAAGGAGTGTGCTACCACACCTGACCATATTCACCTTTTTTTTAAATTTATTTTTTGTTCATGTATGAATGTACTGTCTGCATGTAGGTTTGTGCACCCGTGTCATGCAATGCCGTGGAGGTCAGAAGAGGGCGTCGGGTTCCCCTGGAACTGGAGTTCTCCTGGAACTGGAGTTCTCCTGGAACTGGAGTTACAGACGCTTCTTAGCCGCCATGTGGGTGCTGGGGATCGAACCGGGTCCTCTGCAAGAGCAGTCGGTGCTCTTAACCACTAGGCTATCTCTCCAGCCCCTATATTCACCTTTCAAGAGCCTGTCTCTCAGCTTTGCCTGCCACATGCCTCCAGGAGAATACCTCAAACAGAACTCACCCTAAGACTCTTCCTCCTGTCTCCCCAGCATGTCCTCCCTATCTTCCCTTGAGCTGTGTTGGTGTGTGCACATATAGGTGTCTTATGTGTATCTCCCCAAAGTCCTAAGGAAAAAAGTCTAATTACAAGAATATGTTAAAAGTATCCAGGTGTGGTGGCACATACCTTTAATCCCAGCACTCCAGAGCCAGAGGCAGGCCAATTTCTGTGAGTTCAAGGCCAGCCTGGTCTACATAGTGAGTTTCAGGCCAGCTGGGGCTATAGGGAGACCCTGTCTCAAAACAACAACAACAACAACAAAAAGTTGTAGAAGTATATTAAACTCTTTGAAATACAATGCACAAATTCTAATGCCTGTCTCAAAAAGACCAAAAAAATAAAAAATTCAGTTTGTGGGGGCTGGAGAAATGGCTCAGCGGTTAAGAACACTGCTCTTGCAGAAGACCTGAGTTTGATTCCCAATACCAACATGGTGGCTGAGAACGATCTGTAACTCCAGTTCCAGGGAATCAGACACTTTTTGACCTCTGAAGGTGTAGGCATTGCACGTGCGATACAGGTGCACTTACACATGTGAAGGCAATATATTCATACACAAAATAAAATAATAAAAATATTACAATATCTGGTGTGGTATAATACCAGCACTTGGGAGGCAGAGCCAGGCTGATCTCTTTGAATTCAAGGCCACCCTGGTCTACATAGTGAGTTCCAGGACAGCTGGGGCTACAGGAAGACCCTGTATTAAAAAAAATAAAAAAATATATTAAGAAAACTCCAGTTTGTGAGACAGAAATAAATGATAAATGCAAAGATTGGTGGGGGGGCGCCCCCTTGTGGAGAGACCTACAATTGCTGTATTGAGCTTCCTAGACTGGGGCCTACTTCCCCTAGCTCTGTCCCTTTAGGTTGAAAGCCTGGTGGTGATGTTAGACTCTGTGCCTCCCCTTCCATCCCCAGGCTGGGGGATGAGACCTGCATCTTTAACCTTCCTCCCCTTTGTCTCAGGCCATCTTTCTGCCCTGCCTCACTCTATCTAAGCTCTCTAACCTTTGATCTAGCCTGGTCTCTGGGCTTCCATCCTGCCCAGTCCGTCTTGCAGCCATACCCCAATCCAGGGCCTTCCTACAGGGCTTTCCAGACTCTCCTAGGCGTACCTTCTTTGGCTTAGTTCTCCATCCCAGCCACTGCCTTCTACGCTCTGCAGACAGCAAGATCTTTGCTCAAGACACCATCCTTCCTTTCCTTAACCACAGATCCTAATCTGCAGCCTTTTGTAGCCCAGATATGGCCACCACAGGGGCACCTCTTTAGCTCCCACATCTGTCCCCATAGCCAGTCCACAGTATGGACTTTGAGGCCTCTCTGCCTTGTGGGTATCTTTCTCATCACCTCAACCAGACCAGGAGTGTCCCTAGGTAGGGAGCTTGTTCACCTTTGTCCTTCCACAGGGCCATGAATATACATATAATCACTCGCTTGGGGTCACTATAGCCTAACGAACAGTAGCCAACAGCAAGGGCCCCTGTGGCTGCCCTTGCCCAGCTCCTCCTCAGCTCAGACACTTAAGGGTGGAGACAAGGAGAGAGTCCAGAAGTCAATGGGGGAAACTGAGCAGAGTGAGGGCCAGGGCAGCCCAGCCGGACACTGCGCTGGGTGGAGTTAAGGACTTTGTTCTAAATGGAGGGAAGGTAGCTGCCAACGCAGCAGGCAGGAGAGAATGAAAGCAAAACTGGATGATAAAAATGGCACAGAGTCAGAGCCAAGGGGAATCTGAAGGTTAGAAGCAAGAAAAGTCAAAGCTAAATGTAAAAAAGTCAGTGCTGGGATGAAGGCTGGAAAGAGGTAGATAGAGGAAGATGGTTTCTCTTTTTAAGATGATAGGAACATGGGTGATATCTCTCTCCTTATAAAATGTCTATATTTCCTTTAATTGTGAAAACAGCAAACCCAGGCTTAATAGAAAGGCAGTGTTAGAAGCAAATAATATTCCGATTAAGGGAATATGGGTTGTGTACTTCTTTTTTTCTTTTGAGCCAGGCTCACTATGTAGCAGTGGTCTAGAACTCACTATGTAGACCAGGCTGGCCTAGAGCTCACAAGAGATCTGCCTGCCTTTATGTCCTGAGTTCTATGCCACCACCCAGCAGTTCTGCACTTCTTCCAGCAGGGCTCCCATCCAGGGTGGAGGAGGGGGAACAGGTGTGGCTTGTGGCTCACGCATTTAAGACCAACAGGAATATGCAGGACAGTAGCACGTGGAGCAGCCGCAGGCCCCACTGCATCTGGGCCTCTTGTCGTTCCACGTAGTCCCGCACTTCGGTGCTCACATGCTCCCAGCTCATGTTGGTGCCCATCACTGCAGCCTGCTTCTCTTCCTGGGGAAGGAATGTGTACTGCAGCATGCTGTGGCCTGGCCATACCCAAGAGTCAGCCTCTTGGTGACATTTCCAGTGGCACCCCTCTCATGTTCCTGATCTTCCCAGAGCCTTCAGGAGTTGTCACTTCATCTGCTTAGCACCCTCTGTGACAGGCCTGCTCTCTCGAAGCAACATTAGCTGACACCATCTCACACTTGGCTGACCATTCCATCCCCAAGCCTCGGACATGCATTCCATAAGCTGGCATGATCCTCCACACCAGTAACCTCTTCCCTGGGCCTCTCATCTGTCCTTCTTCTTGTCTTGTTCCCTAATGCCTTCCTTCTTCCCCCTCCTGCCTTTTATCTGCCCTTCTCCCCGTCTCACCCCTGTGCCTCCTACCTTGATGTCAATATTGGCTGAAAATTCTCCATCCAGACCATGAATAGACCGGTTGACGGAGTCATAGGTTTGCCCGAAGTTACCTTCTACTGGGATGCGATTCCGACACCAAACCTCCATCACTGGTGGGCAGTGGAGCCAAGTCAGGGCCTCCCCATTTGGGCTGTGGACCAGGTCACGCTGGCCTCCTTTTTCCCTCTGAGCAGTTTCACATAGGAGTTTCCACCACACCCACTCCTCCCTTCATACCGTCCTAGGATTCTTCCACCTAGAAACAAGGCCTAATGGTTCACCCCATTTTTCTTTTTTTTTTTCTTTTTTTTTGTATTTTTGAGGCAGGGCCTCCATTTTTTAGTACCAGCTGTCCTGGAGCTCGCTCTGTAGACCAGGCCGGCCTTGAACTCACAGAGATCCACCTACCTCTACCTCCCAAGTGTTGGGATTAAAGGTGCACACCACCACGCCTGGCTTCACCCCATTTTTCATCTGCCTTTAATCATACCAAATACTAATAATGGACAGCATGTGGTAGCACACACATTTAATCCCAGCAGAGTCAAGCAGATTTCTGTGAGATTGAGACCAACTGGTCTATATATTGAGTTCCATGTCAGGCAGCTCTACATATTGATACCCTGCCCTTACCCTCACCCCCAGAATACTAATAACAGCATTCAGAATTTATAGAGCAGGTCCTGTGTGCACTTCAGTTAGTACCTGGCACACATCATCTCATTAAATTTCAAAACCCTTACAGGGATGAGAATTGTTACTATATTCATCTTTCCAAGGAAGAGCACAAACTCAGAGCTTACGTGAAACTCACCTTCACTACAAAGAGGTCAGCAGGTGGGTGGGCTCATGTGCCCACAGAGCCCACACCCTCTGTATCTGACTACTTTCCTACCTCACACTTATTATAGTCCCAAGGATTCAGTTCCCTAAACTTGGGGACCTCCCTACCCTCCTGCCACTGACCTTTGGCAATGCCACAGAAGAACCTGAACTTCATCGGCAGGCAGAGCAGGTGATTCAGGAGGGGAACCCAGATGCTTTGCATGCACCGTTTATGCTTTTGATCAAACCAGCGACGGCAGCTGATTATGGCCTGATTTACCACATCTGTAGCAGGGAGCAAGCGGGTGTTTGGGGTTCCTATGCCCTGTCTTGGAGCCTGGCCCAGCAGTTTGTCCCACTCTGCCCTGCCTAGGGACACTCCTCACAGGAGCAACGCATCTTAGTCTTCATCTCGTACATCTTCTGCGTAGACAGGTGGACTCTGCCTGGGGGGGCTCCCCGGGTCTCTGCCTCTGGGTTTGTTTCCTCCAAGTTCTCAGCGTCCTTAGGTGAATAGCCAGTCTCACTCTTCACCTGGGCATCCAGGTCCTCAAAGGAGGCGGAGATGTTCCGGGTCTGCGCCTTCAGTGAGTCTTTGCTGCCCTGGGGTTAGAGAGGTGGGAGGAAATATGGGATGGAGTTTACAGCATTTGCTGTTTCCCAAACTGTTCTCCACCTGTGCCAGGTTTTGGGCTCTTAACCCAGGCCTACAGGGGCCTAGGCCTGAGATACAGCCTTTCCCTCCAGTTTTCCGCGGCCTGCATGCTTGGCAGGTCTTCCCTCTCCCTAACTGCCCTGTCTTAGTCCCCAGACCCCCAGCTTTTCCTTGCCCCCCTCATTGCTCAGTACTTCCCATAATTTTGGATTCAACCCTTCAACCCTAATCTCTGACTCCCAAACCCCTCAGTCTCCTTTCCCCAACTTCCTATCTCTCCGACATTCTCAAACCCCTCCTCTATAGGCTTTAACATCCCATTCTCTAATCCCTTAATCTTCAAAGGCCAAGGTCCCCAATTCCTAACATACTAATTCAGATGCCCAGTGTCCTGCCCACTTAGGTGTCTGGAAATGTGGAGACACATATGTCCCAATGACAGGGTACTTTCCTGGCTTTGAGAACCCTAAGACCAGGGAGGGTTCAGCCATGTTTGGGACAGTGCCACAAGAATATGCCCAGAACATTCCCATCAGGATATCATGGATCAAGGTGTTCAGGTCAAGTCAACTCAGTCCTGAGGCTAGGGATCCCAGGCCCAGCTTTTTGCAGGGTCCTAACCAGTAGGTCTTTGAACACTGCCCTCAAGGGGGCTGTGGAGACACGCCAGGCCGCTCGGGTGTTGTTGATTTGCAGCTCCACGGTGCAGCCCAGTGATGATATCACTTCATTGAGGTTGTGCCGAAGATTGGCCCCTGGCCCTACCAGAGGAGGCATCAGTAGGTCACCTTCTGGCAGGGTCAGCCCCTTTTTAGACCCACCCTGAGCTCCTTCTCTGATGCAAACCATCTACTAGACCACCTTCTAGAGCTCCAATGATGGGCTTGAGTAAGTCTATAAGAGACTATGTTCTGGCGCATGCCTTTAATCCTAGCACTTGGGAGGCAGAGGCAGACGGATCGTTGTGAGTTCAAGGCCAGCCTGGTCTACAGAGTGAGTTCCAGGACAGCTGGGGCTACAGGGAGACCCTGTCTCGAAAAGACCAAAAGGGACTTTCTACCACTGGAAAACTAAGGAGGTCAAGGGATGGGAAGGGACTCTGTCAGGGAAACAGCCAGTTGGAACAGCTGAGATTGGACCTCCCCAGTTTTTCTTTTAACAACATGGTCCTCACTGGATGACCCACCCAGGGTCACTGCTGGCACTCAGAGGCAGCCACTCACCTGTGTAGATTGCAGCCAAAGCATATCCCAGGACAAAGAGTCTGCCTTCTTTTCCCAGCATCTTGGGTACCAACAAGAGACTGCCACAGCGGATGTGAGGAGAGGTCCCCCAGCCTAGGGCTCCCAAGCCTATTGGGAGAACCAAGGAGTGAAGAGGCAAAGTAGGGGCGGAGGCAGCCTCTTCCACCATGTTTACCAGGCCCCTCCTGGATCCATCCTGCCTTCATCCTCATTAACACCTGCTCTGATAGACTTCTCAGGCCACTCATTCATTCTTTCATTCATTCATTCATTCATTCATTCATTCATCCACCACCCATTTATGGAGTGCAGCTGTGTGTCAGTCTCTGGAAAGGCCTGAGGAGATAGTTAGGATAGAAAAGTCATGGTCAAGCTTGTGTTTGCCTGTGAGTGTGCCTGTGTGCATGTGGGTATCAGAGGCCACATCCAGGCTGGATGCACATTTACACAAGGCAATGAGGGGGCAGGGAAGGCAAGGAAAAGTTCTGCAATCAAGCGCTGGTGCACAGGGTAGTCAGAGGGGCGGTCAGAGCCCACTTGGACATTCCCAGTGCTCTGCCACCTGCAGCACTCGCGTCCCAACCCCTCCCTTGTGGTAACCCTTAATCATGTGTGATGGGTGGGTTGTGGCAGTTTCACATGTGGTCTTTGCAAGGAGACAGTGAGCTCCTTGAAGCTCGTAATCCAAGAGAGACAGACAAGTAAACAAATGACTACCACAGGACAGACGTGCTCAGTGTACCAGGGAGGGGCTTATGGAGAGAGCTGTGGAGCCAAGGAGGGTGTGGGTATTTCTGCAGGGAGGGGTGGGACTGGGAAGGCTGGACAAAGGAGATGATGTGTCAGCTGGGCCTGGGAGATGAGTAAGTGTTGTTAGGAGGCGCAGATGGTAGCCTGGGACAAAGGAACAGCATGAGCTAGTTAGGGAGGAACGAGAAGATCCCTGCTTGGATGGAGTCTTTGCCCAACGACGGCCAAAGCAAACCCCAAATGCTTCCACTCCCACTATTTCCGCTGTCCCCCCGGAATCATCATCATCGCTCACTGGGACTAGACCTTACTGTTGCAGTGCAGGGGCAGAAGCTGAGGCTCTGCACATGCTAAGAGAGTGCTGTGCACTGAGCTACACACCTCGTTCCTGGACTGAAACTTCCCACCTCTCTCAAAACCTTCCACTTCAGTTTTCACCAGCTACCAGAATGATCCTCTAAAAGCACAAATCAGATCATGACTCTTCTATCAAACTATTCACCAACCTTCTACTACACTTGGTGGACAGAATCCAAACCCTTTGACAAGCTTGATAGACCCTGGTGATATGGCCCCTCCCACCTTCTGCAGGGATCCCATGCGACTCAGCTTTTCTTTTTTTTTTTTTGGCTGTCACAGGTTGGGTCGAGACCCTCTAGGGGACTACCTAGAACAGGACTGTGTGTCACCCCTCCTTGGCTGAGCTGTAGAGCTATAGCACTTGATTAAAATGTTCCAGGTCCCGGCCTCCACTGGAGCTGAGAGGGTGGACCTGGTTTTCTCAGGGCAAGGGAGAGAGCAGCCACAAGTGCCCTGCATTCTCAGTATGACAGGTGCATGCTTTGGAAGTAAAAGGCCTAGAGCTTTGTACTCACAAGAGCACCATGTGTGTGCATGTGTGAGTGTGTGTGTGTGTGTGTGTGTGTGTGTGTGTATTCGAGCATGCGCGCACATGCATCAGAAAGAGGCTATGGTTGGCTCACAAAAGCTAAGAGAGTTCCATCTGAAGCCAGTCAAATGAAACTGCTCAAGTTCACATCACAGTGAGCTTCCAGAGACCATCAGTATGCCTGCCACATTAGGGCACTGGCAGGAAATTAAAGCACTGTTGATGATTTAAGACCTTGTCTCAGCACCCTGCAAGTCATAAAAACAAGACTTTGTCCCTTTTCCTCTAATTCTTCTTTTCTGACATCAGAGGAAACCAGGCCAGGCGGTACACACCTATACTCCCAGCACTTCAGAGGCTGAGGCAGGAGGATCCTGAGTTAAGCCCATCCTGGGCTCCATGAGCCTCTCAAAAAAAAAAAAAAAAAGTAGATAAAAAATAAATTGCCGGGGCTGGAGAGATGGCTCAGCAGTTAAGAGCACTGACTGCTCTTGCAGAGGACCCCGGTTCAATTCTCAGCACCCACATGGTGGCTAAGAACCATCTTGGGCTGGGTGTGGTGGTGCATGCCTTTAATCCCAGTACTCAGGATTCAGAGGCTGAGTTCAAGGCCAGCTTGGTCTACATAGTGAACTCCAGGCCAGCTGGGACTAAAAGGTAGACCCTGTCTCAAAAAATAAAAAAAAATAAATAAATTGCCATTGTTCCAATAAACTACCATGCCTGTGCAAGCAGCTCTAAATAAAGTGAGGGGGTCACAACAGAAGGCAACATGAAGGAGGAAGAGGGCTTGTTGGGAAGAGGTTTCAGTAGGTGAGGGAGGTGGAGGAGAGAGGGGAAGGGAGGTTGAAATGACTAAAATTCATTTTAGACATGTGTGAAACTGTCAAAGAACTTTAAAAATGGAAAAAAAAAAACAGTAGAAAGAGAAGGAAGGGGAGAAAGAATGGGGAGAAGTCAAGCTCCTCACTGCAGGACCCATGGCCAAGGAGCAGACTGAGCTGTGATGGATGAGCAGCGAGGGGAATGATGCTGGGAGAAACCGAGGGAAGTCCTGAACCCCTAAAGCTAAGTCCTGAGTCCTCAGCAGGACTGGGGCTTCCTACAAATCTGGATGAAAGGTCGTCTTCAGAAAACATAAATACAGTGTGAGAAGGGAAAAACAAAAAACATTTAAAGTGCAATCTTGGCTTTCTGGTCAGACTCCTTTATGTGTTCAATAAACTAGCGACATTAATTCCTTTGCCCTCACCTGGGATAGGTTTGGGGCAGCACATGAGTTGTCCTACTGACCAAAGAGATGTGAAAAACCTGCTGGGAAGTTTTCCTGGTTCCTGAAAATTGATGTGACAAAGGAATGGGCCTTCCCTCATTTCTGGTCTTTGAGGTTATTGAATGAAGATGGGAGGCTGGTGTTGGTGCAGGCATTTTGTAAGCTGAGAACCTCTGGCCAAAGATGAAGAGAAAAAAACTGAAGGACCCTAGGTGGTGTTTTATTTTTATTTTATTTCGTTGTTGTTTGAGATACAGTCTTAGTATATCCCACCAGGCTGGACGCCCCAGAGGAGCTTTGATGGAGTCACTGAGCTGGGCAGTGGATCCACTCAGACTCTGAAGCATGGAAGACTCTTTTTTATTCCCCCCCTTTTTGGTCTTTTCGAGACAGGGTCTCCCTCTAGCCCCAGCTGTCCTGGAACTTACTCTGTAGACTAGGCTGGCCTTGAACTCACAAAGATCTGCCTGCCTCCCAAGTGCTAGGATTAAAGGCGTGTGCCACCATACCTGGCGTTTTATTTTATTTTATTTATTTTTTGGTCTTTTCGAGACAGGGTCTCCCTGTAGCCCCAGCTATCCTGGAACTCACTCTGTAGACCAGGCTGGCCTTGAACTCACAAAGATTTGCCTGCCTCTGCCTCCCAAGTGCTAGGATTAAATGTGTGCACCACTACGCCTGGCCGTTTTATTCTTATTTTATGTGTATGAGTGTTTTGTCTCCATGATGTGTGTACCATGTGCATGCAATGCCTGTGGAGGCCAGAAGAGGGTGTTGGATCCCCTGGAACTGGAGTTTCAGGTGATTGTTAGCTACTGTGTGGGTTCTGGGAATTGAACCCACCCGGGTCCTCTGCAAGACCAACCAATGCTTTAACCCCTTCCTTCCTCCCTCCTTTTCTTCCTTACCTTGTGTTTTGAGATAGAGTCTTACTCTATAGCCCAAGCTGTCCTAGAACTCACTGCCTTACCCTCCTGAGTGCTGAGAATACAGGAATGAGCCACTATCCTTGGCTCTTCTTTATCAAACTTTTTATGAGATAAAACTTTTTAAAAAATAAGTCAGATTGCACTTGGGAGGCAGAGGCAGGTGGATCTTTGTGAGTTCAAGGCCAGCCTGGTCTACAGAGTAAGTTCCAGGACAGCTGGGGCTACATGGAGACCCTGTCTCGAAAAGACAAAAAAAAAAAAAAAAAGATTGGGCTGGAGAGATGACCTAGCGGTTAAGAGTGCCGACACTCTTACAGAGGACCCGGGTTCAATCCCCGGCGCCCACATGGCAGCCGAGAACCGTCTGAAACTCCAATTCCAGGAGAACTCCAGTTCCAGGGGAATCCAACACCCTCTTCTGACCTCCACGGCATTGCATGACACGGGTGCACAAACTTGCATGCAGACAGTACATTCATACACATACAGAAATAAATAAAATTAATTAAAAATAAATAAGTCAGATATTTTTTTAATTTTTAAAAATTTGTCATTGCCGGGCGTGGTGGTGCACGCCTTTAATCCTAGCACTTGGGAGGGTGAGGCAGGCGGATCTTTGTGAGTTCAAGGCCAGCCTGGTCTACAGAGTGAGTTCCAGGACAGCTGGGGCTACAGGGAGATCCTGTCTCAAAAAGACAAAAAATATATATATTTTTTAATTTTTAAAAATTTTGCATGTGTATGAATGTACTGTCTCCATGTAGGTTGGTGCACCTGTGTCGTGCAATGCCGCAGAGGTCAGAAGAGGGCATCGGATTCCCCTGGAACTGGAATTAAAGACAGTTCTTAGCTGCCTTGTGGGTGCTGGGAATCAAACCCGGGTCCTCTGCAAGAGCAGTCAGGCTCTTAACTGCTGAGCCATCTCTCCAGTCTGATATAACTTTTTTTGAGGTTAAACCACATTCACATAGTCTTTCTTTTCCTCTAGCCCAACCCCTCCCAGTGTCTCCATTCAGTGAATGCCACCTTCTCTGAGAAGTCTGCCCTGACGGCTTGAGCTAAGGTTGCTTCTCAACCCCTTCTCACCCCTACTTTGCTTTTCTTACTCCTCCTCCTCCTCAAGGGTATTTACTTACGGTTCACTGTTGTCTGCCTTTGGTAAGATTTATTTGTTTATTTATTTATTTATTTATCTATTTATCTAATTTATTTATTTATTTATTTATTTATTTATTTATTCTTTGGTCTTTTTGAGACAGGGTCTTCCTGTAGTATTTTTATGTTTTTTAAATGTATATGAGTGTACTGTCTGCATGTAGGTAGGTGCAGAGGTTGGAAGAAGATGTCAGATTCCCCTGGAACTGGAGTTAAAGACAGTTCTCAGCCCCCATATGGGTGCTGGGAATTGAACCCGGGTCTTCTGCAAGAGCAGTCAGTGCCCTTAACTGCTGAGCCATCTCTTCAGGCCCTAGTTTTTATTTTTGAATCAAGGTATTCCACGCTAGCCTGGAATCCACTGTGTAGTCCAGATGAATCTCTTTTTTTATTTTAAAATTAATTAATTAATTTATTATTATTTTAATTTTATTTATTTCTGTTTGTGTATGAATGTACTGTATCCATGTAGGTTGGTGCACCTGTGTGGCGCAATGCCGTGGAGGTCAGAAGAGGACATCAGATTCCCCTGGAACTGGAGTTAAAGATGGTTCTCAGCCGCCATGTGGGTGCTGGGGATCGAAACCGGTCCTCTGCAAGAGCAGTTGGTGCTCTTAACTGCTAGGCCGTCTCTCCAGCCCCTTATTTATTATTTTTTATGTGTGTGAGTATACTGTCTGCATGTACGTTGGTGCACCCGTGTCATGAAATGCTGTGGAGGTCAAAAGAGGGCGTCAGATTCCCCTGGAACTGGAGTTAAAGACAGTTCTTAGCTGCCTTGTGGGTGCTGGGAATCAAACCTGGGTCCTCTACAAGAGCAACCGGCGCTCTTAACCACTGATCCATCTCTCCAGCCCCCAGATGAAACTTGAATTCATGGTAATTCTACTGCCTCAGGCTCCTGAGTACTGGGATTACAGGTGTGAATCATCATAGCCAGCGATGTCTGTTTTTATTATAAACTTCCAAAGGCTGTTGCTTGTCTTACTCCCTGCTGGATCTCCAATAAGTGATGAATGAGTGAGTGAATGAATGAATGAACAAATGAACTGGGTTTCTCACTAACATCAGGAAGTGAGCTAGGGTGGTCATCAGCATGTCAGGAGGAGGTAGGGTTTGGGCTGTGATGTGTGGGCAATGGGAACTCTCTCATTGACAAGATATGTTGAAGGCTTCTTTCCTCTGAGCCTTTCTGTAAAACCCAAGAGGCAAAGCACAGATTGTTTTGGGTACAGAAAAACAATCCCCTGTTTCCTCCTGGCCCCCCAGGTCCGGGCATGTTCCCTATGTCTCAAATGCCCAGTGTATACCTGATACTAACCTGCCAAGCCGTACAATGCCACCATCTTCTGCTCTTCATAGATGTTCATGGGGTTCACCAGGAGCTGAAAGAGACCTAAGGGAACAGGGTGAAGCTGAAAGTCAGCAAAGGGTCTCAGCTCTGACCCAGCCTGTGCCCTTCTGCTCCCACACTTGCCTATGGCCAGGAGCCCTCCAGTACCTGCCCCCAGCAGGAAAGCAGTGGCAGGGAACTCGCCAGACTGGCGCCACAGGAACCGGTTCCAGGACACTGGAAGTCCCCAGTTCAGGAGCCTGTGTGTGGCTGGGAGGTGACACAGTTCAGTTTACAGCCCCTTCTCGATGAGATGAACTCATTAGGCTTAGAGGGCTTTGTTTGCTTGTTTTCATTCTTAAAGGGTTTTAGATTGATTGGTATGCATGTGTGCCTGTGTGACTTTATGTGTACCGCATTCACACAGATGGCCAGAGGGCATCAAAATCCCTGGAGCTGGAGTCATAGGTAGTGATAACTACCTGATGTAGGTGCTAGAAACTGAACCCGGGTCCTTTGGCAAGAGCAGTGAACATTCTTAACTGCTGAGCCCCCAAATGTTAGAGATTTTAAGCGAATGAGAGGCTGGGGGAATCTGATGGCAGAAACTTGTATATTGGAAGAGGTAGAGGAGCCTGAAGAAGTGAGGCGGGGTGAAGGAGAAAAGAGGAAAGGCCTGGGCTGTAGGGAGACACTGGATAAGAAGGATGGAGGTTAGAAGACTACAAGATGGAGGGGAGACAGGATGAGAGAAGCCCGGAAGATGCTGGGAAAGGGTGGGGTGTCGGGCTGTCTCACTGGTGTGGGGAAGTTTCCTTTGTTGTCTTCTTGCTCCATTCTGATCCTGTGTCATGTCCATCAGCCTATTCTAGGGAACCCCTTTGATCCCAGAAGTTGTTTCCAGGGTTCCTAGGCTGTGAGAGTCTGGCGAGAGAAGGGAAGAGTCCCCTGTGTCCTCTGCCTCAGAGCCCAAGACTGAGGTCTGTGTCCTTCAATCTCTCAGCTCTGCGATCCCTCAGAACTAAGTAATAGGTTCTGAGACCCCCCCCCCCAGTTAAAGCTCTGTGGAACCTTAGAACAGGATGAAGAATTCCAGGTCCATAGAATCTGGGGATCTCTCCTGGAGACAGACCAGCATTTAGTCTCAACAGCCATATCCAAAATCATGGATGCTGTAGAGCAGTCCTCCAGGGAGGAGCCAAGCATGGCACGGGCGATAGTCCGAAGTGTGGGCGCCTTTACCCTGGGTTTGTCCTTGGCCACAGCCTATGGCCTTTTGGAGCTCCTGGTGGAGGGACACAGCCCCTGGAGCTGCCTGGTGACCACTGTCACTTTAGCCGTTTCCCTCGGCTTGGGCATGGGGTTCTCCCGCCAGGTCCGTGCCACCGTCTTCCTGATGCTTCCCCAGGCTTTCTCCAGTGAGCTTCAAACCCTGTGGGCATGGCAGGGTTGGGGTGGGCCAAAGTATTCTGAAGGGTCACATGAGGAATTTAGGGACTGTCTTGGGGCTGGGGTCCTAGCTGTGATGGAGCTGTCTCCTCAGGACAGGGCCGGATGCTGCTGTTGGTGGCTGCTTTCGGGCTGGTGTTGCAAGGTCCTTGTACCAACACCCTGCGCAACTTTACCCGGGCCAGTGAGGCTGTGGCTTGTGGGGCAGAGCTAGCCCTGAACCAGACTGCTGAAGTACTGGAACGGGCCAAGCAGCCCCTTGTCAGTAAGTTCCACCCTGGCTTCCCATTGGCCCCTGGCCACCCTTATCCTGCAAGGTCTATTATCCTGCAAGGTCTATTGTCCTTTAGTCCAATTCCTCTCTGTTGGAACTGTGTCCTAGTGTCAAGGCGTCTGAGCCTGGAAAGCCTCTTTCTGGTCCAGCCAATCCCTCTTGCCCTTAGTCTCTCAGCCTCTTCCCCTGCCTGATTAACTGCCTTCCAGAACCCATGGCACAGGTGCCCTGCCTCTAGGTGGAAGCCCCCACCCCCCCGCAAATAGCTCCTAGGAGAAGAAGCCCCACAGTGATGTTGCCTTTGTCCCACAGGTGCTTTGACCAAGATTAAAGCTATTGCTCAGAAGGCCAAAGTGGTGGCTGACCGGGTTCGCAAGTTCTTCCGGTCAGTCATGGATGGAGTAAAGCATGTGGGTAAGCCTGTCAGCAGGATGGGGAGGTCAGAATGCACACAGTCTCTTCACCCTAGTACCTGTCCATGCCTGCTCAAGCTCACTGGACACAGCACATCTGACCACTAATGGGGGCAGGGCTGGTTGGTGTTACCCAAGTCATTAAAAAAGGCTGGAGGACCCCTACCCAGAGTACCAACTCCTCAGCTGTCCCCAGCCAGGGCCCTGCGGAATGTGTGGTACTGGCTCCTCCATATCGGTGACGTGTGCAACTCAGAGCTGGGCAACCCTTACACAAAATGTGCTCGGGTATTTGATGACGCCAAGGACAACTGTATGAAGGTCATGCCGCACGTCTATCACCTGTGTTATGTGATCATGCCCTTCAAACTCGTGCTCTGTGGACTTGCCAGCTGTGAGAAACCAAAGTGCTCCCTGTAGGGATACCTGAACATGAGGGCTGGAGTGGGCTGTGAAAATGCAGGATCATTCCCTGGGCACAGGGAAATACGTAAGGGCAAACGAATATGAAGCCTGGAAGGCTGCTGGGCTCAGTTTGGGGGTTGGGCAATAGAGAGGGACTGTGTTCAGGGAGGGGCAAGGGAGGAGGAGCAAACGTGAAAGCAAATGCAACAGGAAAGGCAGAAAGTCCTGGAGGGCCTGGGAAGGGGGTTCCCGAGGTGGGAGGGGAAGTCTCCATCTCTGCTCCTCCTCCTGATACTGAGCTCCACTAACTCAGTGGTCCAGGTGTTCTGCGTCATCCCCAAGTACATCCAACCCTTCTTGCGAAAGACCATCGGGACCCGTGAGTGACGCGTCCAGCCCCTGCAGTCAGTGCTCTGAAGCTGAAGTTTCCTAGTCCATGCGTGAGAATGCAAGAGTGGGACAGGGTCTTGAGAGGTCCTCCAGGCTAACGTCTAAACTGAGAAGATTGAGAAACTGAGGCCCAGTGAAGGGGAGGTGCTTCATCAAGGCCAGACTTCAGAGCAAGAGCTGGGAGGAGTAGGGCCTCCCCTCCCAAGCACGGCTCACGGGGTTCACTTGTGACAGAGAATGAGCTCCCGGCCAGGTCTAGTGCTGGGTATTAGGAAAGTGTCACTCTGTCCAGGCCCTGGGGGTTATGGCTGGTTTGTGAGCTATGCCGCTCCTAGGCTGAGACAAACCGGGTGCAGCTCTGCCCTCCTAACTGTCCCTGCTCATGTCTCCCCTGGCCTGGCTGGCTCCAGCCGTGATGAAGCTGATTAACCGGGTACGTCGTGAGTTTGAGTTCAACGTGACAGCCAACTACTACTTCTCCGTGGACCTCAATGCCTCTCGAAGCCTGTCCCAGGTGGCTCTGGACCTCCATGAGGCCATCAGCATGAAGCTGTACAGTGCCAGGGAGGTCTTGGCTCTGATGGGCTACACCACGCCTCTGCTGTTGGCACTTCTCTACCTCCAGTGAGGGGTTACTGGGGCTGGCAGGGGGTTAGATGGGCTGTGGGGGAGCTGAAGGGGCAACATGGCCTGGGGTGTGTGGTGGGTCTGCTTAGGAGAGTCAAGGCACCTCACATGCGCTTCCTCTCAGAGCCTTGTGGTACCGGTATGGTTACCTGAACCTGGACAATTTCGACAACATCTATATCACCAGACGCTTCCTGGACATGGAGGAAGTCCGCTCCAAAGCAGGGTTACCCACCGTGCTGCCACTCAGTAGTCGTGAGTCCCGCTCCTACATTGAGCCAGGTGAGGGCTCTGAGACTGGGAGAGAAGGGCTCTCGGTAGGCCAGGGCCTCCCTGAGTCCCATACCCTGGACTGTTCTGTGAAGCACAGGCATGGGCAAGAGGGATGACTTCAGACTGAGCTGGAGACGTGGTCCTGTCCATTCCTTTGGAAAATGCAGGCAGAGAAGGGAGTACCCTGGAGGCAGGCAGAAATAAGGTTGCATGGGGAGCAACATGGAGCGGGGATCCGAGGATGGGAAGGCATTCTGTAGTAAGGGCCAGAGGACTGCCTTCCTGGTAGGAATCAGGAAAGGAGGCGAGGAGCCCGGGAGCCTGGGAGCCTGGGCCTGAGAGCCCGGGAGGGGCTGCCAGGCCTGCCCACATCACCCCGTCCCTGAAGATGGCCCGCATCTTAGCCATGCTTCTCACAGCCTCTTCCCTTTCTGTCTTCTGGATGAGCTAATGGTCTGGGCTTGATAGGAGTAGGCACCTCCCTCAGAGCTGGGATCTGTGTGCAGAATTGGGGTATTGGGGCACACACTACTGACTACCTGGTCTTTCAGGCTCCATCTTCATGTCCCGACGGGAGAAGTTGTTTTATACCTTGGAGACCTTTTCTCTTGCCCGCCAACTCCTCCTCATGATACTCTTGGTCTTCCTGGACTATGCTGTGTTCTGGGTGTTAGACCTAGCCCGGTACCACCTGCAAGGGGAGATCGTGGCCCGCAGTGAGTGCCCATCCATTCCATGCACCCTCCTCCTCCCTAGAGCCTTCTCCTAGGGGAATATCTGGATGTCCTCATGTCACTAACATCCACCCTCTTCCAGCTGTAATTTCTGCCTAGTATTCAGGTCAAAGTCATAACATAATAGAGTGGGGCTCGAGAGATGGTTTAGGGGTTAAGTGCATGGGCTGCTCTTGCAGAGGACCCAGGTTCGATCCCCAGCACCCACATGGTGGCTGAGAACCATCTTTAACTCCAGTTCCAGGGGAATCCGATGCCCTCTTCTGACCTCTGCGGCATTGCATGACACGAGTGCACAAACCTACATGCAGACAGTACATTCATACATGTAAAAATAAATAAATAAAATTAAAAAAAAAAAAGAAAAACCAAAATCTAAGATAAATAATAAACCAAAGAGTGGTGGCACACATCTGTAATCCTAGCACTTGGAGGCTGAGGTAGGAGGACTGAGAGTTGTAGGCCTGCCTAGGCTACATAGTGAGACCCTGTTCCTAAAAGCAGTCAACATTCAGCCAATGCTTAAATAAGACTGCGTTGGTCATGGAGATCACGGAGGCCATCTAGCTGGACCACGGTGCTAGGACCGAGGCCAGGCCTCGCTCCACTTTGTACCTTGCAGACAGTGGGCTCTCCCCTGGGTGGGAAAGCAGGCCATGAGTGTCCCTTACACAGTGTCTTTGTGTAGGTCCTGTGGTAATGTCTATAACGGTGGAAGGGACTGGCTATTCAGGGAATATTTACCGTGACCTGGTGTCAGCATTTGACGTTCTGCAGGAAGGTAACGTCAGTATATTATCCCGGCGCTGCCTCATCCGTCCCTCAGAACCAGACACCCACAGTTACATCGCCATCGGTACTCACCTCACCTGAGGCCCTGGGGAACCAAGGCTGAAGACTGGGGGTGGGGAGGATGTGCCCAGGAGCTGGCTGGCACTGTGGGCCACAGGCATTACTCTCTCATTGTGTGCTATGCTCCCAGGTATCACGTGTGGCCTCTGCTTCTTCATCACTCTCTTTGGCAGTTATGTCTGCCGGCTGCGGCGTGTCATCTGTGCCTCCTACTACCCAGCCAGGGAACAGGTGAGGGGGCCCTTCTCAGCTGCCAGCCTCTGCTCCAGCCCCAGGTGCTAAGCTGGTGGCTATCTGTATTGGCTTTGGGAATCCTGAAGTCCTTCTGCAGACCCAGTCTTCTCTCCTCTGGTGGAACCCCAAAGTGAAAGACTGGGACTTGAAGTTTTCCACATCCCAGATAGAGCTGGGAGAAATTATGCTTTTTGAGGCAGGGCTGAGACACATTGTACCTCCAAGGTTTTCTAAAACCATGGGGACAGGGCAGTGTTAGCATATGAAGGTATGGATGGAGAGAAATTCCTCTACTCTTTTTTTTTTTCTTTTTTTTTTTTTTGAGATAGGGTCTCCCTGTAGTCACAGCTATGTAGACCAGGCTGGCCCTGAACTCATAGAGATTCACCTGCCTTTGCTTCCCAAGTGCTGAAATTAAAGGTATGTGGCACCACGCCTGGTTAGGCTTATTTTTCTCCTCACTTAGTGAGCATCTGCTGCATGACGGTTGCTGAGCTGGCCTTCAAGAGGCCAAAGTGAAGCAAGCAGTTGACTGTTCTGTGGGCCCAGCAGCTAGGTGCTTAGACATCATCACTAAGAGAAGAGTTTTGTTCTCTGAGACACACACACACAGACACACACACACACACAGACGCACACACACACAGACACACACAGACACACAGACGCATACAGACACACACACACACACAGACGCACATAGACACATACACATAGACACACACACAGACACCCCCCCCCGAATAAAGGAACATGGAAACCCAGAGGAGGGAAGGAATTGCTTCACCTGGGGATGTCCCAGTAGGCTTTCTGGAGGAAGAGTCATTTGAGCATAGAAGGATGAGATGGTGGAGGCAGAGGCAGGCAGATCTCTGTGAATTCAAGGCCAGCCTGGTCTACAGAGTGAGTTCCAGGACAGCCAGAGCTATAGGGAGACCTTGTCTTGGAAAAAAAAAAAAAGGACGAGATGGGCAAGGAGTGGGGATGGGTGCGGAGGGCGCAATGGGTAGATGGAAGAGGACAAGTGTATTCTCATCCTTGATCTCATCCCATCAGGAAAGAATTATTTACCTCTACAACATACTTCTGAGCCGTCGATCCAACATGATGGCCACAGTGCATCGTGCAGTGACTCGACGGGCAGCTGACCAGGGCCACATGACTGTCCTCCAAGTGCTAGCCATCCGGTGTGTCTGCCATACTTCCCTACAGGGTTGGGATGAGAAGTCAGGAAAAGCGCAGGAGGGCAGAGAGACCACTGTCCTCCCCAGGTGACAAGGGCAGGAGGTCAGAGGGACCACTGTCCTCCCCAGGTGACAAGGGCAGGAGGTCAGAGGGACCACTGTCCTCCCCTGTAGCCAGGGCTACAGGGAGACCCTGTCTCAAAAAGACAAAAACAAGGGGCTGGAGAGATGGCCTAGTGGTTAAGAGCGCTGACTGCTCTTGCAGAGGACCTGGGTTCGATCCCCAGCACCCACATGGTGGCTGAGAACCGTCTGAAACTCCAATTCCAGGAGAACTCCAGTTCCAGGGGAATCCAAGACCCTCTTCTGACCTCCACAGCATTGCACAACACGGGTGCACAAACTTGCATGCAGACAGTACATTCATACACATACAGAAATAAATAAAAATTAATAAAAAAAAGACAAAAAAAATTTTTTTGTTTGTTATTTTATTTATTTACTTACTTAGAGACAGAGACTCTTTGCAGCTCCAGCTTGTCTGGAACTCAGTATCTAGACCTGGGGAGAATTAAGGATTAGAATTTATTTATTTATTTATTTATTCATTTATTTAGTCTTTTTGAGACAGGATCTCTCTGTAGCCCCAGCTGGCCTGGAACTCAGTATGTAGACCAGGCTGGCCTGAAACTCACAGATAACTGCTTGCCTCTGCCTTAAAGGCATGAGCTATCACCCGTAGGTATTATTTATTTATCTAGACCTATAGGGAGAATTAAGGATTCTTTTTTATTTGTTTTGAAACAGGGTCTCACTGTAGCCCCAGCTAGCCTAGAACTCTTATCTATAACTTAGAAATCCGCCTGCCTCTGCCTTCCAAATGCTGGGATTAAAGGCATGTACCACCAAGCCTACTTTAATTTTTTTTTAAATTCTAGGTCTTTTTTTTTTTTTTTTTACATATATGAGTGTTTAGCCTGTGCATATGTAAATGCACATATGTCATGGAATCCACCTGGAACTGGTTGTTAGCTGCTATGTGAGTGCTGGGAACTGAACCCAGGTCCTTTGGAAGAGCAGCCAGTGCTCTTAACCATGAGCCATCTCTCCAACTCCAAGGACAAGAATTCTTAGGAGTGAGGGGTGAAGGGAAAGAGGAAGAAGAACGAGGCAATAGAGAAATCGTTGCCACAGAGGGATGGAGGTTAGACTGCTGGAAGGGTACTCAGCATTTGGAGGTTGGCGAGGGCAGCACTGGGCTAGTTGGGCTTGGCAATGTGACCTTTTCTCTTCAGGTGCCCCTGCCTGAGTCCATTCCTCAATCCATTTTTGCCACATCAATACTACTGCCTGGGCTGTGGACAGCCTGAAGAGAAAGACAAAGAGGATGGAGGGAACTTTGTGTCCTGCAGTACCCCAGGCTGCAAAGGTGAGACCCTGCAGAGCTGGCATCTCTCTGTAGTCAGTCATGGTCTTTCCTTTACTGAATTTTCTGGAACCTCACCATCATTAATAAGTATTTACATACAGCCCTCAGGGAGCTCGTGTTCCCAGGCTCTCCATGATCCTCCTGGGTGAAAGGGGCCCTGCAGTCGCTCCTGTGCATCTGTGATAAGGACATTCCCTCCAGAGGTGGAGTAGGGATGAGGGGGCAGGAGCCGACAAGCTCACGTCCCCTTGCCCTCCTGGGCTCCTCTAGGTCTCTACTGCCTGACCTGTTTCCGTCTCCTGAACAACACCTGCTCTGTGTGCGCAGCTCCCCTCTCCTACCAGGGACGTGTGCAGCTGGAGCTGTAAGTCTTTCAGTGGATGGAGTACGAGGGCAGTGGGAATAGCGCCCGTGCTCAGGGCATCTGTGGGCCACTGAGATGTTGGTTCTCTAGGGACTCTAGTGATGAAGAAGGGCCTCAATTATGGCTGGCTGCAGCTCGAAGAAGGGCCCCTGAGCAGGAACTGAAACTGCGACACCAGCTCCAGGAAGCACTGGGCAGGAGTCTCTCAGAGAGCCACAGCCCTGAGTCCAGGTGAGCAGGAAGCAGGAATATGTTGTCACATTTATACAGGTTCACTGGGCTCTGCAGGGAGGATAGAGAGCAGAGGAGACAGAGCTGAGGCGTGCTGGACACTACATTCCTGCCTGCAGTGGTTTACCGTGTGCCAGGGGACAGTGGCATCACATAGACAGCAACCTAGTACACAGCACCTGGTCAAGGAGTGATGCTATTGGGGCTGGGAATATGTTAATGAACACGAAAGAGAGAGAGAGAGAGAGAGAGAGAGAGAGAGAGAGGCCTTTAATCCTAGCACTTGGGAGGCAGAGGCAGGTGGATCTTTGTGAGTTCAAGGCCAACCTGGTCTACATAGTGAGTTGCAGGCCAGCTGGGGCTATAGGGAGACCCTGTCTCAAAAAGACCCC
>VZQC01007037.1:1189567-1324462 GCA_009823505.1 Rhizomys pruinosus | reverse complement strand
AACAAGCTGGGGCTGGAGAGATGGCCTAGCGGTTAAGAGTGCCGACCGCTCTTGCAGAGGACCCGGGTTCGATCCCCAGCACCCACATGGCGGCCGAGAACCGTCTGAAACTCCAATTCCAGGAGAACTCCAGTTCCAGGGGAATCTGAGACCCTCTTCTGACCTCCGCGGCATTGCACGACACGGGTGCACAGACTTGCATGCAGACAGTACATTCATACACATACAGAAATAGATAAAAATTAATTTAAAAAAATTAAAAAAAAAAAAAGAACTTAAGCTGTGGATTGAGGGTAGGGCTTGGAGGTAGAATGCATATCTTGTACATGAAGGCCTGGGTTGGAGCCCCAGTACCTCAGAGAATGAGATGGAGGGGTACAGGAGGAAGAGGAAGAGAGATGTGGGGGCAGGGAGGAAGGGAAAGATGGTACATGCCTGTAATCCCAGCACTCACTGAAAAGGCAGGAAGGAGGACCACACAATTTTGAGGCCTGCCATACTTACATACATACATACATACATACATACATACATACATACATACATAGTTCCAGGACAGCCATGTTAATATGGGGAGAGGAAAGAGGGAGAAAAAGAGAGAAAGAGAATATTACTGAAAGATAAATAGACCATAAGAGTAGAGCAGGCTGGACAGGAGGCTGTTTAGGTCAGGAGCTCTGGTGGCAGCCTGAGGAAAGAGGTGCTAGAATGTAGGATCTGTACTTGGGCCTGGGCAGCTCTTAGGGCAGGAGGAGAGGGAGGCTCTGGGGAAAGAAGACTGACCCAGTTTGAGACCAGAGAGATGTCTGTAGAGCAGCATCTGGCTAGAGATACCCAGGGATTGGTAGAAAGGTGCCCAGCAGGGGTGTTTCTTTAGGAGTTGCTGACTTAGGAACTAGGAGTATGGGTTTGATCAGCCCCTTCCCTGGCAGGAAGGAAGGGAATGGGGGCCGAACCTGGAAGAACTCAGCTTGAAACCTGAGAGGGGAGAGGTTTGAGAAATCAGGAAAGCAGGCGTGAATTCAAGGCCAGTCTGGTCAAAATCATAGTGAGACCCTGACTAGAGAGAAGAGAGAGAGAAGAGAGAACGAGAGATATTCATGGAGGAAAGGCAAAAGCCAAGCCCCCACAAAAGGCAGGTAGGCTGGGGACTGGAGACCAGCAATGACTTCATGGTTGAGAGAGCACAAATGTGACTTCTGGGAACATGTTTATGGTATTAAGATGGACAAAACCAAATCATGTAACCTATAATGACCCAAATATGTTTCCTGCATTTAGGGGGCCAGAAGTTGGAGGGTTCCTTTAATGTAACCATTATAGTTAAACAACAACAAAAAACTTTTTTTTTTTTAAGACAAGATCTCATTATGCAGCCCTCCCTGGCCTCAAACTCAGAGACATTTAACTCTCCCTGCTGAGATTAAGGACATGCACTACCATGGCCAGCTTTCTTTACTTTTTTTCTTGTTTGGTCTTTTTTTCTTTTTTTTGTCTATTTGAGACAGGGTCTTCCCTGTAGCCCCAGCTGTCCTGGAACTCACTCTTGTAGACCAGGCTGGCTTGAACTCACAAAGATCCGCCTTGCCTCTGCCTCCCAAGTGCTAGGATTAAAGGCGTGCGCCACCATGCCCAGCTTTTTTGGTCTTTTTTTGAGACAGGGTCTTCCTATAGTCTCAGCTGGCCTGGAACTCACTAATGTAGACCAGGTTGGCCTTGAACTCACAGAGAGGTGCCTGCCTCTACCTCCCAAGTGCTGGGACTAAAGGACTAACGGACTAAAGGCTTGTGCCACCACGCCTGGCTCTTTCTCTCTCTCTCTCTCTTTTTCTTTCTTCTTTCTTTCTTTCTTTCTTTTTCTTTCTTTCTTTCTTTCTTCTTTCTTTCTTCTTTCTTTCTTTCTTTCTTTCTTTCTTTCTTTCTTTCTTTCTTTCTTTCTTTCTTTCTTTCTTTCTTTCTTTCTTTCTTTCCTGGCTCTTTCTTTCTCTCTCTCTCTCTTTTTCTTTCTTCCTTCTTTCTTTCTTTCCTGGCTCTTTCTTTCTCTCTCTCTTTTTCTTTCTTTCTTTCTTTCCTGGCTCTTTCTTTCTCTCTCTCTCTTTCTTCCTTCTTTCTTTCTTTCTTTTTCTTTCTTTCCTGGCTCTTTCTCTTTCTTTCTTTCTTTCTTTCTTTCTTTCTTTCTTTCTTCTTTCTTTCTCTTTTTTAATAAGGGTATAAAGGTCTCACTCTGTGGCCAAGGCTGGTCTTGAACTTATAATCCTTCTACCTAGGCCTCCTGAGTGATAGAATGAAAGGAATGTCAGACAAATGACACAGCACCAAAAGATGTTTCTGTATCCATGAAGTTGAGGAAATGAAAAGAGAGCATTGAGGGCTGAATCTTGAGTTCAGTTCCCAGCATGAGGGGAAAACGAAGGGGAGGAGATGAATCAGATGGATGTAGATGAGGTAGCTTTAGAGAGAACCAGGCTTCCTGAGGCAGAAGAATGGAGATCCTTCTGAACAGAGTTGAGCCTGCTTGAGCCCGGTGGCGGGGGCCTCACTTTTCTCTGGGGAGTAGGAGGTGAGGGCACCTGCTGAGAGTGGCTGGAAGTGGGTGGTGGCAATACCTGCTGTGGGAGTGTGCAAAGAAGCTGGCTGGCCAGGCCGAGGGATTTCTGGGTACTGTTAAGCCCAGGCGATGTTGGAAACCCCTCTCCTTAATGAGTGCTTTCATGTTCTTGGTTAGGGTTTTGTGTGTGTGTGTGTGTGTGTGTGTGTGTGTGTGTGTGTGTGTGTATGACAGGGTCTTAGCATTGTAGCCCAGGTTGGGCTGGAACTCACTAAGAAGCCCAGGTTGGCTTAACCATTCCATAATTATCCTGCCTCAGCCTCTTGAATGTTGGATTACATGGCTTTCTCTGGCAAATGTGGTAACATGAATTTGAGGGTTGAAGACTTTTTCTAGGTAGGTTAGGGAAAGGACCAGATGAAGAGAGAATTATCTTCAGTAAAAGTATGAGATGGCTGACCTTGAAGAGGAAAAGTTGCTGAGCCCCCCACTCCCCTCAGCTGGTGGCAGGGGGAGTCCTGGTGAGGTCTTAAGGGGCAAACAGGATGGTTCAATGCTTTTAACCCCAGCACTCAGGAGGCAGAAGCAGGTGGATCTCTGTGAGCTGCAGGACAGCCAGGACTGTATCATGAGACCTTAGCTCAAATAAACAAACACACAAACAAACCGGGGCAGTGGCTAGGGAATTGTGGGACGAAGTGAAGTTCCTGAGTAGCCAAGGATGTAGGTGAGTGGGAGCCAAGGGGAAGGTCATCAGGGCCAAGGTGACTGGGATTGAGGTCAGAGCTAGATGGGTCCTCTTCTGAAGAAGCTGCCGCCCCAACTGAGTAGCTGGATTCAAGTGCTGCTGTCCCGGCAATGTGTCTAGAAGCCTAGCTGTCGCAGCACCAGTGATATACTGCTGGACAGCCAGGGCCTTTGTATAAACACTTAGGGCCAGCTGGGTCTGAGGATAAGTTGCATCTACTTGGGAGGACTGCAAAGAAAACTGCCCAGTTAGCTCATTCCAGGCTGAATGGGGCACTAGAGGTGGCGGGAAGGGAGGCAGTGTTCATTCTGAGGCTGCAATGAAGTTCCAGTCGATGAGCAGAAGGGCAGCCCAGCTTGGGGTGTGTGTGAGATGGTCAGTCATCCCCTAGTGGTTCTGAGCTTACTGGGCTACATGGCCTCAGGCAAGTTGCTGCCCACCTGTCCCTTAGCATCAGCCAAAAGCAGAAGTACAGCCACAGGCTGGCATGCTCTGAGTAGAGGGCAAAATGGCTGGAAGTAACAGGAGCTGGATCAGAAGAGACTGGGGGGGCAGGGGCCATCAGCCTGTCTTCCTCTCCTCCCAGTGACCAGGATGAAGAGAAGGGGCTTCAAAGGGAGAACCCCTGGCAGACCTTTGCAGAACTCCATCAGTCAGATGGCCTTCCTTCCTCCCCTGAGCCCTAGATACCAGTTCAGAAATCCACTGCACCTGACACCCCACTCCCCAACCTTAAAACTTGTCTCTTGCCTCTTCCTGATCCCTCCCATTCATCCCCAAAATAAAGGAACCAAAAGTGGACGCAAGTGTGAATCTTAAATTATTATTATTTCTTCCTGTCACTTACACCCAAAGTGGGGGCAGGGGTAGAGGAAGGGAACAGGAGCAGGGGAGAACGCCTTCCCCCACTAAGGCACTGACTGGGAAAGCCACAAGTGGAGAGGGTGGAGGTCAGTATCCCCCACGCTCTGGGACTAAGCCCCAGGTTTCTCCAGCCCTGCGCTCCCCATCACCTGAAATGCTAAGATGAGGCCCAGGACACCTGACCTCCTCCTAATATATTACATCATTACTTTTTAAATAGATACAGGGACTGGTCCCGCCACCCCTCCCTGTGTGACCCCCTCCCCACTGTTGGGGGTACCTGGGCAGCTGTGCAAATGGGCATGGAGGTGCATGGGGGGGAGAGCACCGGGCCCCTGAACCTGCCCCTATTAAGGAGGGGGAAGGGCCACTAGGCCAAGGAGGGGAAATAGTGCAAGGCAGAGCCCAGGCCGCAATGGGGGTCCAGCACCCAGCAAGGGAGGGGTAGGGGTGAAGATGCTTCTTCACCCCAGCAGAATTGGGTAAAAATGTGAAATTGGATTTCAACAAGACCAACAGAAGAGGCTATGTACAGAGTGAGGGTGGACTCAATCCTAAGAGAAGTGATAGGCAAGGATCCAGGGAAGGTTCCGTTTCCCCCCAAACCCACTTTCCCAGAGGCAAGTGAGCTGTTTGCCTAGGGCGTCGGCAAGGTGCTGGATCTCAGGCCAGGATGGCTGGGTGAGGTCAGCTCCCTGCGAGAGGTCGCCGGGGGGCGCTATCGCTCGCCGGACCTGGCCGCCAGATGGCGCTGGCTCGCCTGCTCCCCGATAGGCTACCCCAACCCTTCACCCCCACCCCACAGCCAGCGCCCGCCAGCCCGGGGGCGGCGTGAGTCAGGGGCAGCAGCTCAGGCGGCTCCAGCTCGCACCTGGGCGGGGAGGTGGGGAGAAGAGGGTAAGAAGCCCGGCCCGCCCTGCCCTCTGGCCCCTGGGAGGGAGCGCCGGGAACAAGACATTCCCTGCCCCAGGACGCGGGAGGGGAAAGGGAGGGCAGAGGAGGAGCTCCCTTTGCTGGGCGGAGCCCCTCCTGCTGCCCCCAGGGGCAGGCGAGCCAATCAGGCCACCCCGCCCCTTTTTTCTCCAGGACCCCATGACTCAGCGTTGGAACAGGGTGGAGGGGGACTGGGATGGCTCCGTCCTTACAGGCCCAGTCCCCCGTTTTTCAAGCTTCCACCTTGCTTTCCCCCACCAACCCTGTCTTTGCTACCCCCTTTGCATGATTTACTGCCAGGAAAAAGGAACAGAAACGAGGGAGGGGGTCTCAAAAGGGAGGAGAAGTCTACCCCCCCACCCCCGGGACACAGCCAAAACCCAGGGGACATGGAAGTGGGGCAAGACTTTGGTCCCAAGCCCCAGCCCCCTAGAAACCCGCATAGCCGAAGTGGGACCCCAAAAATCACGAATCGATTATTGCTTCTATTCCCCAGGAGCAGCTGGGGATAGGGACCCCACATTTACAATAGAGCTGTAAATTATTATGAATAACTCCTTGGGTGATCACCCCAATCTGGAGAGCCTGTGCCCCAAAACTTCAGCTTGGGATTGGAATGAGGGCTCTGGGGGAAGGCTGAGGGCCTGACTCTGATGCCAGGTTGGCATCTCTGACCCCAGCTCTGCTTGTCCTATGTGCTCCCACTGCTTGGCAGGGGTATCCCCGGCTTGGTGCTGCTCCAGCCCGGCCATTTTTTCCCTCTTTAAGAGGACTCCATGGCACCTTCAGCCTGTGGTGTGGTGGGTGTCCCCTCCTCTTCCTCCTCCTCCTCAGGGGGCCCAGGGATAGTGACTGGAGCCCCCGTGGAGGCTGACTGCTCCCAAAATCGAGCCAGAGAGAGGCGGAAGGTGTCCAAGTGGCCATTGGAGAGGTCAAGGCCAGCAGAGGAAGGGGTGGTGGTGGAAGGTGGTGGATAGTGAGGTGGTGCATCATCCTTGCGGCGCCTCCGAGTGCGCACCTCCAGGCAGTTCTGGCCTTTGAGGTGGCGCTGCAGGTGGTCCTCCTTGGCGAAAGCCTTGTGGCACAGGTGGCACTCATATGGCCTGTCCCCAGTGTGCAGGTGCATGTGGTTCTTGAGGTCATAGCTGTGCAGGAAGCGGGCTGGGCAGTGTGGGCATGAGTAGGGGCGCTCTCCTGTGTGCTTCCGCATGTGGATCTTCAGCTTGTCATTCCTGGTACATGCAGGGGGGAAGGGGCAAATGTTCAGGGCTGAGGACAGGACCCCAGGCCCATCCTGACCGTGCTCCCAGGCCTTGTCCCACCTCATCTTCCACTGTTTCCCCATTACTGCCCTTTCTGAGTGGCTTCTAGCTTAATGGGCTCAGCCATCATCCAGTCCTCGGCCCCGGTACAGCCTTCTTGGACACCATAGATTCGAGACCATCCCTCCCTCCCAGTCGCTCCTCCCACTCCAAGAACCCACAAGAGGGCTGGGCCCCTACAAACAGCTACTGTCCCTCAGCTCTTATACCCACCCCCCAGCTCATGCTGGGGCCCACCCTGCCTGCGCCTCACTTGATGCTCACCTGGTGAAGCGGACCCCGCAGACCTCACAGGCGAAGGGCTTTTCACCGGTATGGGTCCTCATGTGGCGTGGCAGTTTACCTGCCCCGTGGATTATCTTGTGGCAGACTGGGCATTCTTGGGGCATCTGGGAACGGCGTTTGCGCACCAGCTTGTCTTGGCCATCCAGGCCTGGTGCCAGGGCATCCTGGTGCAGGGAACTAAGGTAGGCCATCAGGTCTGGATCGATGGCATCCTCATCCGAGACTGGCTCCTCTGGTGACAGTGGTGGCTCACTGCCCTGTGCTAGCCCAAAGGCTGGGGGATACGCCAGCTCCTCCTCTTCTTCCTCACCCTCGTAGACCTCATAGTTCAGGGGCCCCTCGGGAGGTGAGGCAGCGCCTGTGGGAGGGCTACAGCTGTCCCCCAGCCCGCTGCCCCCACTGCTGCCTACTCTGCCCACAACCTTTTCTTCCTCATAGGTCAAGGGATGGGTGGGCACTGTGGGCACCTCAGGGGCCAGGTGGTTTGCTCGGGCCCCCTTGGTTTGCAAGAAAGCTTTCCGAGGCTTGCGGCTGCGGCGTGCAACAGGCCGAGGTGGTGGTGGTGGCGGTGGTGGGAGGGACACCTGTGGAGGGCTGTCTTCACCATTGGGAACTCCTGAGGCTGTGGTGGTGGCGGTAGCAAAGGCCTCCAGGTACTGTCGGGCTCGCTCACAGTTGTCCTCATCTGGGCTGGGTGCTTCTAGCCCACTGCCTTGTAGAATCTCCATGCAGGCAGCAATGACACATGGGATCTCCAGTAGCCGGGCAGCTTGGAGTACAGCTGGCATGTTGGCGCTGCTGGTGGTCAGTGTGGCTGTGTAGGCAAATTCGAGCAGGGCGCCCAGGGCCTCAGGCCCTACAAAGTCCAGCTCACACACACCGGCCCCTGCTCCTCCACCAGCTGTCCCACCACCCCCTGCTCCTGTCACAGCACCCCCCCCTCCCTCAGTGAAGAGCTTCTTGAAGTAGTGGCTGCAGGCAGCCAGCACAGCCCTGTGGGTGCGGTACTCAAGACCCTGCGTCCTGATTGTGAGGTCACATAGGTGGCCGAGCTGTCGCTGCTCATTGAGGCAGCTCAGGAGCTCACTGCTGTGGTCTGGGAATGGAATTCCAATCAGGCCTTCAGGGCTCGCCATCTTCGCCATCTTCGCCTGCAGGGTCAAGCAGAGGAGAAGGTTAAGAGCACATAGTTCTGTAGGGGAGTCTGGGAAGAGGTAACAACGATGGCTAATACTTACTGAAGGAAGGAGGGCCACATGCTAGATGTGGTTTTTTTTTTTTTTTTTTTTGGTCTTTTTGAGACAGGGTCTTCCTTTAGTCTCAGCTGTCCTGGAACTCACTATGTAGACCAGGCTGGCCTTGAACTCAGAGATCTGCCTGCCTCTGCCTCCCAGAGTGCTGGGATTAAAGGCGTGGGCCACCACGCCTGGCACTCGACATGCTTTTGAATGCTCTATGCTCACTCGGTATTTCACTGTGTGACTACTCTCCACCTCACTGACAAGAAAACTTAGGTTCAGACAGATGAGCCAACTTTCCAGGTAAAGTGCAGAGCAGGGCTCATACCTGGGCAGTGCACCCAGACTGCACTTTCCTAATTCTTGTGCTATTCTGTTCTACCTCTGTGGAGTCCTGCCTTTCAGTTTCCTTGTAGATACTTCTGCTTTACCTCCTCATCATTTCAGAAGAAACACTGGATTGGGAGGTAAATTACTGGAGTTCTGTTTAGAATTGAAGAATTGGCTAGCTGGGAGGGGCACACACACACACCTTTAATCTCTTAATCTCAGCACTCAGGAAGCAGAGGCAGGCAGATCTCCCAGTTCTGGGCCAGTCAGGGCTTGAGAAAAAAGCCAAAAAGCAGCTAAAGGGTCCAAGTGTCTGTGGCCCCCGTCACCTGAAAAGTTCTAAGGGTCTGTGAACGGAGCCTCCCCATAGCTCTGCAAAGTGCCAAGGAGAGTTTAGATTGACATTAGACCAAAGTCTGCTGGAAGCCAGGAGTGTCTGGGTGGTCACACTAGCACAAACAAGAGGGGGCCTTCCCAGCCTCATCCTCCTGCTTCTGGAGCTCCCCCCCACCTGCCTCCCCCAAGCCGCCAAAGGTTCATCCTTGCTTCCAGATCCCCTTTCTACAGGGAAACAGCTCCAGGCATCCCTTCCTCCCACATCCTCCCTCCTCGAGTCAAGGAACAGCTCCCTTTGCTGGGGTGTCACTGGTGCAGGTACTTCCTGCCCCCACACAGATAAGCGTCACCCCTGTCCCCTCCCCCACTCCCAACAGGTCAAGTTCCAGTCCCACCCTGCCCTTCCCCCTCAGCGAGCTGGTTCCTCCCTCCCCATTCCTGGAGAGCCTGCCTCAGCAGAGGATCATGGCGGGTCCTCCTCCCTGGAGGGTCCAGACTGCCATCCAACCGTGGGGGTGGGCAAGGGCTGACATGTGTGACCTAGCTGAATAACCTTGAGCAAGTTATTGTAGTAAGGGGTAAATGAGGCCTACCTAACACACAGTAGCAGGCCACTGGCCTAGCCCTCCCTCCTTAGTTATACTAGACAGGGCTGGGAAGGAAAGTCGGAAAGCCGCGAGGGCCCTGACATTTTGTGAGTCTAGATCTAAGACGGGGTTGGGGCCTGGAAAGAGCTGGGCTCTGGAGTCAGCCAGGCTTGAGTTTGAATTCTTAGCTCCATGATCTTAAGCAGTGATTTTATCTCAGAGCCTCTTTCCTCATCTGTAATACAGGATAATTCCAGCTGACCCCAGGGGCTGTGGTGAGGGGTAAGCGGGGCCAGGTGTGGCATGGGGCCTTATGCTCAGTAGGGGCTCAGTGGTCTAGCCTCAGGGCAGATTCCAGTAGCACAAAAGGTCTTTGCAGAGAAAAGTACTAGGAGACAGGTCTACCTCTTCCCTCAAGGCACCCTGAGGGAGCCTGGTTACTAAGCAGCTACCTGACCTTGGACAAGTCACTTCCTTTCCTGAGGAGGCCTAGTCCTCATCTGTACAATTAAAGGCTAGTTCTGATGATCCTTCAGGCAAGTCCCACTGACATTTTGTCAGTGTCCTCTCTGATACTTAGCTGATCAACTCTGGCTATGGATGGGGAAGCTGGGTTTTTTTTTTTTTTTTGAGGAGGGGTAAGGATCACAAATCTTCTCTTTAGGACACAGGAACTGCATTGTTTTGGTCTGCCTTCCTGCTTGTCACCTTCACTGCAGTCAGTGCCAGAGCTCCTGCATGGAAGCACCTACTCATCTGTCCTGGCTTGGATGCCTCGGCCAGGAACCCTTAAGGAATCCTGTTCCCACCTTAAGTCCTCAAACCACTTCTCTTCCTGGGAGACCAAGCAGTCTGCGAGTTCCTTTTCTCCTAGTACTTTGCAAATGGTAGATGGCCCCAGGAGTTTGGAACAAACAAAAATCTGGCCGGCAACAAGTGGCTGCTACTTCAACAGTAGTGGTGCCCTCCTGGGCCCAAGCGCATCATGTCCCTCCTAAGGGGCATGGGTGGGGCTATCCTTGGCTGGAAGCTGGGCACATGGCTCACCCCATCCCTCTCCCTCTTTCCCTGCCCACCCCACCCATTCCCGTTGGTAAACCCGCCTTTCTCCCACCCTAGGGCTGGTCTCTGTGGCAACTTGGTATGGCAAGGCCTGCTGATTGGCTGATCTTGCTGTCAGGTCACAGGCTCAGGGTGGTTCACCACCAGCTCACACAAGGCTTGAGCAAGGGTGGGTGTTTAACCCCTTAGGCTCAAATCCAATGCCTGTGGCTGCAAGGTGGAAATGAAGGACAGGAGAGGCAGATTCGCAGGAGAGGAGAGGGTGTTCGTGTGGCTCTCCAGCTTCTGGGAAATCCCCTAGCCCTGGCATCCATGCCAACTGAAGTGCCACCTGGAACTATGCTGGTGCCAACCAGGCCAAGGGGGCACTCCTAGCCCCATCATCAGGGAGGAGTTGGTGGGGTGGAGGCCTCCCCCTTCTTTCTGCCAGGGTGGGGCACTGATGCCAGTGTGCCCACTCCACTTTGGGCACCCTTCCCACATCTATATCCCAGAGGGCCAGTCCCCTGACGCCCCATGCAGGCAGCCCATCCCCACCCAGCCTGGCATGCCCCCTCTTGCTAAGACCTTGTGGGCATGGGTGTGTATGGTGGTTGGGGGGGCAGTTGTGCCAGAGAAGCGGGCAAGGTCTGTTTGGTCTGTTTGCCTGGCAGGGGAAAGAGCTGGGGGCCCCACCCCATTGTTCCCCTCTTTTCCGCCACCCCCCTAGGCTCCCCTCATTGTCAGGCCTGCTAGACCGGCCAAGCAGGTGGGCAGCTTTCTTGAAACTGGGCCCTGTGTCAAACCTGCCCCAACCTTGGTGCGTGTGGGGGGTGAAGACTTGAGGGTGATGAGGGGGCAAAGGTGGGAATTCTTGTCTCCTACCCATCAGTGCCTGAGGGCACCTGCCAGAGTGTGTCCACCGCCAAGAAATCGAAAGGCAAGGGTGCCAGCTCTGTCTTGGAAAGGCAAAGGCAGCGAGAAGTCTTCGCTGCTGCCAACCTCAGGCAGTGTCCAGAGTCGGGCTGGGGGGCACCAGGGCCGACCCTGTTGGCCGGAGCCCGCTGAAGGGCAGGCATAGGAGGCCCCGAGTGGGGCAGCCAAGTAAAGCTGCCCCCCCTTCTCCCTACCCTGGGGATTAGGGGACTGAGGCTTAGTGTGGTGGGCAGCAGGAGGAACCAGGATTAGTGGTGGAGAAAATAGATAGGGTAAGAGACACAGACCCCCTCCCACCTCCCTACCCCAAGGCTCCAAGGTCCCTTCTCCCAGCTCTGCCAGGGAGCCAGACAGGGCCTAGCTTTTCTTGGAGCAGAAGCTTGGGGAGAGAGAAGGCAAGGACTAGGTTGAACCCCCTTCCTGCTAGGGATGATGGAGACCTGAGGCTCTGCCCGGCGCTCCGGGTGCCCTGGGTGGTCACCCCTCCCCCCTTCTTTCTCCTTTCTGCCCCCAACCCCCACCCCAACTCCAGCCTCAGGTTCTCTTCCTGTTTTTTTGGAACTAAGTTTGCACGAAGCTAGGGCTTTGGCCTGTGGCTGGACCAGAGGCCTGGCGAAATTGGGCCTTCAGTCCAAAGTCCTCAGGAACCCAGGACTTCTTACTCCAAGGCTGGCCCATCTCTTCTGAAGGCTTCTGGGGCCCAAAGGCTATGGACATCTGAACTGCCCAGTTGAGGAGGCAGGATAAAGGGGCTGACCCACATGTCACTGGAGGATTGGGATAGCTCCTGGGCTCATGGATGTGGGAACACTTATGGAGCCGATCCCCCCAGCCCCTCCAAGCTTCTGAATGCCTTTCCCATCCCCCATGTGACGCTTCCCCCTCCTAACCTCACCACCCCCAGCACTCACACTTCCTGGGGGCCAGAGGCGGGGAAGAGAGACCGCAAGCCACGAAGGGGGAAGGTGGTGAGGGGAGTTGTCTGCTTCCCGGTGCCGTGGGGGTTAAGGTCTCCCCAAACCCCCCAACCCTGATGCAGGGGCTCCAGACTCAAGAAGACCTCGCTGCTCCTCCACGTCTTTTTCACACACAACATCAATTCTAGTACACAGCCCTTTAGTCCCACCAAGGAGAATGGGACAGAGATAAAAGATGGCGGAGGAAGGAATGGGGCAGCCCTGTCCCAGACCTTCCCTTCCACCTTTGGGAACACCTGCCCATCAGCCACCCTTACTCGGTCTTTTTCTTGGACTTCTCTTTCCTCTTTCTGTCCCCTTCTTACTTTATGTGGCCCTTGCCTTCCCGGCACAGACTCCCCCTTTGCTTCCCAGTCTCTCTCCACACCTGTCTGTCCTTCTGTCCTTAGGCCTCCCGGTAGGAACCATCTTCACCTCATCTTTCTTTTTCCCCCTTCTCAACAAGTCCCAGTAAAGCCTCTCCAGAGGGGAACATTTGCCGTGTTCCAAGCCGCCCTCTCTTCCTTCTGGGCCCATGGGATGGAGAGGGCAGAGAGAGGAACCTAATCAGGGCTTGTTCTGCAAGGCCTGGTCTTGCCAACAGATGGCTGAATTTGGGGCATCCACAAGCCTTATGGATGAAACAGAGGACAAAATTTGGGAACCAGTTGGGGAAAAGAGGTGACAGAGATGGGGCGTGCAGAGAGAGCGGATGTGGGGTAAGGGGGACAACGGGTGCCTCTCTGCCCGTCAGAGTTTCCAGCCCTGGAGCTGTCGGACTTCCGCCCTCACCCCCAAGTGCCCACCCTCAGCCAGGTAACTGTCCACTTGGGACAGACCCTGGTCATCAGGGTTCCCCGCAGGGGCGGGTTGGGCAATGCCAGGTCTCCTAAGGGCCTGAGATCTACAAGGTGCCAGGGTCTACCTTGTGTCGCCTTCCCCCCAGCCATGTCTCTGGCTGGGTAACTGAGCTGGCTGGTAACCCCACACCCGCCTAGCTGCAGGCAGAAACCTGAGCCCCCCAGCCCCAGAAGACACCCCAGCCGGGTCCCCGGAGCCCAGCTCCCTGCCAGCCTGTCCAAGCTCCTGGCCTGGCCCAGCACTGCTCCAGCGACCCCGTCTTCTGCCTTTCTTGGTCCCCTTGGGTCCCTTAGACTCTCTGAAGCCTCCCCGCACTCCAACGCCTGCCTCCGCTCCTCTGGTCCCCAAATCCTCCAGTGAAATCTGGGCACCCTTTTCCTAGCCTGTTTTTCAGTCCTCCTCTGACCCTTGGCCAATTCTAGGCCTCCAAGGCTCCCCTGGGGCCTGACCTCCTGAGCCAGAGCAGGGCCTACTCACCTGAATGCTGAGGGGCCTTGCCGGCAACTCCTCCTGGCCCCTGGGGGCAGCACGTTGGGAGGGGTGGGGGAGGGCTGGCTGGGGGGGGGGTAGGGTGGCTGTTCCCCCGCTCCAGCTCCCTCCTTCAAAGGGGCCGCCCACGACCTGGCCCAGCCCCTCCCCCCTACAGCCTTAACCCTCTGGGTGCTGTCCCCCTCCCCCCAGCTTGGAGGGAGGGGTTACAGGAGGACTGGCAGCGTGGGAGAGGGCCCCGAGTGAGTCCCTGCCTGCAGTACCCAAAGCCCCAGCGGTCCCCACCCCCGCCTGTCCTTACTCGGTCCTAAAAGGGGAAAAAGGTGAGGGGTAGGAAAGGTAGGAGCTGGGCCAGTCCAGGAGGACAGAGGTGAGGAGGAGCATTGGGAGAGGCTGCTGGAGGTGGGAACGGGAGAAGGAAGAAGGGAGGGGAGGGGACAGGAGGCAGCAGTGGCCAAAGAGGGAGGAGGGGAACCCTGGACAGTCAGTGCCAGGGGTGACAGGTGCCCAGGTTCCAGCCCCTCGGGGTATGTGGGATTAGGGAGACCCTAAGGGGCCCTTCAGACCCTAGCAAGCCCCTTGCCCCTTGCTGGGAGCTGTCCGAATTCTCCCCACCCAGTACCAGGCTAGGGCCCTCAGGGGCTGGGCAAGGCGGCACCCGCCCTCCCCATAGCCTCACCCCAAACCCACTCACATACCACAGATCCTGGCCAGGGCGCCAGCCCTGCCAACCAGGCCAGGGGGCAGCACTCATGCCAGACCCCAGTGGCCAGGGGGACAGAGCTGGTTGGGGAGGGGATAGACAGATGGGGGGAACTGTAGGCACCGAAAGAGGAAGGAGCTGGCAGGGGGCATCTGCTGGGAAGCGCCTAGCCCCACCCCTTGCGCAAGTCACCGCCACCCTGGCCGGTTGGGTGGGACCCGCCTGGGCCTGAGGGGCAACTCAGGAAGGCTCTGAGCTGAGATGGGTGGCCACAAAATGTCATGTAACTCCTAGTGTCCCTTATTGCTGGAATGAAGGGTACTTTAATGTCCTCTGGACAGTAGGCCCGCCCCAAGTCCTACTAGGTGCAGAGAGAATCACAGAAATGTCCCCTAAGGTACCCCCCCTGCTACCCCCAACAGCTGCTGGCTCAAGGCCGCTGGCCTGCCGCTCCTCACCAGCTCCCGGCCCGGTTGGCAGCTACCCACCAGGATGCTGGCAGTCCTGCCCTCCTCTCCCTCCTACCCCCCTGCTCTCAGTGCCCTATGCCAACTGTGGGCCTGGGGTGGGGGAGGGTCACCCTGTGCCTTGGTGCCAGGCAGGCAAGCCTAGGCCCCTGAGGTCCTACAGATAAGGCCCAAGACCCTGTCCTCAAGCCACCTCCCCAGGAGGAAGCATATTGCTTAGGACTTATACAAGAACCTGGACAGACCTATGAGCAGTTACCAAAGGTTCCACACCCCAAGATGAGGGCCAGAGTTTCTCCTGTCAGCAGGCGCCAATCTCCCACAACCCCCCAGGCAAATGCTTGGACACCAAAGTCCCTACAATTCCTAAGAGCTCCAGTCTAAAGCCTATAGCCTACGAGGGAATAGGGTGGGGCTGCTCCCTGCCCTTTGATCCCTGTAAAGGAAGGGAACCAGCCTGGAGGGCAGGGGGCAGGTAGGAGTTCATGGGGCCCCTCATTTACAATGCCAGGGGCATCAGAGCAGGGTGTGGGCATCTCTTGGGTGGGGCTCATCTTAAGGTGAGGATGCCTCAGCCTGGGAGATGGATGCCAGTCATGGGGACATAATGTCATACAGGAATGTAATGACAAGAGTAAAGTGGAAAGGGTGCAGAAGGGCCCTCTCCACGTTGCAGCCCACCAAGTACTGTGGGCTGCAACATGGAGAGGGCCCTTCATCCAGAAACACTTCCAAGACAACCTAATTGGGAGGTGGAGGTGGACTACAACTCCCAGTATGCACCACAATTGCTTTGTGTGTACCTTGGGAGTTGTAGTTCCCTCTAGAAGCCCTGGGTTCTTCCAAGAGCTTAGCTGATAGGGTTGGGAGAGAAGACTTGATCACAGTCTTCTAAGTGAAACTTTTTTTTGAGTCCTAACTGGCCTGGAGCTCACTCTGTAGACAAGGCTGGCCTTGAACTCCCAGAGATCCGCCTGCCTCTGCCTCCCGAGTGCTGGGATTAAAGGCGTGTGCCACCACGCCCGGCCTAAGTGAAACATTTTTCGACGATCAAATTTATAATGTAGTTGTTACAGCCCAAGAAGAGGTAAGTGGCTAGGAAGTCCATGGTCGGGGAAGAGGACCTCCTTGCTCCAGGCAAAGGACTAGGAAAGGAGAAGGAAGGAGGAGAGGATGTCTGTTGAAAGGGGTACATGGGTGGGGAGGAGCTGGGGAGGGGGTGGAAACAGGAAGGAAACTGAAGCCAGAGACATGAGGTCGAAAGCAAGGGCTTGGGGGAGCCCCGCTCTGAGGCCTGGCAGGGACCGGGAAGGCATTTCCCCTGCTGCTCCAGTGACCTGGGGAAGCAGAAGAGGAATTAATGGTAGCAGTTTTGTGTGGAGCGTGACCGGCTCCATCTCCCTGCCATCAGCCCTCGTTTGTCAGGAGCACCCTTAAACACTGGATCTGGTACGGGTATTTTCTGGTTAGGAGGCTCTGAAGGCTCTGGGAAAGCCAGAAGGCAGAGCAAGAGTTTGGGGCATTTGAGGGCCAGGTCTGCTGGTAAAGCACATACATGTATTGGGTTCAGGTGTGAGGTCAAGGCAGAAACAGGGCAGAGACCATGGCAGGTAGGAAGCCTCAGAAAAAGAGGGCTGAGGGGGCCCTGTGCCACCTGCTTCCCACCCGTCTGAGGCTATGGGACAAAAAGAAGAGGGAGGGCTTCTCTGAACCCATGAGGCATTTGATAGATTTCCCCCTGGACTATCAGCCTGTCAACAAAAAAGATGGTACCTCAGGGAGCCAGATGACAGATAAGTGTCTTTCAGTGGTGGAGATACATGAAGGTCAGAAGTGGGCAGAAGAATGTGTTTGAAGACACTTTTTTCTGTGTTTCCCAAAATTCCGAGACAGATGCTGACAGGCCACAGCCAAGAGGCTGCCAAGACCTGAGCCTGGCTAGGTGGTGGGGTGGTGTCTTTCTTGTCCCCTAAGCACTTGATGGTGAATCAGAGTTGCTCTGTCCCCTTCCTCTCAGTCCCCCAGGCCAGCCTTTGGCACCTGGCCTTTTGTGTGTTGGCAGGACAGGGGGGGGGGGCGGCGGCAAGGCAACTTCAAACTGTCCGGGCAAAACGTCAAGTTTACTCACGAGTTTACTCAGCAGAAGGAGGGGGAAGAGGCCAGAGCAGGCACACCCCATGCCAGGGTCCTATCCATCTGCCGGTCCCCACTTTCCTCCCCCACCTTCCTTTTCAGCCCTAGGCCAAAACAGGCACAAGCCCCAAGGCCTGGTGGCAGGGCTATCTAACCCTCAGGAAGGTCAGAGCCAAGCAGGCTGGAGGCAGGAAGCCCTGAAGCAGGCCCAGAGGGTTCTAGCAGAGGGCAGTGCCCTGCCTGGAACCCATTTGCTCCCCATTTGGGGGCCTTGGCGTTAAGCAAGAACTGGGTCTCTAAGCTCTCAAGTAGAGGGCCAGGGCTCCTTATCAGAGCAGTCTGGTGGGTAGTAACTTCTGACCCTGAATGTCCCGGCCTAGGCTGGGCCTCAGGTACCAACATGATAACATTCAGGATCCAGGGCTGGTTCTCTCAGCCTTGGCTTGGAATGGGGGGCTGGCCCCCTATCTGACCTACTTCCTTTTCCTCCCCACCTGTTTTCATTCTCTGCTTCTCCCCAAGCCTTCGCTGTCCCCACCCCAGAGGTGCTCCGCCCCCCATGCCCGCTGGGTCCCCTCCCCCACCCTTCCCCAGGGTGCCAAGTGCAAGCACACAAAGGGCCTGATGGTGCATTGTTAGCCCAGCCCCCGCTGCCCGCCGCGCCCTCCTGGGGCAGGCACTAGGCCAAGGAGGAGCTGGGGGCCCTGGGTGCCAGGGGGCACCATGGGGAAGGGGGAAGAGGACAGCACCTGTCCCTCAGACACTGGGGTCATATCACCAGGGCTGACTAGTGGTGAGAGGCCCCATCAGAGCAGGCTTGTCTCCTTGACACCTGAGCCTAGTGGGCACTGCCTTCTTTCCTCCCCAGAGCCCCTTTCTGGTGGTATTAACTCCTTCCTGACCCTCCTGTTCCAAGGCTGGGGGTGTGTGACACCCAAGGGAGGAGACAGTATCTGGGGGGGGTGTCTGCAGGCAGCAGCAGCGTGCCTACAGCAACCGTGTAACAGAGGCACACTGGGGGAGATGGGGTCCCGGGGGCCAGAGACAGAAGGCACTTGGCAGAGATTTCTCCTTGTTTCATCAGCTGCTCCAGGGGGAGCCCCCTGTCCTTCTCCCCAGTTACCACTGAGGATCACTAACTACCACCCAAACCTAGTCACAAATAAGTTCTTTTCTAGCCCAGCAGAACACTTCTTATGCCTAGTATCTCCTCCCAATCTAATGTCCACTCCATGCCAGCTCTACTAACAGTGCCAGGAGGGTACAGGGGTGACCAAACCAGTTGGTGTGTGTGGGGCAGCATAAGGCAACCCCATAATCCTCCAGGCCTCAGAGCACCCCCCAACAAACACACACACACTCCCTTAGGGAACAGAGTTCCCATCTTGGTTTAACTCCTCACTGTCCAATCTGGCTCCCCAGACCCTGGGTGAGCGGTCTCCCTACTCCAGGAATAAGTTGGGGGAAGGAGAAATAGCTGCGCTGACTCATTCCCATTTTCAGCTGCAGCTAGGGGGTCTCCACGGCATTCGGGCTGGGGTCAATTCAAGAACGCCCTCCACCTGGCCCGGAAGCCAGGACAGCTTGCCGGTCTCCCCCTCTCCCCAGCACCCACTTCCGGTGTCCCAAACTAGGTCAGCAGCGCTCGTTTCCTGTGGGTCAGCTAGCACCGGCGCCTCTGCCCCTCCCCTGCTCCGGACCCAGGCTCCCCGCCTTCCCCCCCGCCCCCCAGGGCGCCCCGAGGTCTCACCACGTCTCAGCCGCCCTTTGATACATGGGGGTTGTGCGGGGCGGGGGGCAGGGGACCCGCCCTCTCTCCAAACACTAGCAGGGCCGGGGCGCCAGGGCAGGCACGTGTCCGGGCACAACCCGCTGCCCACGCTGCCCCCCCCACTCCCGCCCCCCCTCGCTCTGGCCAGGACACGTCGCTGTCTTACTTGGGTGGGGTGGGAGGAGGGGAGAGAAAGCTGGAAATTGAAAGCAGAGCCCCCCCAACCCCCTTTGAATGGCAACCCTCTGCCCGCGGCGCACGTTAGGTTCTCCAGCCCGGCGCCCCCAACTCGGATTAGGGCAGGTGCGCCGGCGCCGGGCGGAGGCAGGAGAATTCTAGTCACCCACCCTCGCTCTGGAGTTCCAAGAGCAGAGCTGAATTGGAAAAGGTGGCGGTGGGACTGCAGCTTGAGGGAAGGGAATGTGATTAAGGAGCGGGAGAGGAGAGGGGTCGTGTTGAGGCTGTGGCTGAGCCCCGCAATGGGGCTAGAGAGACTACGCGGCTCTGGACGAGCAAGAAACCAAATAGTCCAGCCGGTAACTTTCCCCCAAGCCGCAGCTCCTCGGGAGCACCTCCCCCCCTGCAACTGGCCGGGATCCAGCCCACCGCGCCAGGGGGCGCGGGGCAGGGGGGGCCGCGTTGTCCTAGTTAGAGTCCGTCAGCGTTTCCATTCCCTCAATTCCGTCGGGTCTGGGGTCTGCCCGCTAAAGTCACAGAGGCGACTTGGGCGGACGTTCAGCGCTGCTCGCTCCCTCTCCATCCCGTAGCCCACACTCTGGTATCACAAGTGCAAAGAAAGTTTCTAGAGACCCTCCGCCCAGAGTTGGGGGCGGCAGTAGTTCTCGCTACCTTTTCCTCTCAGTCAGAAGCAAGTCCAAAGACCCAGGAAAGCTACTGGGAATGGGACTGGCGGAAATCTGGTCTGCACGCGTGTGCTTACGGGGGTCTCACTTACAGGACGGACGAAGGACACTGCAGTAGGCTGGAGACTAGTGGACCCCAAACCTAGGGACGAAAAATGGGGTTCACTCACCTCTCGGGCTTCTGGTCCGCGGGCTGAAGCTGCAGAGGCACAGGGTCCGGGAGAAGCGCGTCCCCCGCCAGGCCCGGGGGCTTGGGGGCCTGCTCCGGTCCTGGTCAGAAGGCCGCGGTCAGTCGCTCGCCGCTCGCTGCTGGGGGGCTCCTCCTCCGCCACCCTCTGCCTCCTCCTGCTGTCCGCCCCCCCCTTGGCCACTGAGAGCCGCACATTCACCTGGCTCCCACCCGCCCCCCCCTCAGGGCCCGCCTCACCTGTCCTGCTGTCTCACCTGTCCTCCCGCTTGCTTTCCCCCCATCCCTCCGCTCCCTCACCCCCCGACCCCCGCCAACCCCCCAAACCCCCCCCCCACCCTTAGCAACACCCTCTGTCACTTCCTGGTTTTTCATCCGCCCCCCCAGGCTCCCCCCTCCCTCCGCCCAATAAGGACATAAACTTCAACCTAGCAGACCAGCTAGCGTCTACTGGGAGCAGACGGGTCCCTCCCTCCTTTGTCGCCCCTACCTTGGAGCAACGAATTTGTCCCCGGAGCCTTTCCCACCCTTCTCCTTTCCCTTCTTTCCTCCTATCTCCCTTCACCTGCCACGATCCCTCTCCCTCTCTCCTTTCCACCACTATCTCGTCTAGTCCACCTTAACTGGAGCTCCGCCTCCGTCCCGCGTCCCGCCCTCTGCTGCAGCCCAGCCCCACCCCCTGCGCTGCACCGCCCTGCCCGCCCATTGGCCTGAGCACCCGCCTATCCCGAGTGGGTCCCGCCTAGGGATCATCCAGGGAGGAGGTGGAGCCTGGGGCTGGCCTGAAACCAGAAGGGGAGGGAGGTAGAGGATAGTGTCCGCAGTGGCCCGGGAATGGAGCAGCCCCTGCGAGGCTTCCAGTAGCCCTAGAGGGGCTTCTGTGGGGTTAGCACCCCGGGAGGGAGGAGTACGAGAGGTTAGGGATAGACTACGTGAGGGCAAAGATCCAGGATTTTAAGAGTGGGGTCCCGCGAGGGGCTAGAATCAGGAGGGAGGGGAAGAAAAGCTAGTCTGCAGCTCCAGCCCCTGTACCCCCCCCTCAAAAGAAGTGGGGGAGTTGAAGCTGCGGGAAGCCTGTGTCCCTCCCCACGCGTGACGGCGCCCCGTGGGGAGGGAACATTGCCCGGGGCAAGGAGCCTCCGTGCTCCAGCCTGTGCCCGCTGCAGCCTTGGCATGGTCCGAGGGGAGGGACCCTGCAGGGGAAGGGGGAGGTGCGCTCCCGCTCGGGCTCTGGCTCGCGCCTCTGTCCCGCCGGTTCCCTTAGTGGAGAAACTGAGTCTCACCGTGAAAGGGGAGTCCGGACGCGGATTCGCTGGGACACCCAGGTGGCGATAGGGGCCCGGGTGTCTTAGGATGCATGTTCACGTGGGTTTGGGACGCAGGGGCATCCACATTTCAGTGCCCAGCGAAACGCAGCGGCGAGCGACGCTTCCAGCCGGGCCTGCAGTGCTGCGTACCCCGAAAGGCCCTCCCACAAGTGTGCAACGGAATCCACGCGGCTCCCACGGGCCGGCTTCGACTGCAGCTGTCCGCCAGGCCGAACCGGGTGGGACTCGCTCCCCTTCCCTACCCCCTCCGCAGGGTCCTCCCTCCCGTTCCAGCAGGTGGCTCCGCAGGACACCAGCTCAACCTGTTGGACCACAATGGGCGGCGCCAGGGGGGCCCTGGCCCTCACCCGGGCTGACCCGGGATCCCCGCGCAGGGGGAGGGGCGGAGTCCGTCCTTCCCTCCCTCTTTCTCCTTCTCCCCCCGCCGTGACTCAGCCTCGGGGCCGCTGCCCTGCTCTCCCCAGCCAGGGGCGGAAAGTGTGAGGCACCCCGGAGTGCCCAAGCCAAACCAAACAGCCCCCCACCCCAGACATTATCTCACTGGAGAGCTAGGGGGGCACTAGAAACCAGGGGGTAGCAGTAGGCACTGCGTGCTCCGGGTGGAGCGATCCGCTCCGGGTTTTCCTGGCGGTCGTGTCCCCCTTGGGTCCCTAGGCGGGTCACGGCTCCAGGTTTTCTTGGCGGCCCCACTGGACTGATTCTGGTCGGAAGGATCCTAAGCTTGTAGAGTCGGATTCGGATTTTTTCCTTCCTTCTGATGTCAGGGTCACACTGAATAGGGAATAGGCCAGGAACAAGGCATCCGTGCTAGATTCAGAAGGAAAACACAAGGAAACTGCTTTCACCAGCAGGGTACAAGGCCTCGGGCGAGGATGAGGGTAGGGGCAGGAAAGTGGTCCAGGGCCTCCAGAGACTACGGGAGGGCGCGCAGCCCAAGGGACCCGCGCACGCCGCTGCTCGTTCCCTCCCCCATCGCTGGGGGTCCCTTCTGGCTGGACTCCGGCGGAATCTTTCTGCGGCTGCTCGCCACTCCCCACCTCGGTACCAGCGGCCCTGGAACCTACTGTGGTTCCTCGGTGGCCCTTTCCCATGTTTTTTTCTTGTGGTACAAACAGCTCCCTTTCCTGTTCCAAGCAGGGAACCCGGACTTGAAATGCCTGCCTACCCTCAACTTTGGGCCCTAAACCTGCCAAACCACTGAGGCAGAAGAGACCCAGAAGCCTAGCCCGGGCCCGGGCCCCGCCCCCTTCTGGGGAACCCAGGCGCCACTTTTCCTGCCCCCCCATCCACCTGGACGGGTATTGAGAATTGGATGGTGAATGTGGGGCCTGAAGAGGCTGTCTGGGGACTGACGAGCACCCCAGACTCGCCCGCCCCGGCTTAAGTCTTCAGGCAAATATCTGAAGTCTAGACGTAAATGTTTGAGGAAAGTAGTAGGTGAGTAAATAAATACCCCGAGAGTCGGATGTTTGCCCTGGGAAGGATAGAAGCCCCAGCTAGGAGGACCACATTCCCAGGTCTGGGGACAGCGACTCCGGAGTGGCCAGTGCGGTCCACGTGCGCCGAGGTTAGCTGCTGAGAAGTTGCAGCTTGCTGGGAGCTCTGGAGAACATGCGCGGGCGGCTCCCCAGGCGAGGCTCCGCCGGCGCGGGGTCCTAAAGTGAGTCTGGGGGCTTGTTTCGGAAGGTGGGGTGCTGAGCAGAAAGCGCTCCTGCCTGCGCCCGGCGCCCACCTCTTCCCCGCGCCCCCCCTTCGCGGCGGCCTCCGCTTCCCTCGAAAAACCCGCCGCCCAGGAAACCGCTGGGGGCGCTCAGACCGCAGCCCCTCCCGCCTGCCGCCCCCCAGAACCCCACCGCGACCGCCCAACCCACCTGAAGGGGCCGTGGCTGACGGGGGTACCCCCTCCTACCGACTCCCCCCGACACCTGCGGGTAGCTCTATTTATAACTCCGCTCCTATTCTGGGCCTCTCGGCTGGAGCCCGCTGCCGTGCAGCGCTAATCGCCGCTGGGATCTCTGCGCCCCCAAGGGCCGGGGGAGGTAAATTTAGCTTCAGGAAGCTCTGGGGAACTTTTTCCAAAACTCCACGTCCCAAAGACAAAACAAACCCCTCTGCGCACAAGCCTCTCGCCTACCAGACCTGCCAGCAGGTGGCGCAAGTCTCCTGACAGCTAAAGCCTAGCTAGGTGGGTAGAGCAGCTGCGTGGAAGGCCAGGCCGGCAAAGTGCTGAGAGCTACGGTTGGAAAGGCCGGAGAGTCAATGCGCTCCAGGAGGAAGAAAAACGAGGAAGGAATCCTTGGACCACAGAGGAAAAAGGGCGGGGACTTCTGTGTGTGGATGGGGAAATTAACACACGTAAAAGAAGAGCCTCCGCCTTTGCGGGGTTGGGGGCAGGGTTTATTTATGCTCAGGTGGTAACCGGAATGTCCGCCACACTGTTCCTTTTCCGGTGTCTCTCCGTCTGGGAAATATGGACCCCTTCTGCCTGGAGATCATTACTATGAAATCCATTTTATTGCTTGCAGTGACCTCTCCCTCTCACACTCCATCCCGAGGTTCTACATTCCATGTTATCTAAATAGACCTATTCTTGCCCTGGTACTTGGAGGTCGCTCTAGTTTGTTGGCCTTGTCTGCCTCATCCTACCCCATGGCTGGTAGAGTGAGAACTTCCCTCCCTGTGCTGGCATCTTGTTCCTACACACCCTACTCCTGCTTTAGTTCTTGAGTAGTAGTTTGCATGCTCAAAACCCCAGTTCATCTTTTTGGAAGAGAGCATTGGGGAAGTGCGACCTATCTCCCTTCTAGAGTGGGGACCTGTGGGATAGGAACAAGAAAGATTGGGTGGGTTAAGTCAAAAGTATATAGATGTGACACCCAAATGACTCAGGAAACAGAGAACAAAGATAGCTTACTGCTGAGGTGGGAAACAGGTACAGCCTAGGAGGGTACTATCCACATGTGCTTGGCTCTGCTTCCTAGGGCAAATAAACCGTTGTCATCAAGAGAGGAAGCCCTGAAGCTGGGCGTGGTGGCACAGGCCTTTAATCCTAGCTCTTCGGAGGCAGAGGCAGGCAGATCTCTGTGAGTTCAAGGCCAGCCTGATCTACATAGTGAGTTCCAGGACAGCAGGAGCTATAGGGAGACCCTGTCTCAAAGAAGGGGGGAAAAAAAAGAGAGGAAGCCCCGAATTTTGATTTTTAATTTTTGAGATGGGCATCTAGTTACCATGTTCCCATGCTGGTCTCCAACTCCTGGGATGAATCAATTCTCCTCCATCAGCCTCTAGAATAGCTGGGCAAACAGATGTATACCACCAGCCTGGCTGGCCCTAAAGTTGAGACCTGAAAATCTGGATTCACTGAATAACTAACTGCCTATTCTACTGTAGTGTTGACCTTGGGATGCATCGCTTCACCTCTTTGGGTTTATTTTTTTCACACTGTGATATAACAATAATTATTATTGTTGTCTTTTTGAGACACAGTCTCCCTGTAGTCCCAGCTGGCCCTGAACTTGCCATGTAGACCAGGTTGGCCTTGAATTCACAGAGATCTGCCTGCCTCTGCCTCCTGAGTGCTAGGATTAAAGGTGTGAGTCATCATGCTTGGCATGCTTGGCATATTTAAAATTCTTAAAATAAAGAGCATTTGTGAGGGGAGTTACAGGCAGTTTCGAACCACCTGATCTGGGTGCAGGAACTGAACTCAGGTCTTCTGGAAGATCAGAGCAAGAGCATTTGGGGGGGGCATCTTTTTGAGACAGTGTTTCCCTGTAGCCCCAGCTGGCCTAGAAACCCACTACATATACCAGGCTGGCCTTGAACTCACAGAGATCCGCCTGCCTCTGCCTCCTGAGTGCTGGGATTAAAGGCGTGTGTCACCATGCCTAGTGGAAGATTTTTTTTTTTGGTCTTTTTGAGGCAGGGTCTCCCTGTAGTGGAAGAACGTTTAGCCACTGTATACTTGGACTCGTTTAGTCCAGGCCAGCCTCAGACTAGAGGCTGCCCCCTTCTCTTCAACTCCCAAGAACTGTGTTATAAACATTAGTCACCACACTCAGTCTGAAATAAACTTGTAAAAGTCAAAGCACTGTATACTACAGGAAGGGTTTTCAGATGCTATATGAGCTTTTGTTGTTCATCTTTCCGGAGTCTTTCCACCTTAAAGGCTCTTTTTCCAGCTGCTGGTCTGCTCTGGCTTCTGTTAGTCTTTATTCCTCTTTTCCTACCCCAGCTCCCACCACCCATCCCACCACAGCACGCAGCCCTGGACTCTGCCTTCCTCCACTTACCACTTCCCCAGTAGTCTTTGCCAAACATCTCCTCCTCTGGCAAAAGCCTCCATGCTCAGACCTCAGACTCTACATTCCACCTCTAGGCACAGCTTAATGGGAATGGGGCCTAAGAAAGGAAAAGAAGGCAGCAGGCCAGGGCTGAGTTTGGGAGGGGCAAGAGCTAGCCAGGCAGGGTGCAAGCTATGAAGAAAAGAAGAGGTCCAAAGCCAGGCCTGGTGGTGCATGCCTTTAATCCCAGCATTTGGGAGGCAGAGGCAGGCGGATCTTTGTGAGTTCAAAGCCAGCCTGGTCTACAGAGTGAGTTCCAGGTCAGCTACGGCTACAGGGACACCCTGTCTCGAAAAGACCAAAAAAAAAAAAAAAAAAGAACAATCTAGGGGCTGGAGAGATAGCCTAGTGGTTAAGAACGCTGGCTGTTCTTGCAGAGGACCCAGAGGACCCAGGTTCGATCCCCAGGGGAATCGACACCCTCTTCTGACCTCCGTGGCATTGCATGACACGGGTGCACAAACCTACATGCAAACAGTACATTCATACAAATAAATAAATAAATAAATATTAAAAAAATAAACAATCTAGCTGGGCATGGTGGCACATGCCATTTATTTATTTATTTATTTATTTATTTATTTATTTTTGTCTTTTTGAGATAGGGTCTCCCTGTAGCCCCAGCTGTCCTGGAACTTACTCTGTAGACCAGGCTGGCCTTGAACTCAGAGAGACCTGCCTGCCTCTGCCTCCCAAGCTCTAGGATTAAAGGTGTGCGCCACCACACCCAGCTTCTCTCTTTTCTTTTTTGTCTTTTTGAGACAGGGTCTCCCTGTAGCCTTAGCTTACCTGGAACTCCCTATGTAGACCAAGTTGGCCTTGAACTCCAACAGATCCATCTGTTTCTGTTGGGATTAAAGGTGTGTGCCACTTGGTAAAATAAACAAATATTTAAAAGACAAAGAATGTGGAGATCTAGTATTTTGAGTGCCAAGCTTCCATAACAAAAATGGGCAGCAGGCAGTTCTGTTACTGCCATACCCACTGTTCTCTCTACAGTTTACTATTAGTTATGTCATAACTATGTTACTTATAGTAGGTTAACCAGCTATGAAAAATAAACATGCAAGACCAAAGCCAGTCATGGTGGTTCATGCCAGTAATCCCAGTTTTCAGAAGGTTGAGGCAGGGGAATAGCCATTAGTTTCAGGGCCAGCCTGACCTATATATTAAGACCCTGACTCAAAAGAGCTAAATAAGTTAAAACAAAATAGCAGGGTGTGGTGGCACCCACCTTCAGTCCCAGCACTGTAAAAATACTTAAAAAAGCAGGACATGGCCATGCACACCTTTAATCCCAGCACTTGGCAGGCGGATCTCTGTGAGTTCAAGGCCAACCTGGTCTACATACTGAGTTCCAGGACAGCTGGGGTGACAGGAAGACCCTGTCTCGAAAAGACAAAAAACAAAACAAAACAAAAAAAAAACAAACACACAAAAAACTAACTAGGGGCTGGAGAGATAGCCTAGCGGTTAAGAGCACCGACGCTCTTGCAGAGGACCCGGTTCGATCCCAGCACCCACATGGCGACTGAAGAACCTTTGTAACTCCAATCCAGGAGAACTCCAGTTCCAGGGGAATCAAGACCCATCTTCTGACCTCCGCGGGCATTGCACAACACAGGGCACAGACTGACATACAGACAATCCATTCATCCAATACAAAAATAAATAAAAAAAAAATTAAAAAAAAAAAAACCTAACTAAAAAAAGAGCTTGGAGATTCTATCTATCATCTATCCATCTATCTATCTATCTATCTATCTATCTATCATCATCATCATCTATCACCTATCAATCATCTATCTATCTATAGATATAGATATCTTTTTTTAAATTTTATTTATTTTTGTATGTGTATGAATGTACTATCTGCATGTAGGTCTGTGCACCTGTGTCGTGCAATGCCACGGAGGTCAGAAGAGGGTCTCAGATTCTCCTGGAACTGGAGTTACAGATAGTTCTCAGCCTCCAAGTGGGTGCTGGGGATTGAACCCGGGTCCTCTGCAAGTGCAGTCAGTGCTCTTAACCGCTAGGCTATCTCTCTGGCCCCAGATATAGAAATCTTTTTTAAAAAATTTTATTTATTTCTGTATGTGTATGAATGTACTGTCTTCATGCAGGTCTGTGCACCCGTGTCATGCAATACTGCGGAGGTCAGAAGAGGTTGTCCATTCCCCTGGACCTGGAGTTCTCCTAGAATTGGAGTTTCAGACGGTTCTTGGCTGCCATGTGGGTGCTGGGGATCGAACCCCGGTCCTCTGTAAGAGCGGTCGGCGCTCTTAACCACTAGGCCATCTCTCCAGCCCATAGATATCTTTTTATGTGTATGAGTGTACTGCCTACATGTGTGTAAGTGTACCAGTATTGTATAATACCCATGGAGGTCAGAAGGCATTGGATCCCCTGGAATTGGAATTACAGACAATTGTTGGCCGCCATGTGGTCACTGGGAATCAAACCCAGGTCCTCTGCAAAAGCAGCCAGTGATTTTAACCACTAAGCCATCTCTCCAGGCCCCAAGGCTCAGGTTCTGACTTAGATCCTTCATGAACTTGCCCCACATTTGCCACCAGATCAACTTTTTCCTTTTTTCCTCATCACCTAATATCTATATAGTTAAGAGTCTATAGTTTTTGTAGAGGTTTTCCCTCCTACTAGAATATGTATAATTGCAAGTATAGGAATCTCTGCCAGATCTATCCAAAGCATCCAGACTGGTATATAATAGACAGTAGTATTTGTTTAATGAATGAAGATACAATATTTATTAAATAAAGTTACAAGTTTACAAACAGGAAGTTAGTTCCCAGGTTATCTCCAAGGACCTGGGGCTTGGAGAAGAGGATGGAGGAAATCTTTTGCTATTAGAAGTTTTTGTGATTGAGTTTGTTTGTTGAATCAGAGTTGCCTCAGTCTTTGTGAGAGCTGGGATTCCAGGCATGAGCCACTATACCCAACAGTCTTAGAATTCTTTACTCCAGGTATATATTATCATAGCAAACCACCCCCCCAACCCCCTAACACACAGCTTGTTGGAGTACTAGGCAAGCAGTACTCTACTACTAAGCTATAGCCCCAGCCCTGTTTTTATTTTTCTGAGTCAAAACTCTCCCTATATAACCCAGGTTGGCTTTATACTGGTAATACTCCTGTCTTGGCACTTACACATCTAGTATCATTTTGTTTTTTTTTCTTAAGACAAGGACTCTCTGTGTAGCCCTGGATGGCCTGGAACTTGCTTTGTAGACCAGGCTCACTATGAACTCAGATGGACCTGTCCCTGCCTGCTAAAAGATGGGATTTAAAGAAGTGTGCCACCACCCCTGGCTATGGGGACAGTGTATTTAACATGTGCAAAGCTCAAGTTTCAATCCCCAACACCAAAACTCAATCAATAATCAACCAACAATAAATCAAAGCAAAAAAAAAGTTAACTAAGAAAAAGGCCTAGGAAGACCTGGTTCCAGGGAGGGAGACAGAGTGACCTTTATGCCACCTCCAGGCAGAATTCTAGGTAAGAAAGTGAGGTCAGTAATAGCTAGGCCAGGGAGTATTAATCTCAAGGAAGTTGAATAAACACTGTGACTGCCTTTGCGGCTGTGAGGGCTGTACATATATATGGACCACGAGGCAAAATTCAAGGAAAGGACACATATTGGTGGTGCCAAAAGGAGGTGAGGAGTCAGTCTACTCATCCAGGCTGTTTGTGTCCTAACAGAGGTATTTTGGGGATAGACCTGAGGGACCTGTGACCACACAGGTGCTTTTCTCTTCTGGCTCTGAATTGTGAACTGGGAGTTCTTGCAGCTCCTGGGGCCTCCTCCCTCCATGAGCTAGGGACTAGCTCAGTGCTTTCCTTAAGCTCCTCAGAGACAGGGAGCTACCTAACCCACATCTTCTATTTGGAAAAGGGTTGAGTCCTTTGGGTCCCCATCCTAATGCCCTGGGCCTCATTAGATTAAGGCCCTCTCCCTACACACAGGTTGGGAGGAAACTGGCTGTTCTGCTCTTCCTTCCCCAATGCCAGGGAGTCAGCCACCTGGTTTCGGTCTCACTTCTACCCAGAACCATCTCCTTTCCTCTTTGGTCTGAGCTCTGGCTCCAAAGCCTGTTTTGTGCAGACTTGTTCTCATTCCCCTTTAGACATTTAGAACTTTGGTCTCAAGGCCTATTTATTCTGTGTATAGTTTAGTAATTATCAGCGATTTAGGGGCAGTCTATTTCTAGTATTACATGTACATGGTAAGATCAGTCATCTGGGTTGGAAGGCACACTGTGCCAAGCTTGGAGGAATACTGGGTTCTGTTGCAATATGATTGGAGTCTCAGCCAGCATACCAAGCTCGTGCCCACCAGAAGTCCACCAGAGTCAGGGGCTGGGAATGGATGCCCTGAGATGAGGCAGGTCTGACAGACCACACAAAGCAGGCTCCGTTCTTCACTCTTCATCTGATGGTGGCTCATCCTTGGTCAAGCCCAGCTGGCTCCAGCAGTCTTGTCGGGGCTACAGAAAAGATGTGAGAGCTAGGAAAAAGGCCCAGCCACACAAGCTGTGGCCACACCTCCCGCCTTTCTGCCCTACCCTGCCCACCTGAGTGATTCTGGTCATGATGCCAGGGGCGACAGGAGGCAGTTCCCCGCCACTGCTAATCCAGCAATTCTTTGATACACCAGCAGCAGAGGAGGATGTAGGCAACTTCCTTCAGGGTTGGCTGCAGGCCCTCCCACCCCGTGCCCGTCTTAATGACAGGCACCCGGAGACCAGTGCCTCTCAGGACATCCCCAAGAGAGAAGGGCAGGGCCTGGGTTAGAGGATGTATCTGAGGCTGCTTGTAGGCAACAGCTTAGAGGGTGTGGAAACTGCCTTTGAAGCCTTTTATCCGCTGTCCCTGCCCGCCTCAGGCCTCATGACTAGAGACAAAGGCCTCAGGGTCTAGCAAAGGAAGGTTCTGGACCCTGGAACAGGCTGAGTCAGCCCTATGGACAGGGATGGGAGTGGGGTGAGAAGGGAGGGCCTGGTCTCTCCATCTTTCATCCTCCACAGCCTCAGGAAGGAGGCTGTTGCCCTTTCTCCTGGCTCAGGGGATGCTCTGCCTGGTTGCCCTGTTCCTAGAGGTTGGCACAACTCCTGCCCTTTGAGGGCTCTGGCTGAGAGGCTGACGCTGAGAATAATCCATGAGCTCCTTTCCAGACTGTTTACATGCCCCCTCCCCCTAGCCTCTGCTAACTCAGAGCCTGGCCCACTTTCACCTCCCCTGACCCTTGGAGCAGGAAGGCACAGCCAGAGTAACAGTAGAATCGTGTGACAGGCACAGTTTACTGTGACAGGTTATACCCCAAGCGGCCCCTTTCCTCCCACTGAGTGTCAGATCACTTTCGGGAGTTCCGCTCCTCCTCTTCATTCTCCAGCAGGTATGCTGGATGGTAGGTGGGGTGCCCTCCTGGGCTCAGGTACTTCAGGGCTGGGTTCTGTACTGTGTTCTCTTGACTCCCCAGTGATGTGTACCTAGAATGGCAAAAGAGAAGCAAAGTGGATGGTGGGTGGGCTCTCCCTATCCCAGCACCCTCTGATCCCTTCCTCATCAACAACCTTACCCTCGGTCATACAGGATACAGTATGGGACAAACAGTTGACGCAGAAAGTCCCAGATGTTTCTGTAGGTCCAGTCCTGGGAAATGAGAGTCTGTTACCAGGGTTCCCTTCATCCACACCTACCATTGCCATCCTGGGGATGGACCATTTTGTTCCCCTAGCCCTGAAGAAGCCTTGTGACCTGATTCTGGTGTGCCTTGCTCTGTGTGGGCAGAGAGAGACAGAAGGTCCTCACCTGCTGCCACTTTGCATTCCCCAGCCACCCTCCACAGTGGTACACACTCCAGGAAGACAGGGAAGGACTATGAGTCTAAGTGCTGTCAGAAGAACTTTTAGCTGCAACTGAAAAGTTGTAGCTCTGTTATCTATTATGGAGGTTATTTGAAATGTGGCTGGTACGATTAAAGAAGTGATTTTTCCTCTCCATTTTTTCTGTTTTTTTTTAAATATTTTATTTTTTGTGTGTATGCGTGTATTGCCTGCATGTACATAGGTACACCCATGTCATACAGTGCCCCCAGAGGTCAGAAGAGGGCATCAGATCTCCTGCAACAAGAGTTTTAGACAGTTGTTAGCTACCATGTGCCATGTGGGTGCTGGGATTCAAACCAGGGTCTTCCAGCCAGTGCTTATTTTTTTTTTTGTCTTTTCGAGACAGGGTCTCCCTGTAGCCCCAGCTGTCCGGGAACTCACCATGTAGACCAGGCTGGCCTTGAACTCACAAAGATCCACGTGCCTCTGCCTCCCCAGTGCTAGGATTAAAGGCGTGCGCCACCCTGCCCCGCCTGTTTTGTTTTTGACAGGGTTTTATTCAGGCTCAAATTGACCCTAGAAATCACTGTGTAGACTAGGTTAGACCCAAACTCACAAGATCTTCCTGCCTCAGATTCACAATGGTTTTAGTAATTTGTTTCTTGTGTCTTTTTTTCTCTCTTTTTGATGTTTTGAGACAGGGTCTCCCTGTAGCTCCAGCTGGCTTGCTATGCAGACCAGGCTAGCCTTGATCTCAGAGATCTCCCTTCCTCTGCCTCCAGAGTACTGGGATTCAAGGAGTGTACCACCATGCCTAGAGAACATGCATTTTTTTAAAAATTTGTTTCTGCATGTGTATGAATGTACTGTCTGCATGCAACTCTGTGAACCCGTGTCGTGCAATGCCGCGGAGGTCAGAAGAGGGTGTTGGATTCCTCTGGAACTGGAGTTCTCCTGGAATTGGAGTTTCAGACGGTTCTTGGCCGCCATGTGGGTGCTGAGGATCGAACCCGGGTCCTCTGCAAGAGCGGTTGGCACTCTTAACCGCTAGGCCATCTCTCCAGCGCCCAGAACATGCATGGTTTTATGAAGTGCTGAGGACTGAACCCAGGGCTTTAGCCATGCTAGGCAAGTACTGTATCAATTGAGCTATATCCTCAGCCCTGTAATTTATATTTCATTTTATTTACAATTTAAATAAGAACAAATGGCTACTATTGTACTGGACAGCACAGGCCCAGGTCAGTTGTCAGAAGCACAATGCCTGCCACTGAATTAATGCTCATTAATATTGGTCATAAGAATGAATAAACAAATAGCGCTGCCTCCCCTGGGAGATGGGGCCCTTTTGTCCTAGCCTCTAGCAGCCTCCCAGTGGGCAAGGGTGGAGTGACTGAGACAGGAAAGGAGATCCTAGGCAATCTGTCCTCATCTCATTACCAGCAGTGGGTTGATGCGCATGAATGAAGGCCAGCCAGGGTCAGTGGGACTGAAAGGGCAGAGGCCACAGGAGTAGGGGTCAGTCCGACGGGTGCCCATCAAAACAGCCTCCAGCTGGGGGTGCTGTTCCTGCAGCTTACCCAGGGCCTGCTTCATGTCACCCTCAGCCTCTAATACCTGCAGATTATACCTTAGGAAGGAAGAAAACAGACATGAGGGTGAGAGTTGGTTCTACCAAGGCCTTCTTGGAGCCCAAATCCCCAGGCCCCTCATACCTCTTGATGGTGTCCTGTAGAAACTGTTCCAGCTCAGGGAAGGAAGAGACACTACGGATATACAGGATCTGGAGGGGTTTTGGAACATCAGGAAAATTCCTGGGGAGGGTAAGAATCCATAGGCTTGCCGGTGTGAACAGGAACGGCTCTCCGGAGAGCCCACTACCCCTCTGGCCCCAGGATTGACATCAACCCTCTCCTCTTCCCCTATCCTTTCATTCAGCAAACCCAAACCCATTTCCTCTGAGAAGCCCACTCTGATCTGTTTTTGAGGGTCTTGCTATATAGCCTAGGGTGACCTCAAATCTGCAACAGGTGACCTCAAATCTGCAACCTTTCTACTTCAGAGCCAAGTGCTGGGATGGCGGGTATGTGCTGGTTTGCCCAGCTCACTCTAACCTCTCACCTCCCAAACCTGAGCATCATTTCTGTTAAGCGATTTTTTTTGAGACAGCGTCTCACTATGTAATCCTGGCTGACTTGGAACTTACTATGGAGACCTGGCTGGCTTTGAACTCATAGGGATCCACATGCCTCTGTCTCAAGAGTGCTGGGACAAGTAACTATGCCCAGGTTGAGTTTTTTGGTTTTTTTTTTTTAAGATACAATCTCAAGCTGGAGAGATGGCTCAGCAGTTAAAAGCACTGACAGCTCTTGCAGAGGACTGGGGTTCAAATCCCAGTACCCACTAATAACTATCTGTTTACTCCAGTTCCAGGGGACCTGATGCTCTCTTCTGACCTCTGCAGGCATTGCACAACATGGGTGCACTACAGAAATGTAGGTGTAACAATCATACAAATAAAATAAAAATAATAAGCAAGGCATGGTGGTGCACGCCTTTAATCCTAGCACTTAGGAGGCAGAGGCAGGCAGATTTTTGTGAGTTCAAGGCCAGCTTGGTCTACAGAGTGAGTTCCAGGACAGCTGGGACTACAGGGAGACCCTGTCTTGAAAAGAAAATAAATAAATAATTTAAAGATATGATCTCACAGGGGAGCTGGAGAGATGGCTCAGCAGTTAAAAGCACTGGCTGCTCTTGCAGAGAACCAGGGTTTGGTTCCCAGCACCCACATGGAGGCTAACAGGGCTGCCCCCACACCAGGCAATACGAGATTTATTTTCCTTTTTTTGAGACAGGGTCTCCCTATAGATCTTGCTGCCCTGGAACTCCCTATAATGACTAAGCTGGCTTCTCTGGCTCCCAAGTTCTGGAATTAATGGCATGTACCACTACACCTAGTGCAATGTAAGATTTCTGGTAAAATCCCACTTCCCAAGCTGGATTGTAACTTCCCTGTGGTGGGAGATGACTGACCATACATCTAGATCCAGGGTCAGACACATGTCAGGTATTCAATAAATATGGGAGAATAGAAAGGTGAGATCATATGTCCACCTTCCTCCCAAGCCCCGCCTGTGCATCTGGGACAGGAGCTGGAGGGGTTTTGAGTAGGTATTCCTAGACCTTTGCCTCTCAAGGGTAGGCTTACCTTTGCACGGCTGCATGGAAGAGGTGTAGGAGGGCTGTGCAATCTTTACCTCCGTTGAATCCCACACACAGTTGGGTGAGGTGGTACTGAGCCAGAGCAGTCTCGATGGTCTGTAGAGCACTTGCTACCTTTTTTCCCAGACAAGACCCTGCCATAGAGGCAGGGAAGAAGGCATCAAATAGGTATACCTGGCTGTCAAAGAGGTCATGTTGCCCTTGCTTAAAAAACTTCACTGTCTTCTCAGTATTCATAAAGTTAAGTTCAAACTTTTTCTTTTTTCTTTTTTTTTGGTCTTTTTGAGTCAGGGTCTCCCTGTAGCCCCAGCTGTCCTGGAACTCACTCTGTAGACCAGGCTGGCTTTGAACTCACAAAGATCCACCTGCCTTTGCCTCCCAAGTGCTAGGATTAAAGGCATGCACCACCACGCCCAGCAAGTTCAAACTTTTTCATGCTACCCTGTGTCCTGTGGTGTCTGCCCCACCCCCTGCCTATCCCACCTTACCTGACGTTGGTTTCACTGTGGCCCAGGGACTCAGGGAGTGGGAATATGGGGTGCTCTGGTTTCCTTCATCCTCTGCAGCCCCATGTGTTTTCTCCCAGGCCTACTTTCATACAACCAAATTCTCATCACCTGTCCAGAGAAGCCTTCTCTGACAGCAAATCAAAGCTGATCTCTCTGCTGTAGAATGTGTTTCATATTCAATTTGCATACACAATCCCCCATTTAACTGGCTAACCCTTTTCATTACTTCTAAAAGCAGGGCACACCTGTTCTGAGAAGCTATAACCTCAACATCCAGCACAGTGCTGGTCAAAGGAGGTAATCAATAGTTACTGGAGGAATGAATGGATTGAAATAGCTATCATCTACTTCTTCCTGGATTTGTGGGAAGTCCTCTATAACTTCTGGGATCCAAGATGTAGAGAGGCACCAACATTCTGCTCCATGCTGCTCTCCTTCCCCAAGGAGATCCCTTACCTGACTGAGCAAGTTTGTAGACGGCCTCCCCAGCCTGCTCCACAGCACTGGGCAGGTAGGGGACCAGCGACCCTTGGGGCAGGCGCGCAGTCAGGTAGGCCAGGCACTCCTCCAGGGACTGTTCTTCTTTGGAGTCTAGAATCAGCTTCACCTGATAGTAGTTGCTACCCCAGTCAGGATAGGAACCCAGGGAAAGCCTTCGGCCAAAGTGGGCCTGGGCCTCAGCTAGGATGGGGGCGATAGAGCCCTCAGAAGCAGCCACATACAGTTCCTTCAGGTGGAATTGTACAGCTGTATTTTGGAACAGTCCCTTCAGCCCCTCCAGCACTCGCCGCAGCAGCTCCGGAATGCCTGGGAAGAGGTAGACATTTCGGACAGAGACCAGCGGGAATCTGAACGGATGGCCTGTGCGAGGATCTGTGCCGTAGTGCAGGCGGGCAGAGGAGGGCACCAGCGACAGCTTCTCCCAACCCTCCCCTCCTATGGCTTTGATGGCTGCTTGCAGCTCAGGGTGTGGCTTGAGCTCCTCCCCAAAGGCCCGTGCCACTGCCTCAAAGGTCACATCGTCATGAGTGGGGCCGATGCCCCCTGCAGTGAGGACATGAGTGAAGCGACTGGAGAAAGAGGTGACCTCAGCTGCAATGGTGGCCACGTCATCAGGTATAACAGAGACTCGGCAGACCTGGACCCCCAGGGAGCGCAGTGTCCGGCAAAGAAAGTAAGTGTTGGTGTCTTGAGTGTGTCCCTGGGGGTTGGAAGGATGACACTGTCAGTGCTGTGGGGACAGTGACACCTGGGGGTGAAGGGTAGGAGGGGACAGCTGAAACCTGGTGAAGGCAGGAGGAGACGTAACCTGGGGTTGAAGGCCAGGAGGACAGGACTGGGGCTGAAGGCAGAGGGGACATTGTGACAACCGGGATGAAGGCAGGACGACAAGTGCACCTGGGTGATAGAGGGGAAGTCACTGGGTACGAAGGCCATGATGGGCATTGACACTGGTGAAGGGCAGTAGAGGCGTGACACCTGGGGTGTTGCTGCTTTTCGCTGTTTGGTTGGGTTGAGTGGTGGGTGGTGGTGGGTTGTTGGCATTTTGGTTGGTCTGATAGGGTTTTTTTTTTTGTTGTTGGTGGTTGGTTTTTTGTGTGTTGTGTTGTTTTGGATGTGGGGTGTGGAATTGTTGGGTCGTGAGGGTGGGTTGTGGGTGGAGTAAGGGTAGGAGAGGGCAGTACCTGGGACGAGGGGGGAGGGGGGAGGAGAATGACACCTGGGGTGAAGGGCAGGAGGGACAGTGACACCTTGGGGTGAAGGGCAGGAGGGGAAGTGACACCTGGGGGTGAAGGGCAGGAGGGGACAGTGACACCTGGGGGTGAAGGGCAGGAGGGGACAGTGACCCCTGGGGACGAAGGGCAGAGGGGACATATACACACTGGGGGTGAAGGGCAGGAAGGACAAGTGACACCTGGGGTGAAGGGCAGGAGGGGACAGTGACCTTGGGACGAAGCAGGAGGGAGTGCCTGGGCGGGAGGAGGCAGTGACACCTAGGGGTAAAAGCAGGAGGGACAAGTGGACACCTGGCGAAGGCAAGGGAAGTGAACCTGGCAGGGTGAAGAGCGTGAGGGAAGTAACAGGGGACGAAGGGTGAGGGGACAGTGACACGGACCGATGGCGACAGTACGGGTTGAATAGCGCCAAAGTAAACGGGCAGATGGATTAAAGGAGGAGGGCAGTGATGCCTGGGACGAAGGCAGGAGGGCATGTGATGCCTGGGGACGAAGGGCAGGACGGGGAGTGATCCTGGCGGATCGAAGGCAGGAGGGGAACGTGACATCCTGGGGGTGAAGGTAGAGGGGACAAGTTGACGCCGAGTGGGGAGGGTGAAGTGAGCGGAAGGCGGACGAGTACGACGCCCTGGGGCGTGAAGGGTAGGAGGGACAGTTAGACGCCTGGGGATTTGAAGGGTCAGGAGGGACAGTTGACACCTGGGGAGAAAGGGCAGGCAGGGACAGTGACATCCTGGATAGAGGAATGAGAGACAGTGCAATCTGGGATGTAAGCGCAGAGGGACATGACACTGTGGAATGAAGGGCACGGCAGAGACAGTGACACCTGGGGATGAAGGGCAGGAGGGGACAGTGACACCTGGGGATGAAGGGCAGGAGGGGGCAGTGACACCTGGGGGTGAAGGGCAGGAGGGGGCAGTGACACCTGGGGGTGAAGGGCAGGAGGGGGCAGTGACACCTGGGGGTGAAGGGCAGGAGGGGGCAGTGACACCTGTCCTATGATGGGATGCTGTTTTGGGGGGAAAGCCTCTCAGGCTGCCAAGGAGCTTTGATGGGGAATTAAGAGTGAGAAAATCCATGTGACTGGAGTTGGAAGAGGGGATTCTTCTTAGGCCTGCTTTACTATACTTCAGTCCTGACCTCACTTGGGTTTATAGATTCAATAATGAATTGATCTTGACCTCACATATACTTATAGATCCAATGATTAATTCTGTGTTGATTTGTCTACTTCTTCACTAGCCCCAAAAGTTTCACCCCCCTGGCTCCAAATGTATATTGGGCAACCTCACCATATCCCTGGCTACTGTCACTTTGGTCACTGGCATCCCAGACAGTCCACAGTCTGGTCTTTCATTTTGTCAACTCTACTTCTCAAACTTCTCCCCATCTTCTTCTGTCTTCTCACTTCTATTAAGCAGGTCCTCAGCACCTTTCACCTGGACAGTGATGGCAGCCTCCTGGTCAGAGCCTAGCCCCCCCAACACCTCTTCTTTGCTCAGTGCATCTTCTAAGTAAACCCCCCCCCCTGTTTTTTTTGAGACAAGGTCTCCCTTTAGTCCCAGATGGCCTGGAGCTCCCCTTGAACTCACAGAGATCTGCCTGCCTTTGCCTCCCAAGTGCTAGGATTAAAGGTGTGTGCCATCAAGCCTGGCCTAAGTGACCTTTCTAATGTGTCACTGTGGTATTGCATCACTTTTGGGCTCAAAAACATTTGTTGTTTCCAACTGCACACAGAATAAAGTTCAAATTCTTTTGCAAGCATTTAAGGCTGGCTGTGTTGTGTGTCCTGCTTGCTTTCCTGGCTTCAGTTTTTTTCTGTTCCTCTAGAGGGAATAGTAGTTAGGAGTTTGTGTTCTGGAGTAATGGAAAATCAGGCTAGAATTACATCTCCAGCACTTCCCAGGCTTGTACCTTGGGCAAGCTTCTCGACTTCTTTTGATGCAGTTTCATAATTTATTGAGATTTATAATAAAAGCTCCAACTTCATGGAATTGTGAGAATTTGTAAATTACATGTGATATAATAAGCACAGTGCTGGTCTCTAGTAAACACTAAATAAACAAAGATAGGGGTCAATATCACTATTACAAACCTATGCCTGCCTCATCCTCTAGTAATGCCCCTGATCATTCAGAATTGACGATCACTTTCCCTCCAGTATGTCAGGCCTGTACTTAATTAAGCAAGTACGGAGTTTCCTACCAAGATTCACCTCCCTTTACTGGAAGAGAGAGGGCTTAACAAGCTAAAGCTACGCCCTCCCCCTCTTCTGTTCCAGACACACCTTGAGGATCTCATCTCCAACAATGATGATGCCAGCCGTCACGCTGCGCCCCGGGGGAAGTTCAGAGGCCCTAGATGCCATGGTCCTTCCCTCTCTGCTCCTCTGCAAAGCTCTCCAGTAGCCGCCTAGACCCCAAAACAGGGGCCGCAAGCACCGAAGAACCGCCAGGTCTACAGGGCACTGGGGGCCATGGCCTGAGTGCAGGGTCCGGGGTCGAGGGAACCTGGAGTCAGAAAGGACAATGAAAGAGGGCAGCAGTGTACCTTCCTTCATAGAGGGAGGCCATCTTCTCTAGCAACATCCTTGAAGAACGACTTCTTTACCCAGGTTGATGGGAGCATCAACGTGTTCTCAAGCCCCATGCTCATACAAGCGTCTGGACTCCCTGTCTGCTTAAAGTCCCCTGTCCTCCCAAGGTCTACCACCTAAAATGTCTTCCGTCTGCCGAAGGCGGTCTGGATTTGCTCTATCTAGGGGATCTGCACCTTTAGATGTCTTATCTTTGGGACACCTGTCCTTTTCAATGTCTACCTTATCCTGCTTCTCTGCCCTAACTCAGCGACCAGAACTCTTCGGCACCTTTTCTGGCCCGCAGTCTTTTTTTCGCAACAGGCTGCAAGTCACTGACCTGGTAACAACAGCTCACCTGCCTATTTTGCCCCTTCGCGGGGTCTGTCTCCCTTTCCTTTCCTCGTGTCCTGCGGCAGCTTCCGTACTCAAGTCCCGCCTCACCCCCACCTCACATTGATTGGCTACTTTGGCTGTCGCTTACTCTGACCACTGGTCCTATTGGCGTAACCGATGGTCGCTCGCGAGTTTTATCTAGCAAGGAAACGAAATGCTAAATTGTTATTAGCCACACCAGGTCTCTTCTCATCCTGAACCCGGAAATGCTGAGGCGGGGTCTAAGTCAGTGGAGGGCGGGACTTAGGAGGTTTGGGGTGGGAAAGGCGCTTGCTTACTAAGAGGTACACTAGTGATTGTGGGGTGCTGCTTTCCAGTTCTGGAGGAGAATGGAGGCTGATTCTCTGCATACAGTTATGTTCTTTTTTTTTTTTTTTTTGAGACAAGTTTTTTTTTTTTTTTAGTCCTCCAGCTGCCTGAACTCTGTAAACCAGGCTGGCCTTGAATTTACAGAGATCCACCTGCTTCTGCCTTGAGTGCGGGGATTAAAGGCGTGCACCACCAATCTTCTTGTGGAAACTGCGACCAGAGAAATTTTAAAACCTTTGTGCCAACATGGGTCTAGATTTGTTAAAAAAATAAAAATAAATTTATGTGAAAAAAAAAAAAACAAACCTTTGTGCCCACATCATTCTTATGTATTCTCACGTAGTGCCGTTCCTCTGTTTGCAGTGCTGTGGAAAATAATTTTTTTGAGTCTCACTACAGAGCCGGCTGGCCTGTAACTCCATGTAGACCAGACTGGCCTTGAACACACCAGATCTGCCTGCCTCTGCCTCCCAAGTGCAAGGTGGGATTAAGGACGCGTAGCTGTTCTTTTAATTTTATAGGAATCATCTGGCATTTAAATATTTTTATTTACTAGCATGTGGAGATCACAGGACAACTTGTGGGGTCAGTTCTCTTTCACCTTAACATAGGACTCAAGGATTGAACTCAGAGCTTCAGGCTTGGGCGGCAACTATTTTACCCTTCACAGGCTGAACCATCTTGCCAGCCCTGGAATCTCTAGACCAGGGTGGCCTTGAACTCAGGGATCCACCTGCCTCCACCTCGAAAGTGCTGGCATTAAATGCAGGTGCCAGCATTGTCTAAGTCAAATATACTCATCTTACATGTGGGGAACTGGCTCAGAAAGGTGAAGGGATGCCACACAATCTTTTTTTTTTTTTTTTTTTTGTCTTTTTTGAGACATGGTCTCCTGTAGCTCCAGCTATCCTGGAACTATGTCGACCAGACTGGCCTTGAACTCCAGAGAACGCCTGCCTTTGCCTCCCCTAGTGCTATGAGGTTTAAAAAGGGTGCACCACCACTGGGGCACACATCTAAATACAGATACCGTGAATATTAGGTCATCAGCTTATAGGTTTTCTCAGACAAAAAAAACAAATCCCGGGCCTGGTGACGCCTGCCATTTAATCACATAGAGGCAGGCAGATCTGTGGATCTTTGTGAGTTCAGGCCAGCCTGGTATACACGAGTAAAGTTCCAGGACAGCTGGGGCTACAGGGAGACCCTGTCTTGAAAAGACCAAAACAAACAAAACAAAACAAAACAAAACAAAACACCCACTCGGTAGAAGGCTGGAGATCTGGCTTGGTGATGAAGCACTTCCTTCTCTTGCAGGGGACCAGAGTTAGGTTCCCTGCACCTTCATGGAAACTAACAACTCCAGTTCCAGGGCTCTCTATGGTTTCTGGGCTTCCATGATATGATGCACACGAGCATACATACATACATAGGCAAAACATACACATTAAAAATAATTTTTTAGCCAGTGGTGCGTGCCTTTAATCCTAGCACTCAGGAGGCAAAGGCAGGCAGATCTCGGAGTTCAAGGCCAGCCTGGTCTACAGAGTGAGTTCTAGAACAGCTGGGGCTACAGAGAGACCCTGTCTCAAAAAGCACCAAAACAAACAAATTTTAAAAAAATTTTTTAAGAGGAAAAAGATGTGGGAGAGGGATGACAAGGGAGGATGTGACCAGAATGAGCTATATACATGAATTTATTAAGAACACTAGAAAAACCCAGCTCTCTTGGGCTGGAGAGATGGCCTAGCGGTCAATAGCGCCAACCGCTCTTGCAGAGGACCCGGGTTTGATCCCCAGCCCCACATGGCAGCCAAGCGTCTGAAACTCCAATTCCAGGAGAAACTCCAGTTCAGGGGAGTCCGACCCTCTTCTGACCTCCGCGGCTTGCAGACACGGGTGCAACAGCTTGCATGCAGACAATACATTCATACACATACGAATCAAAAAAATTAAAAAAAAAAAAAAAAAAAAAAAAAGAAAAACCAGCTCACCTCACCAAAATGCACTGGCCTGATGACATACTCCCTAATGTGCCTTCCTTTACTGAAATCAGTGATATTTGACTCCTTGGCAAATAACTGCTTGAATCCTTAGTAAGTTCTAAAGTGTTTAAGTGCATGGTGAAACTACTTGATGAGCCAGGTGTGGCTATATTGTGTTCCAGGCCAGCTCGGGCTACAGGGAGACCCTATCTCAAAACAAAACAAAACTACTTGATGAACACAGCAGTGAGCCCAACCAACCCTCGAGATTCCATAGGGCTAGGGCAGTATACCAAAAATTTGCACTGTGAACATTTTCAGGTGATGTTGATGCTTTAGGTTCAAGAATGACAGCTGAACTATATAGGAATGGATGGCAGACAATAGGTGGCAGTTCCCCCCCTTTTTAAATTAATTTTATTTATTTCTGTATGTGTATGAATGTACTGTCTGCATGAGTTGTGCACCTGTGTCGTGCAATGCCGCTGGGTCAGAAGAGGGTGTCAGATTCCCTGGAACTGGAGTTCTCCTGAATTGGAGTTTCAGAGCGGTCTCGGCCACCTGTGGGTGCTGTGATCGAACCCGGGTCCTCTTGCAAGAGCATCAGCGCTCCAACTGCTAGGCATCTCTCCAGCCCTTTTTTTGTCTTTTCAAGACAGGTCTCCCTGTACGCCAGCTGGTCTGGAACTCACTCTGTAAACCAGGCCTTGGATAACAAAGATCCGCCTGCCTCTGCCTCCCAAGTGCTAGGATTAAAGGTGAGCGCCGGGCTACTCTCACTATTTTTAAACATTTATTGCCATGTGTATGTACATGTGGTTGTGCTATAGCACACTTGCTGTGGTTAAGGATTGATTGAACTGAGGTGGTCACCAACTGAACAATCTTTCAGGCTCATTGCACCAGCTTTCTCAAAGCTTACTGCTGTAACTGTCATTTTTTATATTACTTTTATTTTTTTGACTTATTTTATGTGTACGAGTGAACTGTCTGCCTGTAGGTTTGTGCACCCGTGCCATGCAATGCTGCGGAAGTCAGAAGAGGGTGTCAGATTCCCCTGGAACTGGAGTTAAAGCGGTTCTTAGCCGCCATGACATTCTTTTTTTTTTGTCTTTCAAGACAGGTCTCCTGTAGCACCAGCTGTCCTGGAACTCACTTGTAGACCCAGGCTGGCCTTGAACTACAAAGAATCCGCCTGCTCTACCTCCCAAGTGCTAGATTAAAGGCGTGCGCACACACCGCCCGGCGGACATTCTTAAATAGTCTACACTCCGCAATAATTTTTTTGGAGTTCATACCACATGTGTGCAGGTACCTATGGAGGCCAAAAGGTGTGGATCCCTTGGAACTAGAGTTACCCGTGGCTGTGAGCAGCCCCGTGTAATGCTGGAAAGCATACTGAGGTCCTTGGGAAGAGCAGCGCCTGCTCTTAACTGCAAAGTCATTTTTCTAGCCCACTCCAGAATTAAGTTAGATTCTAGGAATGACTCAGGTGGGCATCAGTGCTTAGAAAGCTGCTCAGGCCATGCGTGGTGGCACACACCTTTAATCCTAGCACTTGGGAGGCAAAGGCAGGCAGATCTTTGTGAGTTCGAGGCCAGCCTGGTCTACAGAATTCCAGGACAGCTGGGTAGCTATAGGGAGACCGTCTTGAAAAGACCAAAAAAAAAAAAAAGCTGCTCAGATGATTTTAATACTCAACCACATTTGAAACTATTAGGCACAGCTGACAAGTCACAGTAGTGGAGTCTTACAGGAGCTGGAGCACAAAAACAGCCTCTGGCTGACAATCTCCTCTCTTAACCTTTGTGTGCTTCTCAACATTGAGACCATGCTAAAGGTAGCAACCCTGACTATAAGAATCAGTTCATGGGGCTGGAGAGATGGCCTAGGGGTTGAGAGCGCCGACCGCTCTTACAGAGGACCCGGGTTCGATCCCCAGCACCCACATGGCGGCTGAGAACCGTCTGAAGCTCCAATTCCAGGGGAATCCGAGACCCTCTTCTGACCTCCGCGGCGTTGCACAACACGGGTGCACAGACTTGCATGCAAACAGTACATTCATACACATACAGAAATAAATAAAATTAAAAAAGAATCAGTTCATTTGTTTTGGTGAGATGAAGCTGTCCCATTATAATCATTATCTAAGGGTAGTAGTCAAAGAGAAATAAATTTCAGTAGATGATTCACAGCAAGTATGTTTAAAACAGATTTTATATACATACATACATGTTTGTGTATGTATGTGTCTGTGTATATATGTGTCTGTGTGTTACTGGAATGCTAAACCTCATTATTACAAAGAGCCAACCTTCCATTATCAAACTGAAGGGCATATATTAGAATGATGGTATTAACTATGATAGTCACCTGGGGGGGCACCCTTATAATCACAGTATTACATTATAAAAACTTACTCTTTAATCAAGGCTTGTAACATGGAACAGATTTGTCAAATAAAATGGAAAGTTTCCAATACATTGAACATAAATTCGTAAGTCACCATAAATACAAAACCAATTAGGAAAAAGCAAAACAGCAAATTTACACGATCCCTGTAACAGCCACAGTCTGATTTTCTCAGATGCTTCCTCAAAATGGCAAATGTGGTCTGCTGGATACAGAGTACTCTATGGCTTCCGGGCCACACTCAGATGAGGCTGTGGCCCACAGAGCACCCATCTGACAGGGGTGTGGTGTTGGCTCTACTCAAGAAGCAAAGCAGCACATTCAAACAGTGTATTGAACATCCTTTAAATATAAAGTGAGAAATAAGAAAGCAATAAATCATGCTATCAAAAAGATGTTACAGAATAAGGACAGCTGTATAAAGCTTGAGGTTGAAAAGTGGTTCATCAGCTTCATTTCTTTGGCTTCTTGGGTAGTGGCCTCCGGAACAACAAGATGTGAGGTTCTGAAAGAATGAGTAAAATTTAAGAGAGACTCTCACATCAATCTATGCACGACCTATAGTGTATTTTACCACTGCCACCCAGGTACACCCACTCCATCTTTGTAACTAAATTAAGATGTAAGCATATGGCCTCAGAAGCAGACCCAGAAGCCTGGCCTTTCGGCCAAGTACAGAACTGTTCATCTCGGTTCCTTTCTGTCTGTACAGCCCTAGGGTGTCTTTATTAGTTTTGCCTGGCAGCTGGGTGTCTGGTGTCTTATCAAGAAATATAATTTCCTTTGCTTATTTGGAACACATCTAGGTAATTTGCTTTTTAATGGAAAACAAAGCAGAGGCAACAAACAAGACATGTGTGGTCCTAAAGAGTACCTTCAAGCTCAACTACAAGCCCCCTCACCCCCTGCAGTAATAGGTTGTGTCTGATCTTCCTAGACATTTTACTCTAGCTAATGTGGGAAAGAACCCAGTAAATAATTTCCTCCTCCCTCTATTGCTTTGGGTTACATAATTGTATTTTCCCAATCTGAGTGTAGCAGTCTTCTGTGGCTGCTTTTAGCCACCACACTGACCTGGTTCATGGATCATATAATGGACCCATCCCTGACTCTGCTGAACACCAAGGTTTCTCCATTCGGATTCAGACATCAGATGGGTTTTAGGGACCAGTTTGGCTATGTCCTTGGGCAACATGACATGCCTGCAACACAAACACGAGGCAGGGAATTTGTATCAGTAGTAGTAGGTACAGTCTGTCAGAGAAGTGCCTATATACAAAGACAAGCAGGGCAGGAAAAAGAGCTGGGTGTGGTAGCTCATGCCTGTAACCCCAGCACTCAAGGGCTAAAGTAAGAAGGATTGCCAAGAACTGGAAGCCAGCCTGGAATAAAGAATGACACCCTGTCTTAAGTAAACAAAACTAAAACCGTTTTCTGGGGCATGAGAGATGGCCCAGTGGTAAAAGCACTGGCAGTTCTTGCAGAGGACCCATGTTCAACTCCTAGCACCTACATGGCAGCTAACAACTGTCCGTAACTCCAGCTCCAGGGAGTTCTGACCTCTGCAGGCATTGCTGACACAGGTATACTTACAGGCAATATAATTATACATAAAATTAAAATACCTGGGGGTGGTGGCCCAGGCCTTTAATCCCAGCACTCAGGAGGCAGAGGCAGGTGGATCTCTGTGAGTTCAAAGCAGCCTAGTTTACATGAGTTCCAGCCCACCTGGGGCTATAGGGAGACCCTGTCCCTATCTCAAAAAGACGATGACAACAACACACACACACACACACACACACACACACACATATATACATATATATATATGTTTTATAAATAAATATATATATAAACTGGTTTCTGTATCAGGTAATTTGTACCATCTTATTATGGAATATGTGGGGTACAGGTGGCTAGACGATGACAACAACACACACACACATACACATATATATGTTTTATAAATAAATATATATAAAAACTGGTTTCTGTATCAGGTAATTTGTACCATCTTATTATGGAATATGTGGGGTACAGGTGGCTAGAAATTCGGGTTATGGTTATGTAAATTAAAAAAAAAAAAAAACGCCAGGCGTGGTGGCACACGCCTTTAATCCTAGCACTTGGGAGTCAGAGGCAGGGGGATCTTTGTGAGTTCAAGGCCAGCCTGGTCTACAGAGTGAGTTCCAGGACAGCTGGGGCTACAGGGAGACCCTGTCTCGAAAAGACCAAAGAAAAAAAAATAATAAAAAAAACTTAAGGGACATGTAAATAAATGTCTATCCCAAATCTCATTATCCAGCTTTCAAAGAACGTGTCACCACACCTGGGAAATTCCATGCTTTCCTAACCAAAACTTAGTGACAAAAAAGTTATCACTCAGCAGAACATGATGGCACATGCCTTCAAATCCCAGGATCCAGGAAGCAGGGGCAGGAGGATCTCTGTGAGATATTTTTATCATGTTCAGTGAAAATATTCTAAAAGCACCCTTTTATCATGTTCAGTGAAAATATTCTAAAAGCACCCTATGTACTAGCAACAACCCCCTGCCCCCATCGATAATTTTAGTTTAAATGTCTGGGGCACGAAATTTGGTTTCGCTACATAGGACCAAAGAAACTTTTAAAACAGGATCTCCCTGTAGCCCCAGCTGTTCAGGAACTCATAGATCCACTTGCCTCTGCCTCTTCATTAAAGGTGTTAGCCACCAGGCCCGGTCAAGAAACTTTTGAGACAGGATCTCCCTGTAGCACCAGGTGGCCTGGAACTCACTATGTAGATGGGGCTGGCCTTAATCTCACAGATCAGCCTGCCTCTGCCTCCCAAGTGCTGGGACTAATGGTCAGTGCTACCACATCTGGCCAAAACAAAACAAAACAAAGCCAAGCATAGTGGGCACACCTTTAATCCCAGCACCCGGGAGACAGAGGCAGGCAGATTTCTGTGAGTTCAAGGCCAGTCTGGTCTACAAATCGAGTTCCAGGCCAGCTGGGGGTACAGGGAGACCGTCTCAAAAATACCAACAAAACAGAACAAAACAAACCCTTTTAAATCAAATGCCACATTAAGAGTTACATCTTCTGGAGGATTTTCCCCAGCTACGAAAATAGCTTAATACAAACAGAATGGGTCCAAGAAAGATGTGGTTAGCCTTTGAGATTGAGGTGTCACGCCTGTATATTGGTGTAGAATTTTCTTTCCAAAAAGATGGTTATGGGGCTAGAGAGAAAGCCTAGTGGTTAAGAGCACAGACTGCTCTTGCAGAGGACCCAGGTTCGATCCCCAGCACCCACATGGCGGCTAAGAACCGTCTGTAACTCCAATTCCAGGAAAACTCCAGTTCCAGGGGAATCCAAGACCCTCTTCTGACCTCCGCGGCATTGCATGACACGGGTGCACAAACCTACATGCAGACAGTACACTCATACACATACAAAAGTAAATAAAATTAAAAACAAAACCCCAAAACGATGGTTATGTATTTCTCAATGCACAACAGTCCAGAGTGCCCCAAGCCCTGAGCTAGACTGAGTGTAGACAAGATAGAAAGTTGTCTTCAGTTTTACCGGTAATGCAGATTAGTGTAATGTCAACCTTTGTAGAAATAATCCCTTTAGGGCTGGAGAGATGGCCTAGCGGTTAAGAGCACCGGCTGCTCTTGCAGAGGACCCGGGTTCGATCCCCAGCACCCACATGGCAGCTGAGAACCATCTGAAACTCCAATTCCATGAGAACGCCAGTTCCAGGGGAATCTGACACCCTCTTCTGACCTCTGCGGCATTGCATGACATGGGTGCACAGACCTGCATGCAGACAGTACATTCATACACATAGAGAAAAATAAATTTAAAAAAAAAAAGAAAAAGAAATACTCTCTTATTTTCCAATTTAAAATGACTCTGGACTTTGCAGGTATTTCTTATTTTTTCCTCTACAATCTTGACAGATAGCCAGTGGTGTTTTTTGTTGTTTGGCCTGTTTTTGAGAGATGGTCTCCTTTTCGTCCCAGCTGGCCAGGAATCATGTAGACCAGACTGACTAGCCTTGAACTCAGAGATCAACCTGCCTGTCTCCCAAGTGCTGGGATTAAAGGCATGTGCTACTATTCCCCACGGATAGCTAGTGTTTTTGACTCTAAACATTTCAATCAAGAAGTCCCTGCGTCCTCAGAAGTCTCATCTCAGGTATTCCCCTCTAGGAAGTTCCCCAAACTCCCTCTTCCTTGGCCAGACCCGCACACTCTCTTCATACTTGTGCATAGCTCTGGGACATGTATCAAGTCCTTTCTGGGGTCTGTCAGCTTTTTCCGATTTTTTTTTTTGGCTTTATTTTTTTTTTATTTTTTGAGACAGGGGATTCCCTGTAGCCCCAGCTGTCCTGGTACTATGTAGACCAGGCTGGCCTTGAACCCACAGAGATCCGCCTGCCTCTGCCTCCTAAGTGCTGGAATTACAGGCATGCGCCACCACTCCCAGCTCCGATTTTTTTTTTTTTGTCTTTTCGATACAGGGTCTCCCTGTAGCCCCAGCTGTCCTGGAACTCACTCTGTAGACCAGGCTGGCCTTGAACTCACAAAGATCCACCTGCCTCTGCCTCCCAAGTGCTAGGATTATTTTTTGTCTTTTCGATACAGGGTCTCCCTGTAGCCCCAGCTGTCCTGGAACTCACTCTGTAGACCAGGCTGGCCTTGAACTCACAAAGATCCACCTGCCTCTGCCTCCCAAGTGCTAGGATTAAAGGCGTGCGCCACCACACCGATTTTTTTTTTAAACTTTGGGACAAGCACAGTCCACGCCTTACTTTGTTTTCCTGAGATAGGGTTCGATTTCGTAATCCAGTTTGGTCTGGAACTTGTGGCAATCCTCTAGCTTCTGCCTCCACAGCAGGGAGATTACAGGGGTGAGCCACCGTACCTGTCTCACCTTGCACCTTAGCAGAACACCCGAAGCCTGTAAGCGCTCCATAACTGCTCAAGTATTTGAAGGGCATCTACTACACCCATATTGTCAAGTGTTTCTGGTCCACTCTTCATTCCTCTCCATATCCTGGAAGCCCTCGTTTTAAAACAAGGTCAACCAGGCTGCTTTTCTAATCATAAATTAATAAACAGCATTCGAGCGTTCACAAAATTCTCCTGGCACTGAGAGCATGAAGAAACGTCCAGCTGTGTGTCTGCGGTGTGAGGAGTTTCCACAAACCAATTTTAACTTGCCGAATAACGTTTAGGAATGAGAAACCTCTCAAGCTGAAGCGGGTCAGAACTCGAACTCTAACCACGCGAATTAACAGAGGACTGAGCCCCTTTTTATTGTTTTGAGGATCGAAATCCGAACCTTTCGCGCATGCGTCTAACGCTTCCAACTAACACCCATCCCCGTTACCTCGCGCGCATGCGCAAAAAAAACCCTACGAGTTCCCCCTACCCCCAACCTCCCGGTTCCCGGCCTTAATCTCGGTTACTAACTCCTCGTGCTCTCTTTTGTGAAGGCGCGCGACCTCGCTGTAGTCCCCGCGCCGGCACTAACCGGTACTCGAACTCCTCGTCGTCGTATTTGTCCGAATAATAAATCTGTTTGTGCGACATGTTGGCTCCGCGAGGGCGCCGGGCCGCGTGCCGCCAACCTCCAGACGGCTCTCGGCAGCACGCGCTCCCACCCTCCCTGGCCTGGCTTTCAAACACACCGCCCACACAGCCTATTGGTTGCCCCGGCTTAAGGCGGGACCGCTCCACTCTGAAGTCCCTGATTGGCTTCTATTTGTTTCTCCTCGCGCCTTCATTGGCCTGCAGGCCTTCAGTTTATAAAGGACGAACTAGATCCAAAACGGGGCTCCTATTGGCTCCCTCTGCTTCTGGGCGCCTTCCCGCTCAACCATTGGCTGGTTCCCGAAAGTGGGCTGAGGATAGGCGGGACGTGGAGGTAGAGGGTCAGGGGTTGGTAAGGCCGGAAGTGAGTGGAATAAAGTTTCTCAGGGGAGGCCCAGGCTGGGGAGAAAGTTGGGGCGGCGACTTAAGCAGGCAGGGTAGTGATCCGGAACCAGATCGGCCCGCGGTGCGGTGCGGGAACTCCAATGCGGCCCTGGTGAGTCCGGACTTTGTCTCTCTTTTGGCAGCCCACTCCTCCTCCTCCCCGGAACCCCTCTCCCGGGACCCTACTTCCGGCCTTCACTTATAAGTCCCGCCCCTGAGACCCTCTCCCCGGAAGTCCCACCTCCTAACTTCAGGGGGCTCCCCGAACCCCGACTTGTCTTTTATGGTCGCGACCACACCCTGGAGTCCAGCTCCCCTGGAAGTCCCACCCCCGAGACGTGCTTCTGAGCTCGACGCTAGGAACCCTGCGTTAGTCTGTCCAGTGCTCGGAAACTCCGCCTCCTCCGATCCTCCGCTAAACCTGTCCAAAGCCTAGCTTCTGAAAGGGAAAACCCTGGCTTCAGAGAGAATGGCTCGACTGGGTTGAAGTTACTCCTCTCCTAGGGTTCCGCCCCCTCCAAGGCCCGCCCCTTCCGTAGTCCACGTCTGATTGTTCTGAAGCCCAGCCTCCGGGAAATCTGCGGCACTGCCAGGGACCAGGTGCCTTTAGGATTATTTATCCTGGTTGGACTCAGGCCCACGCCTCACGTCTGGGAGACGCTCCATCTTTCATTTCCCTTTCCATTCTTGGGCCTTGGGTTCAGTTTTTCAAGAGCTCTCTTGCTCCATCATTTTGGAGGTTCAAGTTCCCATCTATGGTGGTGAGGAGTGAGATTACAAGCAGCGTTTTGTCTCCCCTACCTTCTTTCAAGGGCGGATCAAGTTGAGGAGGCAGGGCTTGGGAAGACTTTCTTAGAGACTCCAGGCCCACTCCTTCCTGGGACATGCCCCATCCCCAAGCCAGCTGTAGGTGATAATTTCCCAGGTTGGATAGGACCAGGCATTGGTTGGTGTGAGAAAACTGGTTTGGAGTCCAGAGTAGGATTTAGGTCTTTATTATAAGACCCTTATCCGGCTCTTCCCCTCACCCTGACCTCAGAGCTCTTTGGCATTCATCCTGGCCCCACTAGTTTAGCCTTCCCTCCAGGAAACATTCCTGAGGGTTTCGCCATTTCCTTCTACTTCCTGCCCTTGGGCCTCCTCCCTGCTGCGCTGAGACGCACCCCCTCCCCCCAACACCCGGATTTGTTCCAATAGGCAATCTTCTGGCTCTAAGCAAATTTAAAGGTTCATTCTTTTTCTTCCAAATGTGCACACCTGTTGGTCATTCCTAGCCTCTGGTTATGAACGCCATCACTAAAGATGAGGACATCTTGGGGTGTGTTTGTGTGGTTGGGAGCCGGTGGCTGTAGCAGAATTCTTTCTCCCTATGCCTAAGAGCTGAAGCCTTTAACGGGAGTGACAGAATTTCTCAGGATTGGAAGGGGTGGAGTCTAGTGACAAAGCTTTCCTGAGGGAGACTAAGAACCAGTGAAAAAGTAAAGCATGGTATTTAACACATTTTAAGTGCCAGTATTGTTAATCACAATAATCATATAGGTTTTTATTCTCCAAAATAAACCTAAGGGTAATTTGGAAGTGAGCTTGTTGTATTTTGGTGACTTTTTTAACTTCCTCTATGACCTTAAGCAGAGCTGTGGCAGGAAGTTGTGGGTGAAGGAATAGTTTTGGAACTGTTCTCTACTTCTAGCCATATTCCAATTTCTGGTGTCTCTTCTGCCCTTATTGACACAGGTTTGTCAGTAACCCCATTATCTCTTCTTGGCTTGTAGCCCCCAGTTCTTTTGGAGGACTGTTTCCTCTCCTACTTTGAAGGCCAGAACCCCTCACTAGTGGGAGGGGCATTGTTGAGTGTGCAGGGCTTCAAACTCTAGTCCCTGCAGTCCGGGAGTTGGCCTTAAACTAGTGCCTGGCCTCTCTTCGAATCTTGCTTTCTTCAGCAGGCCTGTGGAAAAGGGGGCAGAGCAGTGCTTGGCAGGAGTCTGTTGCTCCTTGGTGGATGCCATGTATGTATGGAGAACAGGCTTGACCACCATGGTCTCTTGCTGTAGCCTGCTCGTTCTGATGTACCACTCAAGGCAGACTATTCCCCATACTTCACCAGCTTTGCTTTTCTTCTTGGCCTTGGTTTGTATCCACTGGGACTACTTCTCTTGCCATTTCCAAGCTCTAGTCCTCAGCTGTTGTGGCAGAGGATGCTAATGGCTCAGGCTCCCTGGGGCCACCACCCCACTGGCTGTGATAGAGGTGGGGGTGGTCTGGACTGGAGGGTGAGGGGATTGGAGTATTCAGCCAGGACAGGAAGGGAAATGCTGGGCTCTGGGACCTCCTCCCTTTTCTATTGCAGTGGCTGTTTCCTCTGCTTCCTCCCTCAATTCTCCTGGCTTCCTGCTCTCTTTGGCCTGCTCTTGTCCTGTTTGGATTGATCCTAGTTCCTCTTAACTTCCTTTCTTTCTTTCCTACTCATCCATCTTTCCCTCCTACTCCCCACTTTCCTCCTATCCAGATTATTACTAGTTGTTTGTACTGAGCAAGAGACAGGGGCTTGGCTAGCTAGCTCTACCTTAGGTGGGGGTGGACGGAGGGGGGCTCAGCCCCTTGGAGCCTGTGAGTCAGCACTGTCCTTGGGATTGGTCTCTCTTTAGTTCCCCGCCCCTGGGGAGGAGCCAGTCAGCTCTGGGTCCAGCCTGTACTCCTCAGCCATAAGAGGCTCCACGCTGGGATGGGGAAGCATGGAGCCTGAAACTGGCTAGGTCTGACGTGGAGAGCTGAAGCTTCTTGTTCTTCACCTTCCCAGGACTTCTGTGACCACTAGGCTGCAGAGGTCAGACCAGACTAAGGGCCTGGGGAGGCCCCTTGCCTGGCCCCCCTGCCTCGACTGGCAGGGGGGCCGGGCTGGGCAGCGGTTGCCCTCTCACCCCAGCCATGGATCTTCTACCCCCCAAGCCGAAGTACAACCCACTTCGAAATGAGTCTCTGTCATCGCTGGAGGAGGGGGCTTCTGGGTCTACTCCCCCGGAGGAGCTGCCTTCCCCGTCAGCCTCATCCCTGGGACCCATTCTGCCAACTCTGCCTGGGGACGATAGCCCCACTACCTTGTGCTCCTTCTTTCCCCGGATGAGCAACCTCAAGCTGGCCAATCCTTCCGGGGGGCGCCTGGGGCCTAAGGGAGAGCCAGGAAAGGCCGCTGAAAATGGGGAAGGGGTTTCAGGGACAGCCGGTCGGGACTCAGGCTTCCTGCCCCTCCTCCAGGACATGAACAAGCTGAGTGGAGGCGGCGGGCGCAGGACTCGGGTAGAAGGGGGCCAGCTGGGGGGCGAGGAGTGGACCCGACACGGGAGCTTTGTCAATAAGCCCACGCGGGGCTGGCTGCATCCCAACGACAAAGTCATGGGACCTGGGGTTTCCTACTTGGTTCGGGTGAGTGAACAACCTCTCCATCCTCTCTTCTCTCTCCTAGACCCAATCCAGTCCTCTGTTCACTCCCGCTTTGCTGGGACTTCCTGCTCTTTCCCAATAACCTCTGTTGTCATTGTCTCGCACCTTAAACCTGCCTCAGCCCTTCTCCACTTCCTTACCCATAGTTCCAGCCTGGGAAAATCTCTGCCTTTACCCCCCTTTCCTTCTTTGACTCCCTCCTCTCCTTTCCAGCTTAGCACAATGTCCTGCACATCAGAGACTCTTAGTTAAGTGATGAATGAGTGACTTCTCGATTCGTCCCTCTAGACTCCTCCCCTTTTCCAGAGATGTCACTCCATCCTATCCAATGCCTGCCATTCCTCTCAGTATCTCCCCAGTGCATGAGGTCCTCCTAGGGAGCTATTTCTTCTCTTTCTCTATTATATATTATACCTTGTGGGGTGGTGGCCCCAGGCAGTGGGAAAACTACTTTACTTCCTTTAGGGACCACCTAGGGAAAAGCTCTAGAACTCTCTGAAGGGCTTGGGGGAGGCAGCTGACGAATTCTCCCCTTCTCCTCAGTACATGGGTTGTGTGGAGGTTCTGCAGTCAATGAGAGCCCTTGACTTCAATACCCGGACTCAGGTCACCAGGTTAGTGGGGAGGAGGGCGGATTCTGGGACTCCTAGGATTAGTGAAGCCACAGCAAGGGAGAGGAGGGAAGTAGGGCATTTGGTGGTGGTGCTGCTGATGGTGACTTCTTTTTGGGTGAAGAGAGTTGACAGAAAGTTATAGAATTAAGTTCAAACTAGGGTAGTGGCACACGCCTTTGATCCCAGCACTTGGGAGGCAGGGGGAGGTAGATCTCTGTGAGTTCAAGGCCAGCCTGATCTACATAGCGAGTTCCAGGCTAAAGGGAGCTATAGGGAGACCCTGTCTTAAAAAGACAGAAAAAAGAGCCAGCCTTGGCCTGGAGCCCCACCTTAGCCAGCCCAGTCTTGGAGGTTGAGAAGGTAGTGTGTGGAGCTGGAATAGGAAAGGAGGTAGGTAGAGGGCTGCCGCTGCTTTAGGGAAGGGAGTGGGACATTTGGTAGCTGGGAAGAGGTGGGACTCTATCCATTGAGGCTCTAACCCAATCAGCCAGGAAGCGGCCTCTCCGTGTCATCAAATATTAAAGGCCCTTAATTCAATCCACCACGACAGAGAGCCTGGAGTGCCCTGGGAGTCTGGCCTTGTTTTCCCTTCCCCCAGCTCTGTGGCAGCTCCAGCCTGTGGAAGCTGGTGGTGGGTCTGAATGCCCCTGTTTTCCCAGGGAGGCCATCAGTTTGGTGTGCGAGGCTGTGCCGGGTGCCAAGGGAGCAACAAGAAGGAGAAAGGTATGTGGGGTTGCTGGGATGTGGAGGGCAGGGGGAAGACAGGAATGTGTTTTCCTGGTGTTGGGAACTCTCAGCTTCTGGGTCATTCCCTAGCCCTGTAGCCGCCCACTCAGCTCTATCCTGGGGAGGAGCAACCTGAAGTTCGCTGGAATGCCAATCACTCTCACTGTGTCCACCAGCAGCCTTAACCTCATGGCCGCAGACTGCAAACAGGTGAGTGGGGTTGCTCAAGGGGACCAGAAATGCTGATGGGAGGAGGCCAGAAGCTAGGAGAGAGACCTCAGGAGTAGGAGAGTGGGAAGGAATTAGGAAGAGAGAATGAGACTGGGATCTTGGCAAGGGGTGAGAGGAGCACCTACTGTGCCCGGGGCTGCCTAACATTTACCATTCCCTTCCTATTCCATCATCTGCAGATCATTGCCAACCATCATATGCAATCTATCTCGTTTGCATCCGGTGGGGATCCGGTGAGTTGGTTAACAGCAGGGATGGTGGTGGGGAATAAGGGACCAGGGGTTTAGAAGGGACTGGATAGAGAAGTAGGGGTGGCTAGGAATGTGGGACTATCTGAAGAGGACAGAATCTTGGGAGTCAAGAGTAAGAAGTTGTACAGTTTAGTTAACTGGCTTCTTCTGACTCTGTGTATTCTAGGACACAGCCGAGTATGTCGCCTATGTTGCCAAAGACCCTGTGAATCAGAGAGGTAAGGCTTGTGGACAGTCCCACTGGGTGGGGCAAGTTGTCTGAGAGGCAAGTGAACAAAACTTGGGGTTACCTTTCCCTGCTCTTATCAGCCGTGCTGATAGGCTACCCTTCTGAGAAGGATGAGGGGCCCTTCCCTGCATCTTCTCCCAGCATCTGTCTCGGAGCTCACTGGCAGCCTCTCCTGTGCCCCCAGCCTGCCACATCCTGGAGTGTCCTGAAGGGCTTGCCCAGGACGTCATCAGCACCATTGGTCAGGCCTTTGAGTTGCGCTTCAAACAGTACCTCAGGAACCCACCCAAGCTGGTCACCCCTCATGACAGGTGAGCCAGGGGGAGTGTGGGCGGCTCTTGGGCTCAGCCTGGGCTTGGGAAGTAGATTTGCTCTTCCCGTGTGTGAGCTCAAGGGGATCAGGGAAAGAAATGACCTGTCTGCCCCTGCTTCCCACTTCCTGTTATTTTAGGTTTCCAGTGACCCATCAGGAAAGTCTTTTTTTATATATACATTTTTAAAAATTTTATTTATTTTTGTATGTGTATGAGTGTACTGTCTGCATGTAGATTTGTGCACCCGTGTTGTGCAATGCTGCAGAGGTCAGAAGAGGGTGTCGGATTCTCCTGGAACTGGAGTTAAAGACGGTTCTCAGCCACCATGTGGGTGCTGGGGATCGAACCCGGGCCCTCTGCAAGAGCGGTCGGCGCTCTTAACCGCTAGGCCATCTCTCTGGCCCCAGGAAAGTCTTTTTGAGGCTATGGCTCCTACAGGAATAGTTCTTCCTTTTGTTTGTCTGCGGTGGAACTATATTCCAGTATCTCCTACTGGCATGTCTTCCTCTGGTTGGGCTTTTAATTCTCAGATTCCTTATTTTTGACTTCTCCTTGTGTTCTTGTCTACTTCCTCAAGATTTGTTATTTTATGTGTGTGAGTATTTTGCCTGCACAGGTAGATGTAAATCACCATGCGAGTGTAGGGGCATTATTGGATCCCGTGGAGCTGGGGTTGTAAGAGTTATGGAGTGAGCCACCATATGGGTGCTGGGAACCGAACCTGGATTCTGTGTTCTTTACCACTGAGCTCCATACCTCTCTAATCTTCTGTTCTGTGATTTCCTGCTTCTGAAGGCTATTAGAAATTTGGACTGACATGAGGAATGGTGATACACTGGAGAGGCATAGGCAGAGCCAGATAGAGCTCTATGAGTTTGAGGCCAGCCTGGTCTACATTGTGAGCTCCTGGCCAGCCAAGGCTACAGAGTGAAACCCTGTCTCAAAAGAAACAGCAACAGGCTGGAGAGATGGCTCAGCAGTTAAGAGCTCCTATTTTTTTTTTTAAATGTGTATGAATGTACTGTCTGCATGTAGGTCTGTGCACCCGTGTCGTGCAATGCTGCAGAGGTCAGAAGAGGGCGTCGGATTCCCCTGGAACTGGAGTTCTACTGGAATTGGAGTTACAGACGGTTCTCAGCCGCCATGTGGGTGCTGGGGATCGAACCCGGGTCCTCTGCAAGAGCAGTCGGCACTCTTAACCGCTAGGCTATCTCTGTAGCCCCAAGCTCCTACTACTCTTGCAGAGGGCCTGGGTTCGATCCCCAGCACCCACATGGCGGCTGAGAACCGTCTTTTAACTCCAGTTCCAGGGGAAGTTGACACCCTCTTCTGACCTCCACGGCATTACACGACAGGGGTGCACCAACCTACATGCAGACAGTACACTCCTACACATAAAAAATAAATAAAAATTTAAAAAAAGAGAGAGAAAGAAAAGAAACAGCAACCAAAAAGGATTTGGCCTGGGAGGATAGTGTGTGTGTGTGTGTGTGTGTGTGTGTGTGCGTGTGTGCGTGTGTGCGTGTGTGCTGTACATGTGTATACATGTTTCCATGTGTACACACGCACATGTAGAGGTCCAAAGTTGATGTCAGGTATCTTCTTCAATTGCTTTCCATTTTATTTGTTGAGATAGGATCTCTCACTGAAACTGGAGCTTGCCAATTCCTAATGATAGTCTATTTAGCCAGCTTATTCTATGGATCCCTTGTCTCTCCCTCCTGAGTGCTGGGATTATGGGCAGCCACCATGGTTGCCTGGCTTTTACATGGTTCTGGGGATCTGAACTCCTGTCCTTATACCTTATCCACTGAGCAATCTCCCTAGTCCCAACAGCTCTTTTTTCTGAGATCCTACCTTTCTCATCTCAAGCCTCAAGACTCAACAGATAAACTGTAGCCATGAGAGACTTTGTATTTCCCAGGAGGTTAACCCATCTGGACATCCCCTGTGCTTCCATCCCTCTTAGCATAGCTGTCAAGAATGTGAGTCTTGTGGCTGGAGAGATGGCTCAGCAGTTAAGAGCACTGACTGCTCTTGCAGAGGACCTGGGTTCAATTCCCAGCACCCACATGGCAGCTAAGAACCGACTTTAACTCCATTTCCAGGAGAATCCGATACCCTCTTCTGACCTCCTCAGCATTGCATGACATGAGTGCACAAACCTACATGCGACAGTACACTCATACACATAAAATAAAAAAATAGAAATAAAAAAAAAGAACCGTCTTTAGTGCCGGGCGTGGTTGGCACATGCTTTTAATCCCAGCACTCAGGAGGCAGAGGCAGGCAGATCTCTGTGAGTTCATGGCCAGCCTGGTCTACAGAGTGAGCTCTCATCATGTTGTTATTTATTTTTTTTGCGTCTGTGGATACAGGGACCGAGACCAGTATTACGATACCAAAAAAAAAAAAAAAAAAAAAAAAAAAGGAAAGAATGTGAGTCTTTTAGTCAAACCCAATTTTTATCTCACCTTAAAGGAAATAATCCCTTTAGGTGAGAGACCGTGTGCAAATCTCTTTGCCCTGATTTATAAAATTTCCTCATTTGTTAAATTGTGGAAGGAGCCAGTCGTGGTGGTGCACATCTTTAATCTCAGCACTGGGGAGGCAGAGGCAGGCGGATCTCTATGAGTTCAACCAGCCTGGTCTACATATGAGTTCTAGGCCAACTGGAGCTACAGGAAAACTGTCTCAAAAAGACCAAAAACTTTGTTTTTTTGGAAGGAACTAAGACCAGCCTTAGAGGGTTATAGTACATAGCCTTGGGTCCTTCCTGTGTTCTCTTCCATCCCCGGTCTCCTGGCCACCATGTATTTATGCCCACCTCTTCACTCCATCCTTCCCTTCTCAGGATGGCTGGCTTTGATGGTTCAGCTTGGGATGAGGAAGAAGAAGAACCACCTGATCATCAGTACTATAATGACTTCCCAGGGAAGGAACCCCCTCTTGGTGGGGTAGTAGACATGAGGGTTCGGGAAGGAGCTGCTGCAGGAGCTGCTCGACCCACTTTGCCCAGTGCCCAGATGCCCAGTCATCTGGGAGCTACACTGGTAAGTTGCTTAGATGGAGATGCTTGGGTCCAGGGTGGGAGTGGCTGCCAGGGCCTTTGTTTCACGTGATTTTTATCTCTGTAGCCTGTAGGACAACCAACTGTAGGAGACTCTGAAGTCCGAAAACAGATGTTGCCTCCACCACCCTGCCCAGGTATGAAGCGTTTGCTGAAAGGGGCAGAGCTAGGAGTACAGGAGGCAGGGCTTGGGTTGCTATAGAGTCTGCCTTTCCTTAGCAGGCAGAGAGCTCTTCGATGATCCTTCCTATGTCAACATCCAGAACCTAGACAAAGGCCGGCAAGCTGGGGGTGGGGCTGGGCCCCCCAGTCTGGCCATCAATGGCAGCACACCCCGGGACCTGTTTGACATGAGTGAGTGTGTCTGTTGTGTTGCCCCACCTTCCTACTTCATTCCCCCCCTTTTGCCTACCTGCTGTTTCCTCTCTGGCCTCCTTGCTGAATCTGGGTCTTGGGCATGTGTTGGGCCAGCCGGTTCTACTAGCCCTCTCTCTACCCCCCTAGAGCCCTTTGAAGATGCCCTTCGGGTGCCTCCAGCTCCCCAGTCTATGTCCATGGCTGAGCAACTTCAAGGGGAGTCCTGGTTCCATGGGAAGCTGAGCCGGCGGGAAGCAGAAGCACTGCTGCAGCTCAATGGTGACTTCTTGGTGCGAGAGAGCACTACCACACCTGGCCAGTATGTGCTCACTGGCCTGCAGAGTGGGCAGCCCAAGCACTTGCTTCTGGTAGATCCTGAGGGTGTGGTAAGTTTGGCAGAGGTATGGGTAGCAGTGGCAGAAAAGGTACCTTTTCTTTTCCTCGTTTCTAGACTCTTCCTTACTAGCTTTCTCTGGCTTCCTTTCCTCTTCTAGGTGGTTTAAGGTTCCTTCCCTTCTGTCCCTGGGTCTGAGCTTTTGTTTACATTTATTTATTTATTTATTTATTTATTTATTTATTTATTTATTTGTCTTTTCGAGACAGGGTCTCTCTCCCTGTAGCCCCAGCTGTCCTGGAACTCGCTCTGTAGACCAGGCTGACCTTGAACTCACAAAGATCCGCCTGCCTCTGTCTCCCAAGTGCTAGGATTAAAGATGTGCGCCACTATGCCTGGCTACATTTATTTATTGTTGGTATGCACCTGCATGTACATGGGCATATGCATGGCACTGTGGGGCTGTGGAGGTCTTGAAGAAGTTGGTTCTCTCCTCCTCCCATGTGGGTCCTGTGAATTGAACACAAGTTGTCAGGCTGGGGGCAAGTACCTTTACACATTGAGCCATCTCACCTGCCCAGAGATGTGTTCATGACAATTCTGACCTGTCCCCAGATCCCAGACTTTACGCCTGTCAGATCTCCATATTTTATCTGATCTGTCCCCTTTTTTACTAAGTGAGGAAATGACCCTGGGAAGGTGGTAATGCCCATTATTAGATGGTTAGAGGCTAGAGACACCAAATTTCCTCTTGCAAGAGCAGGTAGGGGCCACCCCCACTCCTTCAGCCCCAGGCGGTGTCCTTCCTTTCTTGTGTGAACTGCCGTACTGCTCCTTACAACCTTGGTTTCTTTTCTATGACAATCTCAGCCCTCTTTGCACATCTGTTTTGTACTGTACATCCTCTCTTGAGACCATATTCCTGTAAGTCAGAAGTTTCACTGTTCCTATGTTTCACCATTTCTGGGCTGATGTTTCCTGTATCTTTTCCCAGTTCATGGATGTGACCATTCCCACACTTGTGATGCCTCTCTGTAGAGAAGCCAAGATAATCATGGCTGATACCTTCCTGCCCCCATCTTCCTCCTCAGCACTCTTATCTAGTCCTTCTTCCTCAGTCTTCGGGGCCAGGATCTTACTGAAGTCTTTCCCTGAACTGACCCACTCTTCTTTTCCACCTTCCTAGGTTCGGACAAAGGATCACCGATTTGAGAGTGTCAGCCACCTCATCAGCTATCACATGGACAATCACTTGCCTATCATTTCTGCAGGAAGCGAACTGTGTCTCCAGCAACCTGTGGATCGGAAACCATGATCCTTCTAGGCTTTTCTCCTAGAGGATGCCTGCCAGCCCCTTCCACCTGTTCCTTAGCCCTCAGGACCTCTGTTTTGTGGGTTTGGCCTTGGGTGGGAGCTGGGAGTAGAATGGACACTGGGTTTAATGCCCACTTGAGAGAGAGGGTTTGAATCAGGAGCCTGGGGTAGCAATGTGCTTCTCCCCCAATCTCACCAAAGTATTAATGTACAGAGTGGCCCCCTTGTCTGGGCCTTTCCTGTGCCAACCTGATGCCCCTTCCTCAAGAAGGTGGGTGCTTTAATGAAAAATGTCCTGTGGTGATAGGTCCAGTGGAGCAGTCACCCTTCTAGGGAAGGGGAAACAAATCATACCTCTGGCCTACCCCTGGGCTTCAGGGTTCTCCAGATCCTTCTTAACATATGCCACCCCCTATGTCTCCCGTTAAAACTTCCGTGCCTTTGACTATCTCCTTTGTGTACAGATAGTTTATGCAGTTCTCAGGCCCCTGAACTGGAGACAGGGATGCTGACATTTTGGCTTCTGTGACAGTGTCCTCTTGTTCAGCACCCTTTCCAGTAACCTCCTCCCCCCCTAGCCCCCCCCAGAATAGGGTAGGAGTGGCAGCTATCTCCTATGTATGCCTTTGGGATATGCGGCCCTTAAGTGATTGCCCCAGAGCCCCACCTCCTTGCCAAGGGGGGAATCAGACCTTCTCTTGCTCAGTGCCTCCTGGCCCCTTTCCCCAAGGGGTCTGTATTCATTTCTTAAGCCTGTCCCTCCCATGTTGCATGTGTGTTCTATTCTACAGCCAAAGTGTAGCCCTTCTTCCTGCAGCTCCACCCAGTCTCCCCCTTCTGGGCTGGGGTGTATGACTGAACTTGGGCCTCCTGTATGTAGATAACCTCCAGGTGGGGTTGTGTGGAGGCCCTGAGACTTGAAGCAGTAGACAATCTCAGATGTCATCTGTAGGAACTGCACTCGTTTTTATTTTATATGCATACATTTTTAGAGCTGTAGATTTATTTTTTAGTTTTGTTTCCCATGGCTTACTTTGGAGCACAAAATGATAACTGATGAGATTTAGACATCACCTCTTTGACTTTTCCAACAAGCCCTTTTACAACTGTTGGCATTTGCTTCCCTCTGGCCTGGAGGTAACTAGGACTGATTATTTTTTTGAAAGGGAGACCAGACACTAGAAAACTTGGGTCTCAGATCAAGGTAGTGAAACAGAAGTTGGGGTGCACAGTGTGGTGGGTTGCGATGTGGCAGCTTTCGACAGGCAGAGTTCCTTCTGCCTAAGAGTTGATAAGACAAACTTGCTGCGCACTCTTCAGGCCTTATGGATAAAGGGGAGCCGACTGATTTTCAGGCTTGGCATCGCCTTTTATTTTTGGTTTGGATCTTTCCAGGAGTCTCTCTCACACCAAAGGGAAATAGTCTGCATTAAAATCGGTATTTCTTCTACCTCGGCTTCCTCTGGAAAACCTGATCGCCGGGGGATCTCCGGGGTGGGACCTGGAGTCCGCGAGGCGTGGGTGCGGCTGGGCTGCGGGCGGGAGCACGCGCGTGGCGGGGACGTGTCTGCCTGGCGACTGGCTCCGGGCGGGAAGGGGCGGGTCCGGGCCGCCCCCAGGCCCGCGGGGACCCCGGGGCGCGCGCCTCAGCTGGCGAGCGGCCCCAGCCGGATGCTACCGCTCTGCTGCGGCGTGTGGCCTGGCCTGGCAACTCTGGCGCGAGCGAGGCGCGCTCGGTACCGTGGCCTGGCGAGGCCTCCTCTTCCTGGGCGCAGGGTCGGGGCCAGTCCTGTTTCCCCTCCCCGGCGCGCTCGGTGGTGGCGGCCCATTGGAGTTCCGTTTCCGGTTGCTGTGCCGCGGGCGGGCGGAGAATCGAGCCAGCGCGCAGTTGGTGCTCCAGCTCGGCGCCTTCCCCTCATCGCGTCTGTGGCTCGCTGTAGCTCGGGGGGCCGTGCTCCCCCGGTCTTCCCTTCTGGGCGATGGTGCAGCCTGAGGGCTTCTCCATCCCCCGCCGCCGCTGACTCGGGCCCCCCACTCCATGGCCGCCTCGGCGCCGCCCCCACCGGACAAGCTGGAGGGAGGTAGCGGCCCCGCACCGCCCCCTGCGCCGCCCAGCACCGGGAGGAAGCAGGGCAAGGCCGGTGAGAGCGCAGAGAGGGATGGGCGCTGGGGAGCCTCAAGACTTGGGACCCCCCAGAAGGGAGTATTGGTGGAGGGGGAAATGAGGAGGTGGGCCCGAGGGGTCTGGAAGGACAGGCCCAAATGGGAAGGCTAGATGGTGGGGGACAGGTGTCAGATCCACTTTAGATTTTGTTAGCCACACGGAATTCAGAAAACATGGACTGATGGTGTCTAGTGACGGGGTATCTCTCATTTCACGAAAGATGGAACAGAATGGTCATACCAGTCATTTTTCATATTTCACCCCTTGAATTTGTCAAGCGAGTGTACATGGAAGTTAGAGTAGTTTCTGGGATGAAAGAGATTGTGGAAACCTCGGGAAAACGTCCCTGCTTGTCTTTTGCTGCTTTCGCAGGTCTGCAAATGAAGAGCCCCGAAAAGAAGCGAAGAAAGTCGAACACTCAGGTGAATGGGGCTCTGTGATGGGAGTAATTAGCAGTAGCCCCTAGGCACTCTGTCTACTCTGCTGCCCTTTCCATCAAGTGCCAGAGGAAGAAAAAGCTGAAATATTTTTCTCTCCCTCCTCTTTCCTGTCTTAATTCTCACAGGATAACACCTATCACTTAACTGAGCCTTTTTTTCTTTCCCTTTTTTAAAAATTATTATTTATGTGTATGAGTGTCTGTCTGCATGTAAGTTGGTGCACCCATGTTGTGCAACGCCGTGGAGGTCAGAAGAGGGCATCAGATTCCCCTGGAACTGGAGTTAAAGACGGTTCTTAGCTGCCATGTCGGTGCTGGGAATCGAACCCCGGGTCCTCTGCAAGAGCGGTCGGCATTCTTAACCGCTGAGCCATCTCTCCAGCCTCTCCTTTCCCTTTTTGAGAAAAGGTCTTTGTACTCCAGGCTGGCCACATACTGCTTTGTAGCCAAAGATGACTTTGAACTTACAGTTAGTTCTCTTGCCTCCAGCTCCCAAAGTGCTGGGATTGCAGGTGTTTATGCACCGTCATGCTAGTTTTATGCAGTACTGGAGACCCACGAGGTAGTGCATACCAGACAAACACTACCACTTGATCTAAGCCCACTTAAAAAGTATATATATTTTGTTTTGTTTTATGTGTATGTGTATGTATGTAAGTCGACCATGTGCTGTCCCAAGGAGGGCAGAACTGGAGTTACATGCTATTGCGAGCCTCCTTGTGGGTTTTGGGGACCCAACTCTGGTCAGTGCTCTTAACCGCTGGGCTATCTCTCCAGGCCTATCCCCACCTTTATTTGAGGCAAGAGCTTACTGTGTGACCCAGGTTGGCTTTGAGCTCTTAATTAAACTGCCCTAGCCTCTCAAGTCCTGGCATAACTGGCCCAGTTATTGAACTTTTTTTTTTTTGGTCTTTTCAAGACAGGGTCTCCCTGTAGCCCCAGCTGTCCTAGAACTCACTCTGTAGACCAGGCTGGCTTTGAACTCACAAAGATCTGCCTGCCTCTGCCTCTCAAGTGCTAGGAGTAAAGGCGTGCACCACCACGCCCAGCTTGAACCTTTTCTAATTGCCATGGTAGTACTAGAGTGCTTTAACAGTTTTCTTTTTTTTTAACAGTTCTTATTTTAGAGGTGATAAATACGAGATTTATAAAGGTTAAATACTCAGTTGGTAAAGTGCTTGCATAGTGTGGACTCTTGAGTTCAATCACCAGCGCTGTATAGAGCAGGTGTGATGGTGCATATCCATCCTAGTGCTCCAGGGGTAGAGGCAGGAGGATGAAGAGATTGAGAAGGTCAAGGTTATCCTCAGCTACATACTGAGTTTGTATGTAGCTTAGGATACAAGACCTTGTCAAACCCCAAACAAAACAAAAACCTGTTTGAGGGTCAGAGTTGGATTTTGTTTTGGTTTTTCCTGTGTTTTTGTATGTTTAATTTGTTTAAAGGTTTATTTTTAACTATGTATGTGTCTGTGTGAGGGCATGTACACATGAGCGCAAGTGCCAGAGAAAGCCAGAGAGGCATTGGATGCCCAGGAGGTGGAGTTATATGTGGTTATGAGCTGCCCCATGTGGTTGCTGGGAATGGAACTCAGGTCCCCTGGAAGAGCAATACAATATGTGCTCTTACCTGTCAAACCATCTCTCTAGCCCTGTCTATTTTTGTGGTTTGGTTTGGTTTGAGACAGGGTTTTTCTGTAGCCCCAGCTGGCCTGGAACTCACCATGCAGACCAGGCTGGCTTCCGTCTGACAGAGATTCCCCCTGCCTCTGCCTCCCAAGTCCTGGGATTAAAGGCCTGCGCCACTGCCCAGATGCCCAGTTGTTGCTTTTTTTTTGAGACAGGGTCTCACTGTATCCCCAGCTTACCTAGAAAGAACTCTTAAATGAGATTAGGCTGGCCTTGATCTCACAGAGATCCACCTGATTCTGCCTTCTGAGTGCTGGGATTAAAAGCATGTACTACCACGCCTGGCTTTTGTTTTTTTGAGGCAAGGTATTCACTGTGCAGTCCTGCCTGGACTTGTCCTTCAAATCCTCCTGCCTCAGCCTCCTGAGTACCAAGAATGTGCTACCATGCTCAGCTCTATTTTTCAAAAGAGCGTTACTGCACTGTTGGCTCCACTCTCCACTCTCTACTGTGTTCTAAGGGCCATCACAATTTTAGATGTGAGCTGGTTAGTATCAGCCTCCAACGTGTGTATTGCATTTGTACCGCTTTTCCAATTTCGCTCCGTCTCCAGCTATCACCTTCCTCCTCTGTTTTCCATCAGGGTCCTGCATACTCACATCTGACGGAGTTTGCACCACCCCCAACTCCCATGGTGGATCACCTGGTTGCTTCCAACCCTTTCGAGGATGACTTCGGAGCCCCTAAGGTTGGGGGTGCAGCCCCTCCATTCCTTGGTAGTCCTGTGCCCTTTGGAGGCTTCCGTGTGCAAGGGGGCATGGCAGGCCAAGTACCCCCAGGCTATGGCACTGGGGGTGGAGGAGGTCCCCAGCCACTTCGTCGACAGCCCCCTCCTTTCCCTCCCAATCCCATGGGCCCAGCTTTTAATCTGCCCCCCCAGGGCCCTGGCTATCCACCCCCAGGCAACATGAACTTTCCCAGCCAACCCTTCAACCAGTCTCTGGGTCAAAACTTTAGCCCTCCTGGTGGGCAGATGATGCCAGGCCCAGTGGGGGGATTTGGCCCCATGATCTCACCCACCATGGGACAGCCTCCCAGAGGGGAGTTGGGCCCTCCTTCCCTTCCTCAACGCTTTGCCCAGCCAGGGGCACCTTTTGGTCCTTCTCTTCAGCGACCTGGTCAGGGACTCCCCAGCTTGCCTCCCAACACAAGTCCCTTCCCTGGCCCAGACCCTGGTTTTCCTGGCCCTGGTGGTGAGGATGGGGGTAAGCCCTTGAATCCACCCGCCCCTACTGCTTTTCCTCAGGAGCCCCACTCAGGCTCCCCAGCTGCTGCTGTTAACGGGAATCAACCCAGTTTCCCCCCCAGCAGCAGTGGGCGGGGTGGAGGCACTCCAGATGCCAATAGCCTGGCACCCCCAGGCAAGACGGGTGGAGGCTCAGGGCCCCAGCCTCCTCCAGGCCTGGTGTATCCATGTGGTGCCTGTCGAAGTGAGGTGAACGATGACCAAGATGCCATTCTGTGTGAGGCCTCCTGTCAGAAGTGGTTCCACAGGGAGTGCACCGGCATGACTGAGAGTGCCTACGGGCTGCTGACCACTGAGGCCTCTGCTGTCTGGGCCTGTGACCTCTGCCTCAAGACCAAGGAGATCCAGTCTGTGTACATCCGAGAGGGCATGGGACAGTTGGTGGCTGCTAATGATGGGTGACTGACATAGTGGCCTGGGGAAGTGCACATTTCCCTCCGTGTTCTTGGAGGTGATTGTGTGGCTCTTGGTCCTTGTTTCCACTGGATTCTCATCCCCATGGAGCAGAAACATGTGGTTCCTGAGGGCAGAAAAGGAAGTGAGGAGAGCAGGCAGAAGAACCTGGATTATTCATTTTTCTGGGAACTTGTGCTTTGAGATCTACAGAGATCTAGGAAACTAAAGCGCTGCTGAGCAGAGCCATTTTGTGGCTATCTGGAGGCCTAAGGGTGCTGGCTGCAAGAGAAAGGGGGTCAGAGAAAGTTCCAGAGGGCAAGTGTGTCCTGTGTGCAGATGACTGATGCCCCTAACATCTGTGCCTAAAATCCCGGTCTGGTCCCACAATTCCAGCCTTTGCTTTTGGAGTCAAGCGTTCTAGCTTCCTTCATATCTCTACAACAGCCCTTTTAGGGGTTCTCGAAGGAAGTGGGGATTTCACGCTTTCTGGCCTTCCCTTTGCTCCCCCCAGACCTGTCACTCCTCTCCTCTCTGAGTTCCAAATACCTTGGAAGAAGCAGGAGAGCTCCTGGCCAGGGCAGTTGCTGGTCTGGGACTTGAAGGCAGTAGTCAGGAGATGCTGAGAGACCTCTTCCTCATACCAAAGTCGCTGGTCCTTTCTTAGCTTCTCTTGTGTTTTTTTTCTTAATGACCATGTATTTGCCAAAAATTGGGATATGTGGTCTGGGTGACCAGAATATTTGAAGTTTGGGCTGTCCCGGAAGTAAGTCCAGACTGGAGGTCTAACCCTCTCCCCATCCATCTGTTGCACATCATGACAGTGCTGAGCTTCAACTTTTGCTGCCCTCAATCCCCTGTCTCACTGGCTTGACTGAAGGAAAGTCTAGAAAAACACAGAGCCCTTAAACCTCATTTCCTCTCTGATAAAAGGATGCAGGTGAGGCCCTGTCCGCTTTGTGGGAGTGAGGATGGATGGGCAGTGGGATCACGAAGCCCTGGTACTAAGGGAGAGGGTCTGAGGTTTTCTACTTTGCTCTTTCCTGGCCTTCCTGTGGTATTCTCTTGGGCCTGGTGATTTAGCAACTCTTTTTTTCCTCCAGCCAAAGTTCTGCACAGGGCTTGATTCATTTTTATCTTTAAGCACTCCCTGCTGGTGGGGGGACTCGGCCTGATCAGGAGCCCTTCCCAGCTGCTCTTCCTCTTCCCCCAGTCTCTGTCCATTCCTCTAATGGGTAGGGAAGGCAGGCCTGGGTGTGGTCCCCTTGAAATCTGAGTGCCCAGCACTGGGTGTGGCCACTCCCTGTGGTCCCTTGCCCCTACTTCTCTTCTTCCCTGCCCACCGAGAGGACACTGGCAAAGTGGAGCCAGCAGCGTTTAAGGCAGAGGAAGAAGAGGGTGTGTTCTCCAACACCAAAATAGATCAACTTTGTGTTGTGTTTGTAATTCTGTTTGCCCCTGTTACCTGTTGCTACTTTTGTGTTGTTTCCCTCTCCGTGGTGTGTAAAATGCTCCTGGGGAGGGTCTGTCATAGTGTCCCTCTCCGATACTTTTCAGAAGAAAGTAGGTCAGCAGAGATGTGGTTACAGAATCTTTTGTATGGTTGGACTAATAAAATTCTTGGAAAATCCAAACAAGGACCTTTGTTAGTCTGTAAAAAGGTTGGGATAACTTGATGTCACTGTTCCAAGGATGCTCAGAGGGTAAAGGATGTGCCTGTCCTCCAGACCTACACACATTGCCATGCTCTAAGCTGCCAAGTTTAGGGGACAGTCCAGAGTTTTCCTGCCTGGCCTTGCATATTTTGGGTGAGGCTAGGAGCCAGGCGGCTGTGGATCCAAGGCCTATGGCAGATGGGTGCCCTGGCTTTAGGACCCGCATTCCCCACTTCTCAGTACTTTGGGTTAAGTGTAGTTCTAAAGAGGAGGAGATGTGTGACCCACTCTGCCATGGTGGGATCTGAGCTAGGGCCTTGTACATGCTAGGCAGTGTTTGGCCACTGAGCCACGTCCCCAGCCCTCGTATTTAATTTTCAGATGCTTTTCCCACCCCCTTTTCTACCTCTTCCTCATCTTGTTTGGTTTTGTTTTGGATTTTGGTTTGTTGAAACAGTCTTGCTTTATAGCCCAGGATAGCCTTCAACATTTCCCTATGTCAGCCTCCCCAGGGCTGGAATTAATGTATGTCCCTTCCTCTTTTCAAAAACTTATTAAGCGCCGACTGCTCTTGCAGAGGACCTGGGTTTGATCCCCAGCACCCACATGGCGGCTGAAAACCGTCTTTAACTCCAGTTCCAGGGGAATCCGACCCCCTCTTCTGACCTCTGCGGCATTGCACGACACGGGTGCACAAATCTACATGCAGACAGTACATTCATACACATAGAAAAATAAAATTTTAAAAATAAGGATATATATATTAAAAAATAAAAGGGCTGGAGAGAGGGCTCAGTGGTTAAGATCACTGACTACTCTTGCCGAAGACCTGGGTTTCATTCCCAGCACCCACATGGCAGATAAAACCCTCTTAGGCCAGGTGTGGTGGTGCATGCCTTTAATCCTAGCATTTGGGAGGTAGAGGCAGGCAGAGGGAACTCTGTGAGTTCAAGGCCAGCCTGGTCTGGGGCTACAGGGAAACCCTGTCTCAAAAAGACCCCCCCCCAAAAAAAAATATGGATATGATGTATGAGCATGGTTAGTCTCTACCACTGTGCAGTAGAGGGTCTCTACTTCACCCTGCGATAGCCTTTATCCAGCTGAGCCATTTCACTGCGCCCCTCCCCCCCATTTTTAAAGCCTCAGTGGCATCTCCAGAATGCTTTGGAGCAGATAGGGAGAGCGGCAGAAGAGCTATTTCTAAACCCACAACTTGCGTGTACCCCCTCCCCCATCCTACAGCTGTGTCTGTCTGTCCCCAGACCAACCGGGCACTTGGTACATGCTCTCAGACACCACCCTTTGCCTTTCGGTGTTATTAGATCTTCCCACTAGACACTAGACATGGGGAGAAAAGGGCCAAGTTACTCTAAATTGAGTTTGCTGGCAAACACCGATGCCCACCAGAAGATAAACCCAGGGGGATGGTGCTGCCTAACACTTTCGTCCCCTCCCCTGTCTCGAGAGTCCATGTTTTATTGGTCAAAAGTTTCCGCCCCCTTGGGAAGTTGACTCCTCACTGGTCCAACACTGGCCGCGTGACACTCCTATCCCCCCCGCCTTGGGCTGGTAACCTGGGCAGGCTGCAACAAGTTGTGCTGAAGACGGAAGCTGAAGCTGGGTCCGGTAATTCCCCATCTGGGGAGGAGCCCACAGATCTCCCCTCATCTACAGGTAAGGGAAAGGAGGGCAGAGCTCTAGAAGAATGGGCACTAGGGGCAGCCACACAACTGCCTTACAAAAGACTCAAGGCTAGGGGAGGGAGGCCGGCGTGTGTTTCCAAAGCAGGAACTCAGACAAGTTCTTGTTTGCTTTAAAGATCAGGGAACATTGTTAGAGGGGTTGAAATGAGCTCAAGGCAAGACTTCTTAGCTTGGCGCAGAGCGGGAGAGCCCCCCCCCCCCTTAGCTATTTTTCAAAAATAGCAGAAGTCTGTGACAGTCCTTCTAAGATGTTTTGCTTAAATGAAAAGGAAAGGGAGAGTAGGAAAGGACTGTTTTCTTCCCAGAGGTCAATGAATAAAAAGCCTAGAAACACAGGCGGGAAGGGTGCAGTTAAGCATCTGAAGAACTTCCAAATAAGGTATGGAAGTACTGGTCTGGGAGGACAGGGTTATCTTGTGGTATCTTGTGTGAACACACCGGAGACTGGTATCAGGGCTTGGGACCCTGAGTGCAGGGGCTCCAGAGTCTCCTGTTTAGGTTTCAGAAGATTTGTCTTGACCCAAATACCATAACATTGCTGGTTTCCATGGAGACGTGGATTGACATCACCCTGGTTGCCATGGTGCCTGGTTCTGGTGGACCTGAGCAGGCTGTAAACAGCCAGGGATAAACAGGGACTCAGCTCAAGCTGCTGTCACTTCCTTCCTGCCACCACCTGTTAACAGTCAGCCTCAGCACCTGGGGATAGGGAGAAGGCAGCACAGCAGGGGGAGAAGAGAGCAGAAGGCTGAACAGGGTGGCTGGGTGGTGTCACCAGAAGCAGGGGGCTGTGGGTGTGGGAGGAGAGTGTCCTTTTGGGCTTGGTGTGGGGGAAGTCACGGCAGCCAGTCTACCTCTGTGGGATGGGTGCAAGAGTCTAGGAGATGTGAACATTGGAGAAGAAATCGTTAGATGTCTTTTCCCTATCCTGGGCTTGAATCTTGACTGGCAAGAGCTGCAGAAGTTTCTCAGGTAACCGTGTAGGACTTAAACCCAGCTGGAGCAGACAGAGACTGTGTGGCTGGTTCAGAAGTAGAAGTGACCCACCCCTCACCTCACTTCCCCTTCCTGGGGTTGTGGTACAGTGTTTTTTGTGTTTTTTTTTTGTCTTTTCCAGACAGGGTCTTCCTGTAGCCCCAGCTGGCCTGTTCTTATCCACACTGCCTTTCATGTCACTGGGGAAGCAGTCATTTACCTTCCTCTCACAGGTCGCAGTCCAGGATAGCTCATCTGTCACTCCATCCACAAGCCTGGTCCCAGTTGCAGGTCCCTAGCCTGAGAGCACAGCTTTGCTTCCCATTGGGCTTTGGAGGTGGGAGTGATGGCTTAACCCTACCTGCTGACTCAGAACTGATTAGCAGGGGATAGGACCAGGGTCCCAATTGTTTGTTTGTTTAATTGTGATTTATGGACGATAGTTGCCATAAATCTGTTTTTCCCCAGTCACTTTCAAGATCCCTAAGACCAAGCTGTAGAATTTAGGATGGAGAAAGTGTGACTAAAGGTACATGCAGGCATATCTAGCTCCGCTAGGTCTTCTGGGCCCTGCCCCCTCCCACCTCGTCACAATCTCAACTGAGTCCTTCATAGCTAGTGCTGAGACTCCTAGCAAGATGGGCAAAGACTGATAATGGCTGGTACTGAAAGAGTTAGGACAGAAGGAGGCCAGCGAGCTCCTTTCCAGGCCCTAGGGGAGGAAGTGGTGATTATGGAGTCTAGGTGTTGTAAAGGGACCCATGTCATTTTTGTCTGTCTTTAAGTCAATCAACTTTTCTGAGCTTCATCTTCCCTGAGAAGAACATGAGGGGTTGGACTTTACAGTCCCAGGCTTCTTTGACCTTTCAAGGTCAGTGCAGTTTCCCAAGGCTCTGTGTGAACCCTTGGAAGAAGTGGCTTCTCTGTGGCTGCTAGTGGGTCCTGATTTGCAAGGTAAATATGCCAGAAAAGATGCAGGATTAGGATTAGGGTTCTGCCTAGCCCTCCATCCCTGGAACCCAGTTAACCCTGTTTCCTGCTTTGCTGCCTCTGACAAAGGGAACTCCCATCCTTAAGAGCTCTTCTCTGCAGGTGGCCACTCTAGTAGTCCTGGGACCTCAGCAGCTATGGCCTCCTGCCCAGACTCAGACAGTAGCTGGGTGCTTGCCGGCTCCGAGGTAGGAAAAGTGGGCCTGGGAAGCACATGGGTGGGGGGAGGTTCCTGCAGGGATGGACTGCTTTTTGGGTCTGCCCTCCTTGGTTGGTGGTCATCTGCACTGTCCCCACTGGCTCTTAGAGAGCTTTCCAATGGGACGGAGATCTGGCCCCGAGAGCTCTGGTGTTGAAGCTTGGGCCATATCTGAGAAGAAGGGACCAGATGAATACATTGAGAGAAGCAGGGAGGGAATTGTGGTGGGAGACCAGCAAGAGCAAAGGTCTGAGGAGACGCTAGGGGAGACACCTCGAGGAGGCCAAGGAGCCTGTGGGTAGGATGGAGACTGGGTAGAGCACATATGGGAGTGCTTCAGGCCAGAGCCTGGGAACCCCAGGCAGAGGTCTGAAGGGCCTGGTGAGGCATCAGGTGTCATCCAGATGAGCAGTCAGTACGGGCCTGCCAAGTTGGAGGGTGCAGTTATTGCAGTGGGCAGAGAACAAAGCCTCTGTGTGACTGGGTGGGAGCAGGGACAGTGCTGCCACCACTCCTACAGCCTTCCCAGATGGCACTTGGTAAGGCAGGAACCCAGAAGGGCTCCTGAAACCACCAAGAAGGAAGAAGGTCTGATAGGGTGGGGATTAATAGCTAGAGACAGATGGTGGGAATGTGTCAAAGAAATCTCAGAGACTTCCCAGCCTCTTGTGAGATTGTACATGAAAATCACTAGAAGGAATGGGCATGGTGGTGCACACCTGTGATCTTACTTGGGATATGGATGCAGGAGGATCAGGAGTTCAGGGTCATCCTTGGCTATATAGCAAGTTTGAGGCCAATCTAAGATACATGAGACCCTGTCTCAAATGAAATACCTAAAAGACTCTAAATAGACTCTATTTAGACATGTTGAGTTTGAGGTGCCCTTAAAGAAGTCCAGCTGATGGGCTGGAGAGATGGCCTAGCGGTTAAGAGCGCCGACTGCTCTTGCAGAGGACCCGGGTTCGATTCCCAGCACCCACATGGCGGCCGAGAACCGTCTGAAACTCCAATTCCAGGAGAACTCCAGTTCCAGGGGAATCCGACGCCCTCTTCTGACCTCCGCGGCATTGCACGACATGGGTGCACGGACCTGCATGCAGACACTACATTCATACACATACAGAAATAAATAAAATTAATAAAAAAAANTACACATACAGAAAAAAAAAAAAAAAAAAAAGTCCAGCTGTGAGGGAGGAGTTGACCTCAGTAATGACCCTGGAGCAGAACACACTTACCGGCAGGGGATAGGACAGGCACTGTGTTCAGTCGGCCCTGGCGTTGTGTCATGGTGTCTTTGCTGACAGCTGGGGACCTGAGCTAAGCATTTCACCTGTCCATCTTTTTTCTTTTGGTCTTTTTGAGACAGGGTCTCCCTGTAGCCCCAGCTGTCCTGGAACTGACTACGTAGACCAGGCTGGCTTTGAACTCACAAAGATCCGCCTGCCTCTGCCTCCCAAGTGCTAGGATTAAGGGCGTGCGCCACCACGCCCGGCTCACCTGTCCATCTTAAACTGTGAAACCAGAGTTGTGGTCCTTGCCTTGTAGGGGTGCCAATGGAAAAAAACTGTGATTTGAAATTTGCAAAGACACATACTGAGGTTAAGAATTAATCTTGGGGTTTGGGGAGATGGTTCACTGGTTTGGAGTACTTACTGCTCTTTCAGACTACCCAGGTTCCCTTCCCAGCACCCACATGGCAGCTAGTCTTAGAGGAAGAGCCTTAGAACAGGTGGCTGGGCAAGCTTGCCATGGGTTCTATGTAGAGAAAAGTGGCAAGGCTGAGGAGTGGCAAGGCCCAGATGAAGGGCTAGGCTGACAGCCAGCCACATGGGGTCAGGCTGAATGTAGCTAGGGGCAAATGGGCCTCTGCCAGCAGCGGCTGGGAGGTGGCCCTTGGGGGATTCAAGGCCAGTGGAAAGGCCAGAAAGCTTAAAAAAAAAAAAAGTCTGTGTGATTGGGCAGACGGAACGCAGCTTCAGGGAATCCCGAGGACATAGTTGGAACCCTTGGTTTAGGTCGGCTTCCCTCATGGGTCAGTACTGGTGACACAAAATAGGGATATTGGGCTCCATTGCCTCTTTAAGGGGCTGCTGGGCTTGTCTGTGGTCCCAGAACCTTCCCAGTGTGGTTCTGATTGCACGGAATCCTGGCTTCTGGAGTGGTGAGGGAGGTTAGGGAGCAGCTGAGTAGCGGACCTATTTTGGATAGTTCCTGATTGAGTGAGTCCTAGGGGTTCTTTTTGTTTGTTTGTTTTTTAATTTTATTTATTTTTGTATGCATATGAATGTACTGTCTGCATGTAGGTTTGTGCACCCGTGTTGTGCAATGCCGCGGAGGTCAGAAGAGGGCGTCGGATTCCCCTGGAACTGGAGTTAAAGACAGTTCTCAGCCGCCATGTGGGTGCTGGGGATCGAACCCCGGTCCTCTGTAAGAGCGGTCGGCGCTCTTAACCGCTAGGCCATCTCTCCAGCCCCAATAAATAAAATATTTTTTAAAAACCTAGCACCAATAAATAAAATATTTTTAAAAACCTAGCACCAATAAATAAAATATTTTTAAAAACCTAGCACCAATAAATAAAATATTTTTAAAAACCTAGGACTTGGGCCGGGCGTGGTGGCGCACGCCTTTAATCCTAGCACTTGGGAGGCAGAGGCAGGCGGATCTTTGTGAGTTCAAGGCCAGCCTGGTCNTACAGAGTCGAGTTTCAGTGACAGCTGGGACTACCAGGGAGACCCTGTCTCGAAAGACCAAAAAAAAAAAAAAAAAAAAAAAAAAAAAAAAAACACTAGGACTTGGGACTGGAGAGATGGCCTAACGGTTAAAGAGCGCCGACTGCTCTTACAGAGGACCGGGGTTCAATCCCAGCACCACATGGCGGCTGAGAAACCGTCTTTAACTCCAGTTCCAGGGGAATCCGACACCCTCTTCAGACCTCCGCGGCATTGCACGACACGGGAGCACCAAACTACATGCAGACAGTACGTTCATACACATACAAAAATAAATAAAAATTTTTTTTTAAAGAAAAAATATTTTTATTTATTAAAAATTTATTTATTTATTTTTATTTACTTGTTTATTATTTATTGGTCTTTTTGAGATAGGGCTTTCCCTGTGCCCCAGCTGTCCTGGAATCCCTATAGACCAGGCTGGCTGGCTTGATTTCACAGAGATCCACCTTCCCTGCCTCCCAAGTGCTGGGATTAAAGGCATGAGCCCCATGCCAGTTATTATTTTTTATTTTTTTGTTGTAGTGTATTGCTTGCATGTAGGTAGGTGCACCTGAGTTAGGCAATGCCTGTAGTGATTAGAAGAGGGCACCATATCCCTAGAACTGGAGTTACAGGCAGATTATTAGCTGCCTTGTGGGTGCTGGGAATCAAATTTGGGGTCTCTGCAAGAGCAGCAGTGCCCTTAACCCTGAGCCATCTCTCTAGTTCCTTTTCCGTTTTTTTTTTCTTAAAAAAAAAATTTATTTATTTATTTATTTTCTGGTGTGTATGAATGTACTGTCTGCATGTAGGTTTGTGCACCTGTGTTGCGCAAGCTGCGGAGGTCAGAAGAGGTCTCGGATTCCCCTGGAACTGGAGTTCTCCTGGAATTGGAGTTACAGATGGTTCTCAGCCGCCATGTGGGTGCTGGGGATCTAACCCAGCTCCTCTCAAGAGCAGTCAGCGCTCTTAACCTCTAGGCTATCTCTCCAGCCCCAAGTCATTTTTTGAAATGTGGGCTGGGGTCCTTGAGTGCAGCCAGCCCGGGACCCTATCAGAACATTCCCACTCCTGTTTTGCCTGTTGTCCTGATGAAGTCACCTCATGCTCGCCTCCCTGTCCCTAGAACCTGCGGGTGGAGACCCTGGGCCCAGAACTCAGGATGCACTCAGAATCTGAGGGAGTCCCCGAAGTGCCTCCAGGCCCCTCCAAGGCAGATGGTGAAGAAGTAGCTAGGACCTTGGATAGAGAAGGTAATGGGGCTCTGTGAAGGGTTGACATAAGCCACTTTCTATCTTTTAGGGCTTTTCCTTCAGGGCATAGTGGTGCCTAGTCTATTTACCCATCAATCTCAGTTTATGAGCTACCAAGCTCCACCCTGACTTTTTCCTGCCGCATTCCAACTGAGGCCTGTAAGAGCTAGAGGATGTATAGAAAGCTCATTTTGAGAGCAATTGTTTTTTTGTTTCTTTTGTTTTTTTTCTTTTTCTGGGCTTTCTGTTCCACCACAGGGACCCTCTTCCATACAGAGAGCTCCCAGAATGAAAGCACTCTTCTGCCAGAGGGGGCCAAGATCAAGGTAAGGCACTTTGCTGGGGGTGGGAAGAAAGTGAGACAGGCCTGCTCACAGCTATGTCCACAACAGGCCACTCTGGAAGGTGATGGTCCTGGTGTGGAGACCCCTGCAGGAGACACGGTGGTCCAGGAAGATTTGCAGGAGACTTCTGTGGTGACAAGCCTAGGACCAGACACACAGGACCTGGAGGATGAGAACCTGCCACAGAATCTGCCCTCAAGTCCCAAAGCAGGTCAGAGTCCTCCTTGCATTCAGTTTACACCACCTTCTAGATGAATGGGAGAAGGAACAGTCCTCACTGCTGAGCACAGGGTCAGGCCTGGGCTCTGAACTTGGCAGCTGCCTGGCCTCCTTCTTCATGATCACCTGAGGACTCTAGGGCTCAGCTCTTCTTCCGTGTGGCCTCTTTTCTTGCTTCTAGGTCATCACCTTCATTTCCAGAGCCCCTTCCTTGTGCTGTCTCTGATTCCATGATGAGGGAAGGTGAAAGGTTCAGGAACTGTACAAGAAGCTGATCAGACTGAGCCAGAGAAGCACATCAGACTATGAGGGACACAGAAAGGAGGTGTAACTAAGGGGCTCCTAAAGGTGGGGAAGACAGGCATCTTAGGGAATGGGTTGAGCACGGGCGAGAGGCAGGGGTAGTTGAAGGTTCCATCTGAGTGCAGTATTGAGCACAGAGAAAGGAGTCTATGGAAGAAAATATTCCAAAGCTTTGGCATCAAACAGACAGGGCGGGTGAGTCCAAGTCTGTCCAAGCCAGTGGTAAGAGATGTGGAAGAGGTGTACCCCACCCCAACGCCCCCAATCTCTGTAGAGGACTGCAGGAAAGGAAGAGACTGGGGCCTGGGACCATTTAGGGTGTAACTTCGGGAATCAGGCACAGAGGCCGACCTGATCTAAGGCAGGGACCCTAGGGTCTGTGAAGAGGGTGATCAAGGGGAGAACTGTCCAGCCCTCTGCAGTAGAGTAGGGAGGGAAGATGAAATTTGCCACACGGCAACAATGTACCTTTTCCTGAAAGGCTGGGCAATGGACCACAGGGTGTGGAATATTGGTCCCTGGGGGTGGGGGGTGGGGGGGAGAGCACTCAGAGTGTACAGATACACACAGCTCCAAGCTCTTGAATGTCATAGGGTGAGATCAGTGTGTGTGGGGGGTGAAAACAGTATGAATCTGGAAGTAAGAGAAGGAGAGAAGAAAGAACCAAGGCAGCAGATGGCTGGAGGGGTCCCAGAGGACCCAGGAGGGTGGCTGGAGGGGTCCCAGAGGACCCAGGAGGGTGGCTGGAGGGGTGCCCAGAGGACCCAGGAGGGTGGCTGGAGGGGTCCCAGAGGACCCAGGAGGCGTGGCTGGAGGCACCCACCAAAATCAACACGAGAATCAACAGCCAGAGGACTCAGGAGGGTGGCATGGCTGTAGAAACTTGATATGAGGCCCACACTGGCTGAGGAAGGATGGTTTTCAGGATGAAACTGGCTTTTGCTGTTCACAGATGAAAGGGCAGGTCTTTTGCCTCCGGACTGGACAGGGGGAGTCAATTAGTGTCCAGGCCTACAGAATAGGGTCTTCACGTGCTCTTTCTGTGGTCAGGACGGGGGTTTTCTTGTGCCCTCCTCTTCTCCTGTGCACTGTCTGTAGTTGCTTTACTGTTTGTCCTCTTTCTTTCCTCCAGTTTGGATCAGGGAAGAGGGTGGCTGCCCCAGCAGCGAGGATGACCCTGATGTGGATGTGGAGGGTCATACGGAAGACGACGGGGCCGAGAATTGCAGCCCACCCCAGCCCAGGACACCTGCCAGTTCAGAAGACCAGGCGAAGACTGAGGGTGTGGGCGGAGAGCTGGGGGTCTCCCTCAACATGTGCCTCCTCGGGGCCCTTGTTCTACTGGGCCTGGGGATCCTCCTGTTCTCTGGTGAGTGGTATTTCTGACGAGCCTTCAGACTATTCTTGGTCCTGCCCTCTTGTCCTGGCCTGCCCTTACCTCCCTGTTCCCGAGGGCCTTACCAGACTGTCTCCATCCTCAGGTGCTCTGTTGGAGCCAGAGACTGGTGAGTAGGGAGAGGTCCTAGCCTCGTGGAGGTGGATGTGAAAGTGACTGTGTGTGGGGAGTGGCTTTCAGGGTTGCGAGTGGATATGTTTGGGGTTGCATATTGTTTCTCAGTTGACTTTGTCAGGTATTCAAGTTAGCCCTTGGCCTTTTAGCTCAACGGACCTCTGAACCATGGCGTGTGTCCAGGGCAGGAGGAGTGACTGGGATGGGGAAGATGGGCTCTGCGGGTCTTGAGCCTGGGTTCAGGGCCTCACTTACTCACAGGGCCCATAGAGGAAGCAGAACTACAGGTCTACCCAGATACTGGGTCAGAGACTGAGATGGTGGATGCTGTGGGGAACGGGCAGGTATGTGTGGTATCTCCATAGATGTCAGGACCTGGTGGGGAGAAGCTGGGTTGCCCTGGGTGTAGGGTGGCATGATGTAGCTGGCTCTTCTGCTCTCAGGACATGGTAAGGGAGCAGCTGCAGGCCTCGGTGTCCCCTGACAGTGTCCCCAGTCTGCAGAGCATGGGCCTTCTTCTGGACAAGCTGGCCAAGGAGAACCAGGACATCCGCCTGCTGCAGGCCCAGCTGCAGGTGGGCCCCAGTGTGTTCAGCGGCAATGGGATGGGGGGCTTGCTGGCTATCTCTTGCCAGGTGTATGTCTTTTAAAGTATTTCTTATTTAGGCATATTGTGTGAGCCTGCGTGAGTTTTTTGTGCACAGGAGCCTGAGGGGGTAGAAAAGGGACCAAGATCCTGGAACGTAAGTTTGCAAGTTGAACTGACCATGTGGTGCAGGGGAACTGAACCTGGTTCCTCTGCAAGAGCATAAGTGCCTTAACACACTGAGTGTCTCTCCAGCCCCTCAGGTGTATGTCTTAGTGGTGTTTTCCTTATTCACCTGCCCCTTGTCAGTCCCGCCACAGTCAGGGCATCTTCCTGGTTCTCTGTCCACCTCCCTCATGCTAAGAGCTATGGAAGGGCTAGAAAACCCATTTTACACAGCAGATCACCTCTAATGGGTTGATACGATCTTCCTAGAGCATTTCAAGAACATGCCAAGGCTAGTGCTAGGTGCTGGGATCGATGAACAATTTCTGTTCTGGGTACCAGAGGTAGAAGTGGGACTAGGAGAGCCACATAATGGCTATGATCAGGTGGATCTAAAGGGTGTGTGTTTATGTAAGGACAGAGCCGAGCTGCTGGGACCAGGATGGACTCTGGCCATCCCAGGTACTGATTCAGACTAGTGGTGAGGAGGAGGAGAACCAGAGCTGGGTATTCCAGGCAGTGCTGGGCTCAAACCCAAGGCTTGCATATGCTAGACCAACAGTCTCCAGACCCTGCCCACTCCAATGGAAAAAACTGGGTAGGCGGCGTTGGGCCCATACTGATGAGGACTTCTGCTATTTTCTGTTCCTAACCACATTTAGGCCAGAAAGAAGAGCTTCAGAGCCTCGATAAAGCAGCCCAAAGGGACTGGAAGAGGAAGAAACCCAGCTCCGTGAGGCCCTGGAGCAGGGCAAACATCCCAGCAGGCCCTGGAGTCAGAGCTGCAGCAGCTAAGGGCCCGGCTCCAGGGGCTGGAGGCTGACTGTGTCCGGGGCACAGATGGGGTGTGCCTCAACGGGGGCAGAGGTCCACAGGGTGACAAGGCCACCATGGAGGAAGGCCACAGGAGCCAAGGGCCAGACCCAAGCCTCCTGGAGCAGCAAAGGCGGCTGGAGGCCGAGGCCCAGGCTCTAAGGCAGGAGCTGCAGAGGCAGCGGCAGCTGCTGGGGTCTGTGCAGCAGGACTTGCAGAGGGGCTTGCGGAATGCTGGCCGAGGGGCCCCTGCACTTGCTGGCCTGGCTGAGCTTGGTCATAGGTTGGCCCAGACACTGCAGGGCCTAGAGAACTGGGGCCAGGACCCTGGCATTGTTGCTAATGCTTCGATGGCCTGGCACCAGAAGCCCCACTTCCAGAATTCCAGGGAGTGGAGTGGAAAGGAGAAGTGGCGAGATGGGCAGAGGGATCGGAAGACTGAGCACTGGAAGCACAGGAAGGAGGAGCCTGGCTGGGAGGGGAAGAAGAGCTGGAAGGGTGAGGACAAGGAGGCCGGCAGAGGATGTGGAAAGAGGCAGCCACAGGCAGGGGAATGGGGGGACAGAAAGGATAGCAAGCAACAGGACTCCAAGGCACCCCATAGGAAAGGTGGCAAGCCCCACACTGGACAGAGGCAGAAGCATTCTCAGGGCAGAGAGGTGGCAAAGGACAGGCCTGATTCCCTGCCCTCCTGGGAAGAGCTGCTGAGGCGCAAGTACCGGGCCCCCCATGGCTGCTCTGGTGTGGTTGAGTGTGCCCGACAGGAGGGCCTGGCCTTCTTCGGCATGGAACTGGCCCCTGTGCGGCAACAGGAACTGGCTTCTCTGCTGAAAACATACTTGGCACGGCTGCCCTGGGCTGGGCAGCTGACCAAGGAGCTGCCCCTCTCACATGCTTACTTCGGAGAGGATGGTGTCTTCAGGCATGACCGCCTCCACTTCCGGGATTTTGTAGATGCCCTAGAGGACAGCTTGGAAGAGGTGGCGCTGAGACAGATGGTTGATGATGATGAGGTGGATGACTTGGAGGACTTCATCTTCAGCCATTTCTTTGGTGATAAAGCACTGAAGCAGAGGTGGGCAGCGGGAGGGGACCTACAGAGGGAACTAGAGGGGTTTGAGCACCTGGGGGGCCTGAGTGGAGGGCTTTGGCTTGAGACCTTTTCTCTACTTCTGACCCCCAAACATTAGAGGAGTGCTCCAGCTATGCTTCCTGCCTTCCCTTGGGGGGCATAGCAGTCCTGGCACAGTAGTAGCCCTTTGGGGATGGGAGGTCCCTTCTTTCCCACACTGTACCCGAATGACCTGCCTTTCCTGGTGGTGCCTTCATCCTGGGAGAGCCGCTCTCTCCAGTGGGAGCTGCTCGAGTGGGCTTCTTTCACAGGAATGGACTCATCTTAGGACCCCCCCCTCTCAATGCATGATATTGTCCTCTGAAAGCTTTTTCCTGCCCCATCTCTTTCTGCTCACAGGTCACGGAAGAAGAACAAGCACTTGCGGAGCCCCCGAGTTGTGGGACCCAGGGAGGAACACAGCCGCCATGCCCACCACTACCGTGGCTGAGCTCTGCCCCGAGAGTCTGGGCTTGGCCTGCACCCAGCTCAAGATCCCCAGCATCATGCTGGACCCATAGAAGCCAGTGTAGTTCCCACTGCTCCAGCTGCCTTCTCTTGGCTCTTTAGTGTCCTTGAGTGTCCTTCAGAGAAGACAGCAAAAGCACCCAGCCTGTGCTGTACCTGCTGCTTGCTTAAAATAGGGCTAGTTGGTTCTACAGAGTTGCTTATGCAAATGTATGCAAATGCCCAGGGCCCTGGATGGGGCCTGCACTGACTTGTGCCTGTTTGCAGGGGCCTGAAGGACTGCCCATTTGGGAGTATGTTCTTATCCTGAAGCCAAAGAGCTCTCCCTCCCCTGGTGGCTGTCTGGGCTCCACAGCATGGCCTGCAACTCCTGGGACTGACTGGGGCCACCACGTGGAGGTCTAGAGGGACTAACCCAGGGTTTCCTTGGCTTTGGAAGCAACTGCCCCCAGGGGTCAGGTTTCCCTTTAACCCTGCTTCTCACGTGACTTTTCTTCTCCATGAGGGCTCTGCCACTTGGAGTGTTTGCTAAGCACAGGGGACACCTCACAGTGACCACTCCAGTGGGAGTGCAGCCTAGGCACCGCACTGAACCCTTCCCCTCCCTCATGCCTTTCTCTACCCTTGAATGCCATCCAGCCTTGAGCTCAACCGCCAACTTGCTCACAGCTGCCCTGGCTGAACCCCTTGCAGATGAACCCCTGTGGAGTTGGAGACCCGGGCTCTACTCCAGGCCTGGTGGCCTTGGGCCAGGACATCCCCACAACTCTGGTGTTCTTATCCTTGGAAAGGGAGTGAAGGAGTATATTATTTATTGGTGGCGAGAGATGGCCTAGCGGTTAAGGGCCGACGCTCTTACAGAGGACCGGGTTCGATCCCCAGCACCCACATGGCGGCTGAGAACTGTCTTTAACTCCAGTTCCAGGGGAATCCGACGCCCTCGTTCTGACCTCCGCGGCATTGCACAACACGGGTGCACAAACCTACATGCAGACAGTACATTCATATGCATACAAAATAAATAAAATTAAAAAAAAACAAACAAAAAAAGAACCCCTAGGACTCACTCAATCAGGAACTATCCAAAATAGGTCCGCTACTCAGCTGCTCCCTAACCTCCCTCACCACTCCAGAAGCCAGGATTCCGTGCAATCAGAACCACACTGGGAAGGTTCTGGGACCACAGACAAGCCCAGCAGCCCCTTAAAGAGGCAATGGAGCCCAAGATCCCTATTTTGTGTCACCAGTACTGACCCATGAGGGAAGCCGACCTAAACCAAGGGTTCCAACTATGTCCTCGGGACTCCCTGAAGCTGCGTTCCGTCTGCCCAATCACACAGACTTTTTTTTTTTTAAGCTTTCTGGCCTTTCCACTGGCCTTGAATCCCCCAAGGGCCACCTCCCAGCCGCTGCTGGCAGAGGCCCATTTGCCCCTAGCTACATTCAGCCTGACCCCATGTGGCTGGCTGTCAGCCTAGCCCTTCATCTGGGCCTTGCCACTCCTCAGCCTTGCCACTTTTCTCTACATAGAACCCATGGCAAGCTTGCCCAGCCACCTGTTCTAAGGCTCTTCCTCTAAGACTAGCTGCCATGGGGTGCTGGGAAGGGAACCTGGGTAGTCTGAAAGAGCAGTAAGTACTCCAAACCAGTGAACCATCTCCCCAAACCCCAAGATTAATTCTTAACCTCAGTATGTGTCTTTGCAAATTTCAAATCACAGTTTTTTTCCATTGGCACCCCTACAAGGCAAGGACCACAACTCTGGTTTCACAGTTTAAGATGGACAGGTGAGCCGGCGTGGTGGCGCACGCCCTTAATCCTAGCACTTGGAGGCAGAGGCAGGCGGATCTTTGTGAGTTCAAAGCCAGCCTGGTCTACGTAGTCAGTTCCAGGACAGCTGGGGCTACAGGGAGACCCTGTCTCAAAAAGACCAAAAGAAAAAGATGGACAGGTGAAATGCTTAGCTCAGGTCCCCAGCTGTCAGCAAAGACACCATGACACAACGCCAGGGCCGACTGAACACAGTGCCTGTCCTATCCCCTGCCGGTAAGTGTGTTCTGCTCCAGGGTCATTACTGAGGTCAACTCCTCCCTCACAGCTGGACTTTTTTTTTTTTTTTTATTTCTGTATGTGTATGAATGTAGTGTCTGCATGCAGGTCCGTGCACCCATGTCGTGCAATGCCGCGGAGGTCAGAAGAGGGCGTCGGATTCCCCTGGAACTGGAGTTCTCCTGGAATTGGAGTTCAGACGGTTCTCGGCCGCCATGTGGGTGCTGGGAATCGAACCCGGGTCCTCTGCAAGAGCAGTCGGCGCTCTTAACCGCTAGGCCATCTCTCCAGCCCCATCAGCTGGACTTCTTTAAGGGCACCTCAAACTCAACATGTCTAAATAGAGTCTATTTAGAGTCTTTTAGGTATTTCATTTGAGACAGGGTCTCATGTATCTTAGATTGGCCTCAAACTTGCTATATAGCCAAGGATGACCCTAACTCCTGATCCTCCTGCATCATATCCCAAGTAAGATCACAGGTGTTGCACCACCATGCCCATTCCTTCTAGTGATTTTCATGTACAATCTCACAAGAGGCTGGGAAGTCTCTGAGATTTCTTTGACACATTCCCACCATCTGTCTCTAGCTATTAATCCCCACCCTATCAGACCTTCTTCCTTCTTGGTGGTTTCAGGAGCCCTTCTGGGTTCCTGCCTTACCAAGTGCCATCTGGGAAGGCTGTAGGAGTGGTGGCAGCACTGTCCCTGCTCCCACCCAGTCACACAGAGGCTTTGTTCTCTGCCCACTGCAATAACTGCACCCTCCAACTTGGCAGGCCCGTACTGACTGCTCATCTGGATGACACCTGATGCCTCACCAGGCCCTTCAGACCTCTGCCTGGGGTTCCCAGGCTCTGGCCTGAAGCACTCCCATATGTGCTCTACCCAGTCTCCATCCTACCCACAGGCTCCTTGGCCTCCTCGAGGTGTCTCCCCTAGCGTCTCCTCAGACCTTTGCTCTTGCTGGTCTCCCACCACAATTCCCTCCCTGCTTCTCTCAATGTATTCATCTGGTCCCTTCTTCTCAGATATGGCCCAAGCTTCAACACCAGAGCTCTCGGGGCCAGATCTCCGTCCCATTGGAAAGCTCTCTAAGAGCCAGTGGGGACAGTGCAGATGACCACCAACCAAGGAGGGCAGACCCAAAAAGCAGTCCATCCCTGCAGGAACCTCCCCCCACCCATGTGCTTCCCAGGCCCACTTTTCCTACCTCGGAGCCGGCAAGCACCCAGCTACTGTCTGAGTCTGGGCAGGAGGCCATAGCTGCTGAGGTCCCAGGACTACTAGAGTGGCCACCTGCAGAGAAGAGCTCTTAAGGATGGGAGTTCCCTTTGTCAGAGGCAGCAAAGCAGGAAACAGGGTTAACTGGGTTCCAGGGATGGAGGGCTAGGCAGAACCCTAATCCTAATCCTGCATCTTTTCTGGCATATTTACCTTGCAAATCAGGACCCACTAGCAGCCACAGAGAAGCCACTTCTTCCAAGGGTTCACACAGAGCCTTGGGAAACTGCACTGACCTTGAAAGGTCAAAGAAGCCTGGGACTGTAAAGTCCAACCCCTCATGTTCTTCTCAGGGAAGATGAAGCTCAGAAAAGTTGATTGACTTAAAGACAGACAAAAATGACATGGGTCCCTTACAACACCTAGACTCCATAATCACCACTTCCTCCCCTAGGGCCTGGAAAGGAGCTCGCTGGCCTCCTTCTGTCCTAACTCTTTCAGTACCAGCCATTATCAGTCTTTGCCCATCTTGCTAGGAGTCTCAGCACTAGCTATGAAGGACTCAGTTGAGATTGTGACGAGGTGGGAGGGGGCAGGGCCCAGAAGACCTAGCGGAGCTAGATATGCCTGCATGTACCTTTAGTCACACTTTCTCCATCCTAAATTCTACAGCTTGGTCTTAGGGATCTTGAAAGTGACTGGGGAAAAACAGATTTATGGCAACTATCGTCCATAAATCACAATTAAACAAACAAACAATTGGGACCCTGGTCCTAATCCCTGCTAATCAGTTCTGAGTCAGCAGGTAGGGTTAAGCCATCACTCCCACCTCCAAAGCCCAATGGGAAGCAAAGCTGTGCTCTCAGGCTAGGGACCTGCAACTGGGACCAGGCTTGTGGATGGAGTGACAGATGAGCTATCCTGGACTGCGACCTGTGAGAGGAAGGTAAATGACTGCTTCCCCAGTGACATGAAAGGCAGTGTGGATAAGAACAGGCCAGCTGGGGCTACAGAAGACCCTGTCTGGAAAAGACAAAAAAAAACACAAAAAACACTGTACACAACCCCAGGAAGGGGAAGTGAGGTGAGGGGTGGGTCACTTCTACTTCTGAACCAGCCACACAGTCTCTGTCTGCTCCAGCTGGGTTTAAGTCCTACACGGTTACCTGAGAAACTTCTGCAGCTCTTGCCAGTCAAGATTCAAGCCCAGGATAGGGAAAAGACATCTAACGATTTCTTCTCCAATGTTCACATCTCCTAGACTCTTGCACCCATCCCACAGAGGTAGACTGGCTGCCGTGACTTCCCCCACACCAAGCCCAAAAGGACACTCTCCTCCCACACCCACAGCCCCCTGCTTCTGGTGACACCACCCAGCCACCCTGTTCAGCCTTCTGCTCTCTTCTCCCCCTGCTGTGCTGCCTTCTCCCTATCCCCAGGTGCTGAGGCTGACTGTTAACAGGTGGTGGCAGGAAGGAAGTGACAGCAGCTTGAGCTGAGTCCCTGTTTATCCCTGGCTGTTTACAGCCTGCTCAGGTCCACCAGAACCAGGCACCATGGCAACCAGGGTGATGTCAATCCACGTCTCCATGGAAACCAGCAATGTTATGGTATTTGGGTCAAGACAAATCTTCTGAAACCTAAACAGGAGACTCTGGAGCCCCTGCACTCAGGGTCCCAAGCCCTGATACCAGTCTCCGGTGTGTTCACACAAGATACCACAAGATAACCCTGTCCTCCCAGACCAGTACTTCCACACCTTATTTGGAAGTTCTTCAGATGCTTAACTGCACCCTTCCCGCCTGTGTTTCTAGGCTTTTTATTCATTGACCTCTGGGAAGAAAACAGTCCTTTCCTACTCTCCCTTTCCTTTTCATTTAAGCAAAACATCTTAGAAGGACTGTCACAGACTTCTGCTATTTTTGAAAAATAGCTAAAGGGGGGGGGGCTCTCCCGCTCTGCGCCAAGCTAAGAAGTCTTGCCTTGAGCTCATTTCAACCCCTCTAACAATGTTCCCTGATCTTTAAAGCAAACAAGAACTTGTCTGAGTTCCTGCTTTGGAAACACACGCCGGCCTCCCTCCCCTAGCCTTGAGTCTTTTGTAAGGCAGTTGTGTGGCTGCCCCTAGTGCCCATTCTTCTAGAGCTCTGCCCTCCTTCCCTTACCTGTAGATGAGGGGAGATCTGTGGGCTCCTCCCCAGATGGGGAATTACCGGACCCAGCTTCAGCTTCCGTCTTCAGCACAACTTGTTGCAGCCTGCCCAGGTTACCAGCCCAAGGCGGGGGGGATAGGAGTGTCACGCGGCCAGTGTTGGACCAGTGAGGAGTCAACTTCCCAAGGGGGCGGAAACTTTTGACCAATAAAACATGGACTCTCGAGACAGGGGAGGGGACGAAAGTGTTAGGCAGCACCATCCCCCTGGGTTTATCTTCTGGTGGGCATCGGTGTTTGCCAGCAAACTCAATTTAGAGTAACTTGGCCCTTTTCTCCCCATGTCTAGTGTCTAGTGGGAAGATCTAATAACACCGAAAGGCAAAGGGTGGTGTCTGAGAGCATGTACCAAGTGCCCGGTTGGTCTGGGGACAGACAGACACAGCTGTAGGATGGGGGAGGGGGTACACGCAAGTTGTGGGTTTAGAAATAGCTCTTCTGCCGCTCTCCCTATCTGCTCCAAAGCATTCTGGAGATGCCACTGAGGCTTTAAAAATGGGGGGGAGGGGCGCAGTGAAATGGCTCAGCTGGATAAAGGCTATCGCAGGGTGAAGTAGAGACCCTCTACTGCACAGTGGTAGAGACTAACCATGCTCATACATCCATATCCATATTTTTTTTTGGGGGGGGTCTTTTTGAGACAGGTTCCCTGAGCCCCGACCAGTTGCTGGCCTTGAACTCACAGAGTTCCCTCTGCCTGCCTCTACCTCCCAAATGCTAGGATTAAAGGCTATTGCACACTCACCCACACCTGCCTAAGAGGGTTTATTGCCATGTGGGTGCTGGGAATGAAACCCAGGTCTTCGGCAAGAAGTAGTCAGTGATCTTAACCACTGAGCCCTCTCTCCAGCCCTTTTTTTAATATATATATCCTTTATTTTTTAAATTTATTTTTCTATGTGTATGAATGTACTGTCTGAATGTGATTTGTGCACCGTGTCGTGCAATGCCGTGAAGATCAGAAGAGGGGGTCGGATTTCCCCTGGAACTGGAGTTAAAGACGGTTTTTTCAGCCGCCATGTGGGTGCTGGGGATCAAACCCAGTCCTCTGCAAGAGCAGTCGGCGCTTAATAAGTTTTTGAAAAGAGGAAGCATACATAATTCCAGCCCTGGGGAGGCTGACATAGGGAAATGTTGAAGGCTATCCTGGGCTATAAAGCAAGACTGTTTCAACAAACCAAAATCCAAAACAAAACCAAACAAACAGAGAGAGAGAGGTAGAAAAAGGGGGTGGGAAAAGCATCTGAAAATTAAATAGAGGGCTAGGGGACGTGGCTTCATGGCCAAACACCTGCCTAGCATGTACAAGGCCCTAGCTCAGATCCCACCATGGCAGAGTGGGTCACACATCTCCTCCTCTTTAGAACTACACTTAACCCAAACTACTGAGAAGTGGGGAATGCGGGTCCTAAAGCCAGGGCACCCATCTGCCATAGGCCTTGGATCCACAGCCGCCTGGCTCCTAGCCTCACCCAAAATATGCAAGGCCAGGCAGGAAAACTCTGGACTGTCCCCTAAGCTTGGCAGCTTAGAGCATGGCAATGTGTGTAGGTCTGGAGGACAGGCACATCCTTTACCCTCTGAGCATCCTTGGAACAGTGACATCAAGTTATCCCAACCTTTTTACAGACTAACAAAGGTCCTTGTTTGGATTTTCCAAGAATTTTATTAGTCCAACCATACAAAAGATTCTGTAACCACATCTCTGCTGACCTACTTTCTTCTGAAAAGTATCGGAGAGGGACACTATGACAGACCCTCCCCAGGAGCATTTTACACACCACGGAGAGGGAAACAACACAAAAGTAGCAACAGGTAACAGGGGCAAACAGAATTACAAACACAACACAAAGTTGATCTATTTTGGTGTTGGAGAACACACCCTCTTCTTCCTCTGCCTTAAACGCTGCTGGCTCCACTTTGCCAGTGTCCTCTCGGTGGGCAGGGAAGAAGAGAAGTAGGGCAAGGGACCACAGGGAGTGGCCACACCCAGTGCTGGGCACTCAGATTTCAAGGGGACCACACCCAGGCCTGCCTTCCCTACCCATTAGAGGAATGGACAGAGACTGGGGGAAGAGGAAGAGCAGCTGGGAAGGGCTCCTGATCAGGCCGAGTCCCCCCACCAGCAGGGAGTGCTTAAAGATAAAAATGAATCAAGCCCTGTGCAGAACTTTGGCTGGAGGAAAAAAAGAGTTGCTAAATCACCAGGCCCAAGAGAATACCACAGGACGGCCAGGAAAGAGCAAAGTAGAAAACCTCAGACCCTCTCCCTTAGTACCAGGGCTTCGTGATCCCACTGCCCATCCATCCTCACTCCCACAAAGCGGACAGGGCCTCACCTGCATCCTTTTATCAGAGAGGAAATGAGGTTTAAGGGCTCTGTGTTTTTCTAGACTTTCCTTCAGTCAAGCCAGTGAGACAGGGGATTGAGGGCAGCAAAAGTTGAAGCTCAGCACTGTCATGATGTGCAACAGATGGATGGGGAGAGGGTTAGACCTCCAGTCTGGACTTACTTCCGGGACAGCCCAAACTTCAAATATTCTGGTCACCCAGACCACATATCCCAATTTTTGGCAAATACATGGTCATTAAGAAAGAAAACACAAGAGAAGCTAAGAAAGGACCAGCGACTTTGGTATGAGGAAGAGGTCTCTCAGCATCTCCTGACTACTGCCTTCAAGTCCCAGACCAGCAACTGCCCTGGCCAGGAGCTCTCCTGCTTCTTCCAAGGTATTTGGAACTCAGAGAGGAGAGGAGTGACAGGTCTGGGGGGAGCAAAGGGAAGGCCAGAAAGCGTGAAATCCCCACTTCCTTCGAGAACCCCTAAAAGGGCTGTTGTAGAGATATGAAGGAAGCTAGAACGCTTGACTCCAAAAGCAAAGGCTGGAATTGTGGGACCAGACCGGGATTTTAGGCACAGATGTTAGGGGCATCAGTCATCTGCACACAGGACACACTTGCCCTCTGGAACTTTCTCTGACCCCCTTTCTCTTGCAGCCAGCACCCTTAGGCTCCAGATAGCCACAAAATGGCTCTGCTCAGCAGCGCTTTAGTTTCCTAGATCTCTGTAGATCTCAAAGCACAAGTTCCCAGAAAAATGAATAATCCAGGTTCTTCTGCCTGCTCTCCTCACTTCCTTTTCTGCCCTCAGGAACCACATGTTTCTGCTCCATGGGGATGAGAATCCAGTGGAAACAAGGACCAAGAGCCACACAATCACCTCCAAGAACACGGAGGGAAATGTGCACTTCCCCAGGCCACTATGTCAGTCACCCATCATTAGCAGCCACCAACTGTCCCATGCCCTCTCGGATGTACACAGACTGGATCTCCTTGGTCTTGAGGCAGAGGTCACAGGCCCAGACAGCAGAGGCCTCAGTGGTCAGCAGCCCGTAGGCACTCTCAGTCATGCCGGTGCACTCCCTGTGGAACCACTTCTGACAGGAGGCCTCACACAGAATGGCATCTTGGTCATCGTTCACCTCACTTCGACAGGCACCACATGGATACACCAGGCCTGGAGGAGGCTGGGGCCCTGAGCCTCCACCCGTCTTGCCTGGGGGTGCCAGGCTATTGGCATCTGGAGTGCCTCCACCCCGCCCACTGCTGCTGGGGGGGAAACTGGGTTGATTCCCGTTAACAGCAGCAGCTGGGGAGCCTGAGTGGGGCTCCTGAGGAAAAGCAGTAGGGGCGGGTGGATTCAAGGGCTTACCCCCATCCTCACCACCAGGGCCAGGAAAACCAGGGTCTGGGCCAGGGAAGGGACTTGTGTTGGGAGGCAAGCTGGGGAGTCCCTGACCAGGTCGCTGAAGAGAAGGACCAAAAGGTGCCCCTGGCTGGGCAAAGCGTTGAGGAAGGGAAGGAGGGCCCAACTCCCCTCTGGGAGGCTGTCCCATGGTGGGTGAGATCATGGGGCCAAATCCCCCCACTGGGCCTGGCATCATCTGCCCACCAGGAGGGCTAAAGTTTTGACCCAGAGACTGGTTGAAGGGTTGGCTGGGAAAGTTCATGTTGCCTGGGGGTGGATAGCCAGGGCCCTGGGGGGGCAGATTAAAAGCTGGGCCCATGGGATTGGGAGGGAAAGGAGGGGGCTGTCGACGAAGTGGTTGGGGACCTCCTCCACCCCCAGTGCCATAGCCTGGGGGTACTTGGCCTGCCATGCCCCCTTGCACACGGAAGCCTCCAAAGGGCACAGGACTACCAAGGAATGGAGGGGCTGCACCCCCAACCTTAGGGGCTCCGAAGTCATCCTCGAAAGGGTTGGAAGCAACCAGGTGATCCACCATGGGAGTTGGGGGTGGTGCAAACTCCGTCAGATGTGAGTATGCAGGACCCTGATGGAAAACAGAGGAGGAAGGTGATAGCTGGAGACGGAGCGAAATTGGAAAAGCGGTACAAATGCAATACACACGTTGGAGGCTGATACTAACCAGCTCACATCTAAAATTGTGATGGCCCTTAGAACACAGTAGAGAGTGGAGAGTGGAGCCAACAGTGCAGTAACGCTCTTTTGAAAAATAGAGCTGAGCATGGTAGCACACACTTCTTGGTACTCAGGAGGCTTGAGCAGGAGGATTTGGAGGACAAGTCCAGGCAGGACTGCACAGTGAATACCTTGCCTCAAAAAAACAAAGCCAGGCGTGTTAGTACATGCTTTTAATCCCAGCACCTCAGAAGGCAGAATCAGGGATCTCTGTGAGATCAAGGCCAGCCTAATATCTAAGAGTTCTCTAGGTAAGCTGGGGATACAGTGAGACCTGTCTCAAAAAAAAAGCACAACTGGGCATCTGGGCAGTGGCGCAGGCCTTTAATCCCAGACTCGGGAGGCGAGCAGGGGGAATTTCTCTGTCAGACGGAAAGCCAGCCTGGTCTGCATGGTGAGTTCCAGGCCAGCTGGGGCTACAGAAAAACCCTGTCTCAACAAACCAAACCACAAAAATAGACAGGGCTAGAGAGATGGTTTGACAGGTAAGAGCACATATTGTATTGCTTTCCCAGGGGACCTGGTTCCATCCCAGCAACCACATGGGGCAGCTCATAACCACATATAACTCCACCTCCTGGGCATCCAATGCCTCTCTGGCTTTCTCTGGCACTTGCGCTCATGTTGTCATGCCCTCCACACACAGCACATAAGTTAAAAATAAAACCTTTAAACAAATTAAACATACAAACACAGGAAAAACCAAAACAAAATCCAACTCTGACCCTCAAACAGGTTTTTGTTTTGTTGGGGTTTGACAAGGTCTTGTATCCTAAGCTACATACAAACTCAGTATGTAGCGATAACCTTGACCTTCTCAATCTTCATCCTCCTGCCTCTACCCCTGGAGCACTAGGATGGATATGCACCATCACACCTGCTCTATACAGCGCTGGTGATTGAACTCAAGAGTCCACACTATGCAAGCACTTTACAACTGAGTATTTAACCTTTATAAATCTCGTATTTATCACCTCTAAAATAAGAACTGTTAAAAAAAAAGAAAACTGTTAAAGCACTCTAGTACTACCATGGCAATTAGAAAAGGTTCAAGCTGGGCGTGGTGGTGCACGCTTTATCCTAGCACTGAGAGGCAGAGGCAGGCAGATCTTTGTGAGTTCAAGCCAGCCTGGTCTACAGATGTGAGTTTCATGACAGCTGGGGCTACAGGAGACCCTGTTTGAAAAGACCAAAAAAAAAAATAAGTTCAATAACTGGGCCAGTTATGCCAGGACTTGAGAGGCTAGGGCAGTTTAATTAAGAGCTCAAAGCCAACCTGGGTCACACAGTAAGCTCTTGCCTCAAATAAAGGTGGGGATAGGCCTGGAGAGAATAGCCCAGCGGTTAAGAGCACTGACCAGAGTTGGGTCCCCAAAACCCACAAGGAGGCTCGCAATAGCATGTAACTCCAGTTCTGCCCTCCTTGGGACAAGCACATGGTCGACTGATACATACATACACATACACAAAAACAAAACAAAATGATAATGACTTTTTTAAGTGGGCTTAGATCAAGTGGTAGTGTTGTCTGGTATGCACTACCTCGTGGGTCTCCAGTACTGCATAAAACTAGCATGACGGTGCAAAAACACCTGCCATCCCAGCACCTTTGAGGGAGCTGGAGGCAAGAGAACTAAACTGTAGTTCAAGGTCATCTTTGGCTACAAAGCAGTATGTGGCCAGCCTGGAGTACAAAGACCTTTCTCAAAAAGGGAAAGGAGAGCTGGAGAGATGGTTCAGCGGTTAAGAATGCCGACCGCGCTTGCAGAGGACCCGGGGTTCGATTCCCAGCACCGACATGGCAGCTAAGAACCGTCTTTAACTCCAGTTCCGGGGAATCGATGCCCTCTTCTGACGCCTCACGGCGTTGCACAACATGGGTGCACCAACTTACATGCAGACAGACACTCAACACCATAAATAATTTTTATAAAAAGGGAAAGAAAAAAGGCTCAGTTAAGTGATAAGGTGTTTATCCTGTGAGAATTAAGGACAGGAAAGAGGAGGGGGAGAGAAAGAAAAATTCAGCCTTTTTCTTCCTCTGGCACTTGATGGAAAGGGCAGCAGAGTAGACAGAGTGCCTAGGGGCTACTGCTAATTACTCCCATCACAGAGCCCCATTCACCTGAGTGTTCGACTTTCTTCGCTTCTTTTCGGGGCTCTTCATTTGCAGACCTGCGAAAGCAGCAAAAGACAAGCAGGGACGTTTTCCCGAGGTTTCCACAATCTCTTTCATCCCAGAAACTACTCTAACTTCCATGTACACTCGCTTGACAAATTCAAGGGGTGAAATATGAAAAATGACTGGTATGACCATTCTGTTCCATCTTTCGTGAAATGAGAGATACCCCGTCACTAGACACCATCAGTCCATGTTTTCTGAATTCCGTGTGGCTAACAAAATCTAAAGTGGATCTGACACCTGTCCCCCACCATCTAGCCTTCCCATTTGGGCCTGTCCTTCCAGACCCCTCGGGCCCACCTCCTCATTTCCCCCTCCACCAATACTCCCTTCTGGGGGGTCCCAAGTCTTGAGGCTCCCCAGCGCCCATCCCTCTCTGCGCTCTCACCGGCCTTGCCCTGCTTCCTCCCGGTGCTGGGCGGCGCAGGGGGCGGTGCGGGGCCGCTACCTCCCTCCAGCTTGTCCGGTGGGGGCGGCGCCGAGGCGGCCATGGAGTGGGGGGCCCGAGTCAGCGGCGGCGGGGGATGGAGAAGCCCTCAGGCTGCACCATCGCCCAGAAGGGAAGACCGGGGGAGCACGGCCCCCCGAGCTACAGCGAGCCCCAGACGCGATGAGGGGAAGGCGCCGAGCTGGAGCACCAACTGCGCGCTGGCTCGATTCTCCGCCCGCCCGCGGCACAGCAACCGGAAACGGAACTCCAATGGGCCGCCACCACCGAGCGCGCCGGGGAGGGGAAACAGGACTGGCCCCGACCCTGCGCCCAGGAAGAGGAGGCCTCGCCAGGCCCTAAGCAAAGGATACCGAGCGACGCTCGCTCGCGCCAGAGTTGTCGCAGGCCAGGCGCACACGCGCGCAAGCAAAGAGCGAGTAGCAATGCCGGTGGGGCCCCGACCAAGCTGAGGCGCGCGCCCGGGGTCCCCGCGGGCGCTGGGGGCGGCGCCGGACCCGCGCCAGCTTCCCGCCCGGACCAGTCGACCGAGGCAGACACGTCCCCGCCACCGCCAGACGTGGCCATGGTGCTCCCGCCCGCAGCCCAGCCGCACCCACGCCTCGCGGACTCCAGGTCCCACCCCGGAGATCCCCCGGCGATCAGGTTTTCCAGAGGAAGCCGAGGTAGAAGAAATACCGATTTTAATGCAGACTATTTCCCTTTGGTGTGAGAGAGACTCCTGGAAAGATCCAAACTCCTAGATCAAAAAATAGGCAAGGCCTGGACTCCCCCACGCCTCTGTAGCATTAACTCAGTCGGCTCCCCTTTTACCATTAAGGCCTGAAGACGTGCGCAGCAAGTTTGTCCTTTGATCAAAGCTTCTTAGCAGAAGGACTCTCAACGCTGTCGCAGGTGCCAACCATCGCAACCACCACACTGTGACCCCCTTAAACTTCTGGATTTTCACTACCTTGATCTAGAAGCACCCAAGTGTTCTAGTGTCTGGCTCCCTGTTGGGTGCAAAAACCATATTTGAATCAGGTCCTAGTTACCTCGCATAGCAGAGGAAGCCAATGCACTAACAGTATGTTTAAACCGCCAAGGGCCTTAGCTGCGCGAAAAGTTCAACAAGATGGTGTTGACTGTCTAATAATCTCATTCAGTTATCACTTTTGTGACTCCAAAAGTAAGCCATGGAAACAAAACTTAAAAAATAAATCTAAAGCTCGTAAAACATGGTGAGCATATAAAATAAAAACGAGTGCAGTTCCTACAGATGACATCTGAGATTGTCTACTGCTTCAAGTCTCAGGGCCTCCACACAACCCCACCTGGAGGTTATCTACATACAGGAGGCCCAAGTTCAGTCATACACCCCAGCCCAGAAGGGGGAGACTGCCCGTTGAAGTCATGGCGTGCAGGAAGAGAAGTCCTACTACGTTTTTTGGTCTGTAGATATTAGAACACACTATGCATCATTTCATGGGAGGGAAACCAAGGGGCTTAAAGATTACTCCACTCCTTTGAATACAGACCAGCCTTCAGTCTGGGGACCAAGGCGGCCAGGAGGGCACTGAGCGAAAGCAGATTAAGGTCTGGGTAATTGCCCCCCTTTCAGGCAATGCGAGAGCGTGGGGCGTTCCCCGTTGGAACCTTCAATCATTCCCCAAGAGCCGCATCATCCGCAATCGGACATCACCATAGGCTCGTTGAGCTGCCTCACCCCTTGCCTACCCTATTTCTTAGGGGGGGGGTACCCGTAGGGCGACGTGGGGGACTTTATGTTTAAGTTACATGGAAAGGGTCGCTGAAGATGAACAATGAGGACACTTTCACAGAGCCAAATGATCGAGCATCACCATGTACTCCATCTCAAGGGGGACCTGAGAACTGGCCCAAGGATAAAACTATCGCCTGTCACAAAAGGGCCGAGATAGTCAAAGGCACGGAAGTTTTAACGGGAGACATAGGGGGTGGCATATGTTAAGAAGGATCTGGAGAACCCTGAAGCCCAGGGGTAGGCCAGAGGTATGATTTGTATGTCCTCCCTTCCCTAGGAAGAGGTGAACGTAAGCGGCCTCCAACTGGGACTCCATCACCACAGGACATTTTCATTAAAAGCACCACCTTCTGCCAGGAAGGGGCATCAGGTTGGCACAGGAAAGGCCCAGACAAGGGGGCCACTCTGTGCATTAATATTTTGGTGAGATTGGGGGAGAAGCACATTGCTACCCCAGGCTCCTGATTCAAACCCTCTCTCTCAAGTGGGCATTAAACCCAGTGTCCATTCTACTCCCAGCTCCCACCCAAGGCCAAACCCACAAAACAGAGATCCTGAGGGCTGGGAATAGGGTGTGAGTGGCTGGCAGGCATCCTCTAGGAGAAAAGCCTAGAAGGATCATGGTTTCCGATCCACAGGTTGCTGGAGACACAGTTCGCTTCCTGCAGAAATGATAGGCAAGTGATTGTCCATGTGATAGCTGATGAGGTGGCTGACACTCTCAAATCGGTGATCCTTTGTCCGAACCTAGGAAGGTGGAAAAGAAGAGTGGGTCAGTTCAGGGAAAGACTTCAGTAAGATCCTGGCCCCGAAGACTGAGGAAGAAGGACTAGATAAGAGTGCTGAGGAGGAAGATGGGGGCAGGAAGGTATCAGCCATGATTATCTTGGCTTCTCTACAGAGAGGCATCACAAGTGTGGGAATGGTCACATCCATGAACTGGGAAAAGATACAGGAAACATCAGCCCAGAAATGGTGAAACATAGGAACAGTGAAACTTCTGACTTACAGGAATATGGTCTCAAGAGAGGATGTACAGTACAAAACAGATTAATGATGGCAAACCGCAAGAGCTAGAGGATTAGATCATAGAAGAAACCCAAAAGATGAATAAGGACCGCAAAAAGATAACGGCACCCGGATTCACTACAAGAAACAAAAAGGAAACACACGAACCTTTAAGGGCTGAAAGGACCCTGGGAAGGTAGGCAGCCTACCTGCTCTTGCAAGGGATGAAAATTTAGTTTGTCTCTTAGCCTTACTAAACCATTAATATGCCGAACAATTACCCAACCTGTCCCAGGGTCATTCCTCACTTAGCTCCAAAAGGGGACCCAGATCAGATAAAATATGGGAGATCTGACAGAACGCGTAACCAGTCTGGGGGATCTGGGCTGACACCGTCAGTGAATGTCACCTGTAAACATCATAATCCTCTTATCCGGCAGGTGAGAATGGGCTCAAGTGTGTCCCATAATAAGGGTGGCAACTTGCCCCATCCTGAACCCAAACTTCCGTGCTTCAATTGCGATCTAGGCGAACCACTATGGGGAGAGGAGAAGAACGCAACTTCTGCAAAGAGCCTCCATTCCAGCCTCCTAAAACAGTGCCGATGCTATTAATGCTTTCCCTTACACACCCAATGTACATTGTCTAGGTGCATATCCAACTAATGTTATGAATAACATGTAGCCACGGCATGAGGGGCGGCCACATTCTAATTGGAAATACCCTAGCATTGCACTGTCCCCTGGGAGGAAGAGGCTGGCGATCTTTGTGAGTTCAACCCGGTCGAGCACTGGAGCCAAAACAAGTTAGGAACACGTCCTGTCCAGGAACGAGGCGTTGCTACAGGGAGTAGACGATCCCCCTGTCCTCGAAAGACAAATAAATAAGTCAATAAATAAATCAATAAATAAAGGATAAATAGAATAAAACTAAATGTACAACCCAAAAAAGCTACAACCCTTAGTGGATCGAGGAATGGTAGAGTGAAACCTGTAAATTACTTCAACCTATAGAAAGAGGAAAAGGGAATAAAAGATATGCCCACGAGCGAAAGCTATGTAAGGGAAGAGTCTAAGAACCCGAGAAGGCATGAGAGGACAACCCGTTATCGCTGATTACACTTGCTGCCACTTAGCTACCTGCGATACCTCTGCCAAACTTACCGAACACCCCCCTCAAGGACAGTCTACCGAGAAAGCATGAGGTGCTCCCCCTGGGCTGCCCCACTCTGACAGCTTCGAATGTTTGTCGAACCCAGCATAGACATGGGTCCCCTAGGTGCCTTATCTCGTGGGGTAGTGCTTGCATCATCGCAACCCAAGGATAGTCCAAGGACCAATTAGTGAGCCTGACTACACCGCCAATTGTGCTTCTGCTTCCCGCCGGCTCAGCTTCCCATGGAACCAGGACTCCCCTTGAAGTTGCTCAGCCATGGACACAGCCTGGGGAGGTGGAGGCACTCGAAGGGCATCTTCAAAGGGCTCTAGGGGGGTAGAGAGAGGGCTAGTAGAACCGGCTGTCGTCCAAGCACTCGATGCCCGCCCAAGACACATATCAGGTCGAAGCGGCCAGTAGATAGAGTACACCACAGGCCAGGTAGAGGCAAAAGGGGTAGGAATGAGAAGTAGGATAAGGTGGGGCCAAGCACAGCAAGACAGACAAAGCTTATCCTCAGTGCTAGCCACTGTAATACGAGACACAAAGCCCAGGTCCCCGGGGGTTTTGTGCTGCCCAGATTTGATGACCGTGGAGCCTCCCAGACTGGCCCAGGGGGACCCAGCCTACACCGACCCCAGCTTGCCGGCCTTTGTCTAGGTTCTGGATGTTGACATAGGAAGGATCATCGAAGAGCTCTCTGTTACCTGCCTTAAAACGAGGAGAGGCAGACTGGCTATTAGTTTCAACCCAAGCCCCTGCCTCTTACTCCTAGGCTCATCCGCCCCTTGTTCTTCAAGCAAACGCAACTTAACAAAACCATATAAAACCTCAAGGCAAGCCCCGGTACGGCTGGACCGGCAACATCTGCTTTCGGAACAGCTTCAGAGTCTCCTACAGTACTGGCTACCCTAGATACCATACCCCGGCAATAAAACAGAGTATATACCCCAAATTCAACTGGTGAAACATATGAAAGGAGAGCTTACACTGGCAGCCACTCCCACCCTGGACCCAAGCATCTCCATCTAAGCAACTTACCAGTGTAGCTCCCAGATGACTGGGCATCTGGGCACTGGGCAGAGTGTGGAACTGCAGCAGCTCCTTCCCGAACCCTCATGTCTGCTACCCCACCAAGAGGGGGTTCCTTCCCTGGGAAGTCATTATAGTACTGATGATCAGGTGGTTCTTCTTCCTTCCTCATCCCGAAGGCTGAACCATTCAAAGCCAGCCACTCCTGAGAAGGGAAGGGCATAGAGAACGTCCCGAACGTAGGTACGATCTGGTGGGCCGATAAATTATATGGGTGCCCAGGAACCATGTGAGCCGAATTATGGAATTGAGAACACAGAGAAACTGGACCTCATATAGGCTTATCTTTGTATCTTATTTACACCTCTATTAAGGCATATAGGATCTTTAGTTCCTTTTTCCAAAAAAATACAATCTAGGGTATTTGTCTTTTTGAGACAGTTTTCCGATGTTAAGCTCCAGTTCTGGCCTTATACCTCATATATTGGTATGTAGCCAGGCTGGTTGAACTGCATAGATTAGAGGGTACCGCCATGTGGCCTTCTTGCGCTCTTTCCCCATGTGCTGAGATTGAAACTGTATGTGCATCTATCCATCCTTTATCGACTGGTCTCCTTCCACAATTTATACAAATGTACGGATTGGTGAACTTTCTTATAAAATGCAGAGGCAAGAAGAAGGTATTGTGCACCACTAGCATCTCTCACCTAGAAAAGGTTATATATTTCCTATTTAAGGTGTATGATAAAGAAACCTGTGCCGAGTGTCTTGACTAAGAAGACTCACACTTCCTTTCCTTTTTCTTTTTATCTTTTTTTTCCGGTATTGCCTTGTGAGACAGGGTCTCTTCCCTTCTCTGAGTCCCAGTGGACACTGAGAGCATCACTCCTGTATTAGAGCCAGGCGCTGGCCACTGAACTCAGCATTAATCCTGCCTCTGCCTCTCCACTGCTAGCGTGCCTGGGATTAACTCACGCATATGTGCCAATCACGCCGTGCACCTATAACGTACGGTGTCTTTTTTTCTATTTCATTTTTATTTAAGCTTTCTCGTAGTATGAGATGTTAGCTGTCGCTAATTGTATGGTTGTGCACTCAGTGTCATGCCCAATGCTGGAAGGAAGTCAGGACAGAGGGCTATCGAATTCTCCTGAGAACTGAGTGATTACCTAAGGTCGTAGTTCTTCAGCTGACACGATGTGGGTGCTGGGGAATTGAACCACAGTCCTCTGTGCAAAGCAGTCAGTGCCTCTAGTAACTGCTCGCAGCCATCTCTACCATGCCACAAAAGACGTCACATTCTTGACCAGCTATGCCGAAGAGGGGATGGGTATGAAGCAAAGCAAGGATGCTCAGCAGATGGTATAACCTCGCTGCGGAAAATACATATAGCTCCCTCTCCATGCTACAGTTTATCTGTTGGACAGATCTTGACGGTCTTGATATAGAGTGAAGGAAAGGTTGAGATCTCAGAATAACAGAGCTCCGTTGGACTAATCCCACGGAAGAATATGCCTTCAGTTCGTACCCTCAACGGCTTATAAAGGACAGGAGTTGCGAGAGTCCCCAAACCATGTAAATAGCCAGGCAACGCATGCGGGTGCTGCCAAAATTCTAATCAACCCAAGCCCCCAACTACAGAAGGGCGTCATTGCCGCCAGAAGAACAACGGATCCATAGTAATAATAGTGGAGCAAGTCGCCATAGACCTATCCCTTTCACGGTAATATTGGCACTGGCTCCTAGAACCATTCTTCCAGGTGAGACGATCAGCGCTATTCAACACAATCAAAAATATGGTAAATGGCATATATAACGAAGAATACCTCTCCACTCTCAAATCTTTTGGTACCTAACCTTATCATAGATGCGTGTGTACAAGCATGTAAACATAGGTTACACATCGTTCCACTAGCAAACACGCACACACTCAGATGCATTCCTCTGGCGACAACCACACCTAGGACACCACAACACCACCCCACACCACCACACCATCACACTTTCCGCTTGGCCCAGGGCCTATACTCCTTTTTGGTTGCTGTTCGTTCCTCTTCTCTTCCTCATCTCTTTTTGATTAATATATTTATAGTTTCTATTTTAGCTAATCTGTTGCTATGGAGGGTCGTCTTCACTGTCTGCATGTAAGGCTGGTTCACCCCATCGTCGTCGTCATATATTGCCGTGAGCGTCAGAAGGCGAAGAGGTATGTCAAAGACTCTCCCCTTGCGGAACTGGAAGTTAAAGCATCGGATTCCTCAGCGCGCGTTGTGGGGCTCTGTCTGGATTCCTGTGCCTCTACTTAGGGATCGAAGGCCAGGCTCGTGCTCTGCTAGAAGTCATGGGCTTTCCTACCTAGTACCCTGCCGAGCTCTTTGGCCGGTCATCAGAGACTCAAAGGCCATAGATCGCCGCTTTAAGTGAGATGCCCTGACTGCCTCTTAGAAGGCAGAGGGACCCGATGTATCGGTTTCCGAATGCCCAGCGACCACCCATGGCGGCCGCTGACTGAAGTAACCCGTGTTCTGTAACCTCTCAATTTCCAGTATGAGAGACTCCAGTTTCCAGGGAACCCTCCAGAACGCGGATCCTCTCTTTCTGAACCTTCTTGCAGCATTTCTTTTGCTCTCACGAGCTAGCGAGGAAGTGGTGGCACATAGAGACTAACCTACACCTGCAGAGCAGTTACATTGCGTATACTATACATAGGAAAAAAAAAAATAGGAGCTCTCTTCACTTGCTCGAGCCATGTCTCTTACCATCTCACTGTATCTGTTTCACTTTTGAGACAGTAGAGGTTTCTCACTTCTGTCCAGACCTTTCGCTCTTTGGGCCAGGAGCTCCATCACATGTTAGACGCAGTTGGCCTCGAAAACTCATACGAGCGCCTCCTGATCTGCGCTTGCCTATAGCCTTCTCAGCAGAGGGTGTATTCACCATCTCCTCATTGTTCAAGCGCATTTCTAAATTAGCTCTCCTTCCAGATAACAGCAGCAGAAAAATCACGAAACCAGAAGATCAGCTGAGATCGCTTATGGTATCCTCCCCGTTGCCGTGTAAGGAAAGAACCACTATCTCAGGCAATCTCTAGTGTTCGGTTGCCTACGCCACCCCATTAAGGTAGCTTCACTCATACACTCTCTATCACACCCCAGTTCTGCCCGCACGGAGATGTCCAATCATTATGCCGCCTACCACTCGCATTGAGTGATCTTTACAATCTACTGTGCAGGCAAAATACTCCTTACAGCCACATAAAAATGAACATGAAGAACCTCTGAGGAAGTAGTACCAGAACACAAGAGCGTAAGCTCCAAAAGAGATAAGTCAGTAATCTAGCGAATTATAAAGCCCCCTCCCCCCAACAACCCAGAGGAAGACAGAGGCACCTATAGGATAGCTGGAAATATTAGTCACCGCTTCCACCGCATGACGGCAATACAAAAGTGAAAGATACTTCCTAAGTTATTCCTGTAGGGAAAGACCATAGTCCTCAAATAACACTTACTCTGGTGGCCAGAGAGATTTGCCTACAACTGCGGATGTTAAGTAGCGTTCGTCGCTCATGGCCGATAAAGCTTGGCGTCTCTTGACACGCATGGCGCACCTTAGGGTTTCGATTCCTCCCAGCACCCACTACCCAAGGTGGCTGTCCAGACACCTTTTTCTATCAACTCCATCTAATAGTTCTCAGTGGATGAATAGCCAGTATCACCTCTCTATGACTTCGTCTTGCACCCTGGCATGCACCTTGCATATAGACTTATTACGGGATAAAGGTGTGCACCCAATCTACATGCAGGTACTTAGTAACACCTCATCTAACACATCATACCCAATTAAAACCTTTCCAAATAAAATTTTTAAAAATTATATTATATATAAAGAAGACTTTCCCGATTGGTTCACCTGGTATAACCCTAACTCAATCAACCAGTACAGGTGGGAAGCAGGGGCTAGCCGTATTCTAGTCTCATTTCTTTCCCTGATCCCACCCCTTGATGCCGTTCACACAACGCGGGGAAGAGCACGAATTTACTACTCTCTCTCAAGTCCCATAGTCTGAGCCCCAAGAGCGCGCCCACAGCGATCGCCCTTGTGGCCAACTTCCCAGTATTCTGAGTGAGGGGTCTCTGTCGACCAGACCTTACTGTCGTTGCTGGTGTCTCTGAGGTACTGTTTGACCAAGGCGCAACCCTCAAAGGCGGGCTAGCCTGACCTAATGGTGTGCTGATATGACGTCGCTGGGCCCAACCAGCCATTCCCGACACCGCTCCAAGGGATGTGGCAAGGAGCTGTTTTGGCACAGGAGAGTGGTCTGACCAGTGATGCTCTTCGAGGACTATGCCACATCTTGGCTCCGACTCGCTCTGAGAAGATGCAGCGGCAAGGGCCCGCTCATCAACTTCTCTTCAGTGAAGTAGCCTATCAGCACGGCTTTCACCTTACTCTTTATTTAAGAGCACCGGTGTATAAGTGTAACCGCCAATAGTTCCTCTGTTTCACCCCATGTAAGCCTCTCACCAGGCTATTTAGCCCTTGCCCCACCCTTCCCCAGTGCGGACTGTCCACAAGCCTCTACCTCTGCTGATTCACAGGTCGTTTGGCAAACATACGGCTGACATACTCTGTGCCTGTGTCCTAGATATCCCTTACAATTCTAGTGCAATAGAATACAGCCCAGTTAATCCTAAATCTTGTACAGACTCCTCTGTTACTCTTGACTCCCAAGATTCTGTCCTCTTCAGATAGTCCCACATATTGCTTCCTACCTGGCCACCCTCACTTACTCTATCCTACGGACCTCCCTAGTCTCCCGCCTTCTAAACCCTGGTCCCTTGGATTCGCGCACTTTCCACCACCATCCATCTGTCCCGTGCTATGCTTAACCATCAATCTACCGTATCTCCGTCCATCACCCGATCCGGATTGTGCCCAAACTCGACAGAATTAGACCTTTGCATATTCTGATGGTATGCTGGCCACTTCATGATCTTGACGCAGACATGATTGTGAATAGGTGAAAGGGAATCGGGTTAGACATTGTACTAGGCAGTCCCTCCGGGCATCGAGTTAAAGTGTGCGTTCGCTCTCCTCACTCCTTAATCTTTGCCAAGATCCTTCTAGTGTCCTCACATTCTCTCTGTCCTTACTAGTTTCCTTCCCCTACACACATCTCTTTTTCCGTATCCTTCTTTCTCTGAACGGCGGTCCCCAGTGCGTACTCCTACTGCTTCTGGCCTCGCTTTCCCCCTGATCCTATATCAAGTCCTTCCTCGAGTTTCCGCCTTGGATGCAACCTGCCGCAAGACCTCAACCTCTGGTTGCAGTCTTTGCAGACCCCAGGCGGTGCGCATTTGGAGAGTTAACCATCCGCGCTCGCATTGAGTGGAACTACCCGTCGATGAGTGCATTGGCACTTGTCCATCTGGCCCCTGTACCCTTCGAAGGGTTGCTCGCCTCCGCGAGGGAATTGATAGAAGTGGCCTGACATTCCCACCACCTGTCGGTCATGACCCCCACGGGTGCAGCTAAGGGAAAGAGTGATACCCCAGGAAGGCTGTGAGAGCTTTTTTTCCGCAACACCCAGGCCACGATAAACACATTCCTGTCTGTCCCCGGCGGCCTCCACATCCCAGCAACCCCACATACCTTTCTCCTTCTTGTTGCTCCCTTGGCACCCGGCACAGCCTCACACACCAAACTGATGGCCTCCCTGGGAAAACAGGGGCATTCAGACCCACCACCAGCTTCCACAGGCTGGAGCTGCCACAGAGCTGGGGGAAGGGAAAACTCCAAGTGGCCAGGTCACATCCCAGCCGGCCCTACTCCCACTCTCTATGTTTACTTGGCTGGTGGAATTTTGAAATTTTAATTGGCCTTGTTTATTACCTTATTTTGTCATGACACAGGATTACGGCCGCTTCCTCTCTTGGCTATATTTGCTGTGTTAGAGCTGAACCCCTTATTATGGAAATGAGGACGTTGCTCTCATCTGTAACATTCCGCGATGCTACTCAATATGGTCCCACTCTCCGCTTCCCTAAAGCCAGTAGGCGCTGAAATGGCGAGCCACCATCGCTCCCCTTAACCTTTACCCTCCTCTTCCTATTTCGCGAGGACCTCCGAGCGAAGGCAGAACAGCTGATCTCTCTCTTCAACCTCCGAGAGCTGGGCTGAGCTGTAAGGTGGGGCTCCAGGCCTAAGGCTGAGCTGCTTTTTCCCTAGTCGTCTTTTAAGACACGGAGCGGTCTCTCGGAAAGCTATTAGCTTCCCTTTTAGCCGTGAGCGAGAAACTCGCTAATAGTAGCCCCACCTCAGCTGGCCTTGATGCACCACAGAAGATCTGCCATAAAAACTCTCAACACAATAGCCTACCCACCAAGTGCTGGACCCAAATACAAAGTCAGCGAGTTGTGCACAAAACTCACCCTAGATGGTTGCCACTTTCTATCTGTAATCCTTAATCTGTCTAACTATCTTCAAATCTCCCAGTAGCCACTATTGTCCACTCCCATTTAATCGGGCATGTCTTTTAGCTTACCCACCACCACAATTGCATACCAAACATGTTTTACCTGTAGCTTCCCTCCTTCTGTTCTTCTTCGTCTGAATCTGTTCCTTCCCCACACCCCGATACCCTAGGTGAGTCCAGAAATTCCCGCTCTCCTCCTCGCGCACTAATCTCTAGTTTGACCTGGGAGTTTCCCCGTGGTATTGAAGCTTCATAGGGCTTCTCACTTTTGAGCGGTGCAGCACCTCCACACAACCCCATGTACTGAGGAGGGAAGGGGAGGAAATTCGTCAGCTGCCTCCCCCAAGCCCTTCAGAGAGTTCTAGAGCTTTTCCCTAGGTGGTCCCTAAAGGAAGTAAAGTAGTTAGTTTTTTACCCGCCACTGCCGGGGGCCACCACCCCAACAAGGTTATTAATATATAATAAGAGAAGAGAAGGAAATAGCTCCCTAGGGAGGCCCCCCTCTCATGCCACTGGGGAGTAATACTGAAGGTATTGGTAATCAAATAGTTCGATAGGATGGAGTGACATCTCTGGAAAAGGGGAGGAGTCTAGAGGGACGAATCGAGAAGTCACTCATTCATCACTTAACTAAGAGTCTCTGATGTGCAGGACATTGTGCTAAGCTGGAAAGGAGAGGAGCAGTCTAAAGTGAGAGGAAAGGGGCGGTAAAGGCAGGAGCATTTCTCTCAGCTGGACTATCAACATGAAGGTAAAGGGAAGTGGAGAAGGGCTGAGGCAGGTTTAAGGTGCGAGACAATGACAACAGAGGTTATTGGGAAAGAGCAGGAAGTCCCAGCAAAGCGGGAGTGAACAGAGGACTGGATTGGGTCTAGGAGAGAGAAGAGAGGATGGAGAGGTTGTTCACTCACCCGAACCAAGTAGGAAACCCCAGGTCCCATGACTTTGTCGTTGGGATGCAGCCAGCCCCGCGTGGGCTTATTGACAAAGCTCCCGTGTCGGGTCCACTCCTCGCCCCCCAGCTGGCCCCCTTCTACCCGAGTCCTGCGCCCGCCGCCTCCACTCAGCTTGTTCATGTCCTGGAGGACCCGGCCGACGCAGGAAAGCCTGCAGAGTCCCGAACGCGCGCTGTACAGCTGAAAACAATCTCCCTCCCTTACCCCCTTCCTTCAGCGGCCATTTGTCCCTGGCTCTCCCTTATGGCCCACCCCGATCCCCCAAGGAAGGGAATTGGCCCGCCCTTGAGGTGCGTTCTCTTATCGGAGTGCATCAGCGAAAGAAGGAGCACAAGGTAGTGGGGTTATCGTCCCCAGGCAGAGTTGGCAGAATGGGTCCCAGGGATGAGGCTGACGGGGAAGGCAGCTCCTCCGGGGGAGTAGACCCAGAAGCCCCCTCCTCCAGCGATGACAGAGACTCATTTCGAAGTGGGTTGTACTTCGGCTTGGGGGGTAGAAGATCCATGGCTGGGGTGAGAGGGCAACCGCTGCCCAGCCCGGCCCCCCTGCCAGTCGAGGCAGGGGGGCCAGGCAAGGGGCCTCCCCAGGCCCTTAGTCTGGTCTGACCTCTGCAGCCTAGTGGTCACAGAAGTCCTGGGAAGGTGAAGAACAAGAAGCTTCAGCTCTCCACGTCAGACCTAGCCAGTTTCAGGCCTCCATGCTTCCCCCATCCCAGCGTGGCAATGCCTCTTATGGCTGAGGAGTACAGGCTGGACCCAGAGCTGACTGGCTCCTCCCCAGGGGCGGGGAACTAAAGAGAGACCAATCCCAAGGACAGTGCTGACTCACAGGCTCCAAGGGGCTGAGCCCCCCTCCGTCCACCCCCACCTAAGGTAGAGCTAGCTAGCCAAGCCCCTGTGGCCCTCTTGATAAACAGTACAAAACATACTAGTAAATAACTGGGATAGAGAGAAGTGGGCGAGTAGGAGGAAAGATGGCCATGTAGATAGCCGAAAAGAAAGAAAGCCAAAGTTTAAGAGGCCTAGGATCAATCCAAACAGGACAAGAGCAGGCCAAAAGCGAAGCCATGGGAAGCCAGGAAGAATTGAGCCGAGGGAAGCAGAGGATTAAACAGCCACTGCCAATAGACAAAGGAAGATGGAATGGTCTCCCAGAGCCCCCCGACATTTCCCGTCCTGTCCTGGCTGAAGTACTCCAATCCCCTCACCTCCAGTCCAGACCAACCCCCACCTCTACACAGCAGTGGTGGTGGTCTGCCCAGGGAGCCTCGAGCCATTAGCATTCCTCTGCCACAACAGCGTGAGGGACTAGAGCTTGGAAATTGGCAACGAGGACCCAGTAGTCCCAGCCTGGATACAAACCAAAGGCCCCTGCAAGTTTAAAAGAAAAGCAAACTGTTTTGTGAAAGTGTATGGGTGGATTAGTCTCCTTGATTTTAGTTGGTTACATTGCAGAACGTTAGTCAGTCTATTACAGCCAATGAGAACCAGTGTAAGGTTCAAGGCCCGTGTTCTCCATACATACATGGAATCCACCAAGGAGCAACAGACTCCTGCCAAGCACTGCTCTGCCCCCTTTTCCACAGGCCTGCTGAAGAAAGCAAGATTCGAAGAGAGGCCAGGCACTAGTTTAAGGCCAACTCCCGGACTGCAGGGACTAGAGTTTGAAGCCCTGCACACTCAACAATGCCCCTCCCACTAGTGAGGGGTTCTGGCCTTCAAAGTAGGAGAGGAAACAGTCCTCCAAAAGAACTGGGGGCTACAAGCCAAGAAGAGATAATGGCTTAATTTTGGTTACTGGACAAACCTGGTGTCAATCAAGCCGTGCAGAAGTAGAAACCACCCGAAATTTTGGAATATGGCTTAGAACTAGCACCAATAAATAAAATATTTTTAAAAACCTAGCACCAATAAATAAAATATTTTTAAAAACCTAGCACCAATAAATAAAATATTTTTAAAAACCTAGGACTTGGGACTGGAGAGATGGCCTAGCGGTTAAGAGCGCCGACTGCTCTTACAGAGGACCGGGGTTCAATCCCCAGCACCCACATGGCGGCTGAGAACCGTCTTTAACTCCAGTTCCAGGGGAATCCGACACCCTCTTCAGACCTCCGCGGCATTGCACGACACGGGAGCACAAACCTACATGCAGACAGTACGTTCATACACATACAAAAATAAATAAAAATTTTTTTTAAAAGAAAAAATATTTTATTTATTAAAAATTTATTTATTTATTTATTATTTACTTGTTTACTTATTTATTGGTCTTTTTGAGATAGGGCTTCCCTGTTGCCCCAGCTGTCCTGGAACTCCCTATGTAGACCAGGCTGGCCTTGATTTCACAGAGATCCACCTTCCTCTGCCTCCCAAGTGCTGGGATTAAAGGCATGAGCCACCATGCCAGGTATTATTTTTATTTTTTATGTGTGTAAGTGTATTGCTTGCATGTAGGTAGGTGCACCTGAGTTAGGCAATGCCTGTAGTGATTAGAAGAGGGCACCATATCCCTAGAACTGGAGTTACAGGCAGATTATTAGCTGCCTTGTGGGTGCTGGGAATCAAATTTGGGGTCTCTGCAAGAGCAGCAGTGCCCTTAACCACTGAGCCATCTCTCTAGTTCCTTGAGTAAGTCACGCTTTTAAAAAAATTTATTTATTTATTTATTTATTTTCTGTGTGTATGAATGTACTGTCTGCATGTAGGTTTGTGCACCTGTGTTGCGCAATGCTGCGGAGGTCAGAAGAGGGTCTCGGATTCCCCTGGAACTGGAGTTCTCCTGGAATTGGAGTTACAGATGGTTCTCAGCCGCCATGTGGGTGCTGGGGATCGAACCCAGCTCCTCTGCAAGAGCAGTCAGCGCTCTTAACCCCTAGGCTATCTCTCCAGCCCCAAGTCACGCTTTTTGAAATGTGGGCTGGGGTCCTTGAGTGCAGCCAGCCCGGGACCCTATCAGAACATTCCCACTCCTGTTTTGCCTGTTGTCCTGATGAAGTCACCTCATGCTCGCCTCCCTGTCCCTAGAACCTGCGGGTGGAGACCCTGGGCCCAGAACTCAGGATGCACTCAGAATCTGAGGGAGTCCCCGAAGTGCCTCCAGGCCCCTCCAAGGCAGATGGTGAAGAAGTAGCTAGGACCTTGGATAGAGAAGGTAATGGGGCTCTGTGAAGGGTTGACATAAGCCACTTTCTATCTTTTAGGGCTTTTCCTTCAGGGCATAGTGGTGCCTAGTCTATTTACCCATCAATCTCAGTTTATGAGCTACCAAGCTCCACCCTGACTTTTTCCTGCCGCATTCCAACTGAGGCCTGTAAGAGCTAGAGGATGTATAGAAAGCTCATTTTGGAGCAATGTTTTTTGTTTATTGTTGTTTTTTTTTTCTTTTTCTGGGCTTTCTGTTCCACCACAGGGACCCTCTTCCATACAGAGAGCTCCCAGAATGAAAGCACTCTTCTGCCAGAGGGGGCCAAGATCAAGGTAAGGCACTTTGCTGGGGGTGGGAAGAAAGTGAGACAGGCCTGCTCACAGCTATGTCCACAACAGGCCACTCTGGAAGGTGATGGTCCTGGTGTGGAGACCCCTGCAGGAGACACGGTGGTCCAGGAAGATTTGCAGGAGACTTCTGTGGTGACAAGCCTAGGACCAGACACACAGGACCTGGAGGATGAGAACCTGCCACAGAATCTGCCCTCAAGTCCCAAAGCAGGTCAGAGTCCTCCTTGCATTCAGTTTACACCACCTTCTAGATGAATGGGAGAAGGAACAGTCCTCACTGCTGAGCACAGGGTCAGGCCTGGGCTCTGAACTTGGCAGCTGCCTGGCCTCCTTCTTCATGATCACCTGAGGACTCTAGGGCTCAGCTCTTCTTCCGTGTGGCCTCTTTTCTTGCTTCTAGGTCATCACCTTCATTTCCAGAGCCCCTTCCTTGTGCTGTCTCTGATTCCATGATGAGGGAAGGTGAAAGGTTCAGGAACTGTACAAGAAGCTGATCAGACTGAGCCAGAGAAGCACATCAGACTATGAGGGACACAGAAAGGAGGTGTAACTAAGGGGCTCCTAAAGGTGGGGAAGACAGGCATCTTAGGGAATGGGTTGAGCACGGGCGAGAGGCAGGGGTAGTTGAAGGTTCCATCTGAGTGCAGTATTGAGCACAGAGAAAGGAGTCTAGGAAGAAAATATTCCAAAGCTTTGGCATCAACAGAAGGGCGGGGTGAGTCCAAGTCTGTCCAAGCCAGTGGTAAGAGATGTGGAAGAGGTGTACCCCACCCCAACGCCCCCAATCTCTGTAGAGGACTGCAGGAAAGGAAGAGACTGGGGCCTGGGACCATTTAGGGTGTAACTTCGGGAATCAGGCACAGAGGCCGACCTGATCTAAGGCAGGGACCCTAGGGTCTGTGAAGAGGGTGATCAAGGGGAGAACTGTCCAGCCCTCTGCAGTAGAGTAGGGAGGGAAGATGAAATTTGCCACACGGCAACAATGTACCTTTTCCTGAAAGGCTGGGCAATGGACCACAGGGTGTGGAATATTTGGTCCCTGGGGGTGGGGGGGTGGGGGGAGAGCACTCAGAGGTACAGACACACAGGCTCCAAGCTCTGGGAAGGTCATAGAGGTGAGATCAGTGTGTGTGGGGGGTGAAACAGTATGAATCCTGGAAAGTAAGAGAGAGGAGAGAAGAAAGAACCAAGGCAGCAGATGGCTGGAGGGGTCCCAGAGGACCCAGGAGGGTGGCTGGAGGGGTCCCAGAGGACCCAGGAGGGTGGCTGGAGGGGTCCCAGAGGACCCAGGAGGGTGGCTGGAGGGGTCCCAGAGGACCCAGGAGGGTGGCTGGAGGGGTCCCAGAGGACCCAGGAGGGTGGCTGGAGGGGTCCCAGAGGACTCAGGAGGGTGGCATGGCTGTAGAAACTTGATATGAGGCCCACACTGGCTGAGGAAGGATGGTTTTCAGGATGAAACTGGCTTTTGCTGTTCACAGATGAAAGGGCAGGTCTTTTGCCTCCGGACTGGACAGGGGGAGTCAATTAGTGTCCAGGCCTACAGAATAGGGTCTTCACGTGCTCTTTCTGTGGTCAGGACGGGGGTTTTCTTGTGCCCTCCTCTTCTCCTGTGCACTGTCTGTAGTTGCTTTACTGTTTGTCCTCTTTCTTTCCTCCAGTTTGGATCAGGGAAGAGGGTGGCTGCCCCAGCAGCGAGGATGACACTGATGTGGATGTGGAGGGTCTACGGAGACGACGGGGCCGAGAATGCAGCCCACCCCAGCCCAGGACACCTGCCAGTTCAGAAGACCAGGCGAAGACTGAGGGTGTGGGCGGAGAGCTGGGGGTCTCCCTCAACATGTGCCTCCTCGGGGCCCTTGTTCTACTGGGCCTGGGGATCCTCCTGTTCTCTGGTGAGTGGTATTTCTGACGAGCCTTCAGACTATTCTTGGTCCTGCCCTCTTGTCCTGGCCTGCCCTTACCTCCCTGTTCCCGAGGGCCTTACCAGACTGTCTCCATCCTCAGGTGCTCTGTTGGAGCCAGAGACTGGTGAGTAGGGAGAGGTCCTAGCCTCGTGGAGGTGGATGTGAAAGTGACTGTGTGTGGGGAGTGGCTTTCAGGGTTGCGAGTGGATATGTTTGGGGTTGCATATTGTTTCTCAGTTGACTTTGTCAGGTATTCAAGTTAGCCCTTGGCCTTTTAGCTCAACGGACCTCTGAACCATGGCGTGTGTCCAGGGCAGGAGGAGTGACTGGGATGGGGAAGATGGGCTCTGCGGGTCTTGAGCCTGGGTTCAGGGCCTCACTTACTCACAGGGCCCATAGAGGAAGCAGAACTACAGGTCTACCCAGATACTGGGTCAGAGACTGAGATGGTGGATGCTGTGGGGAACGGGCAGGTATGTGTGGTATCTCCATAGATGTCAGGACCTGGTGGGGAGAAGCTGGGTTGCCCTGGGTGTAGGGTGGCATGATGTAGCTGGCTCTTCTGCTCTCAGGACATGGTAAGGGAGCAGCTGCAGGCCTCGGTGTCCCCTGACAGTGTCCCCAGTCTGCAGAGCATGGGCCTTCTTCTGGACAAGCTGGCCAAGGAGAACCAGGACATCCGCCTGCTGCAGGCCCAGCTGCAGGTGGGCCCCAGTGTGTTCAGGGCAGTGGGATGGGGGGCTTGGCTGGCTATCTTTGCCAGGTGTATGTCTTTTAAAGTATTTCTTATTTAGGCATATATGTGTGAGCCTGCGTGAGTTTATGTGCACAGGAGCCTGAGGGGGTAGAAAAGGGCACCAGATCCCTGGTACAGGTGGTTGGGAATCACCATGTGGGTGAGGGGAACTGAACCTGGGTCCTCTGCAAGAGCAGTAAGTGCTCTTAACCACTGAGCTGTCTCTCCAGCCCCTCAGGTGTATGTCTTAGTGGTGTTTTCCTTATTCACCTGCCCCTTGTCAGTCCCGCCACAGTCAGGGCATCTTCCTGGTTCTCTGTCCACCTCCCTCATGCTAAGAGCTATGGAAGGGCTAGAAAACCCATTTTACACAGCAGATCACCTCTAATGGGTTGATACGATCTTCCTAGAGCATTTCAAGAACATGCCAAGGCTAGTGCTAGGTGCTGGGATCGATGAACAATTTCTGTTCTGGGTACCAGAGGTAGAAGTGGGACTAGGAGAGCCACATAATGGCTATGATCAGGTGGATCTAAAGGGTGTGTGTTTATGTAAGGACAGAGCCGAGCTGCTGGGACCAGGATGGACTCTGGCCATCCCAGGTACTGATTCAGACTAGTGGTGAGGAGGAGGAGAACCAGAGCTGGGTATTCCAGGCAGTGCTGGGCTCAAACCCAAGGCTTGCATATGCTAGACCAACAGTCTCCAGACCCTGCCCACTCCAATGGAATAAAACTGGGGTAGGGGCGTTGGGCCCATACTGATGAGGACTTCTGCTTTCTTCTGTTCCTAACCACATTCTAGGCCCAGAAAGAAGAGCTTCAGAGCCTGATAAAGCAGCCCAAAGGGCTGGAAGAGGAGAATACCCAGCTCCGTGAGGCCCTGGAGCAGGGCAAGACATCCCAGCAGGCCCTGGAGTCAGAGCTGCAGCAGCTAAGGGCCCGGCTCCAGGGGCTGGAGGCTGACTGTGTCCGGGGCACAGATGGGGTGTGCCTCAACGGGGGCAGAGGTCCACAGGGTGACAAGGCCACCATGGAGGAAGGCCACAGGAGCCAAGGGCCAGACCCAAGCCTCCTGGAGCAGCAAAGGCGGCTGGAGGCCGAGGCCCAGGCTCTAAGGCAGGAGCTGCAGAGGCAGCGGCAGCTGCTGGGGTCTGTGCAGCAGGACTTGCAGAGGGGCTTGCGGAATGCTGGCCGAGGGGCCCCTGCACTTGCTGGCCTGGCTGAGCTTGGTCATAGGTTGGCCCAGACACTGCAGGGCCTAGAGAACTGGGGCCAGGACCCTGGCATTGTTGCTAATGCTTCGATGGCCTGGCACCAGAAGCCCCACTTCCAGAATTCCAGGGAGTGGAGTGGAAAGGAGAAGTGGCGAGATGGGCAGAGGGATCGGAAGACTGAGCACTGGAAGCACAGGAAGGAGGAGTCTGGCTGGGAGGGGAAGAAGAGCTGGAAGGGTGAGGACAAGGAGCCGGCAAGGATGTGGAAAGAGGGCAAGCCACAGGCAGGGGAATGGGGGGACAGAAAGGATAGCAAGCAACAGGACTCCAAGGCACCCCATAGGAAAGGTGGCAAGCCCCACACTGGACAGAGGCAGAAGCATTCTCAGGGCAGAGAGGTGGCAAAGGACAGGCCTGATTCCCTGCCCTCCTGGGAAGAGCTGCTGAGGCGCAAGTACCGGGCCCCCCATGGCTGCTCTGGTGTGGTTGAGTGTGCCCGACAGGAGGGCCTGGCCTTCTTCGGCATGGAACTGGCCCCTGTGCGGCAACAGGAACTGGCTTCTCTGCTGAAAACATACTTGGCACGGCTGCCCTGGGCTGGGCAGCTGACCAAGGAGCTGCCCCTCTCACATGCTTACTTCGGAGAGGATGGTGTCTTCAGGCATGACCGCCTCCACTTCCGGGATTTTGTAGATGCCCTAGAGGACAGCTTGGAAGAGGTGGCGCTGAGACAGATGGTTGATGATGATGAGGTGGATGACTTGGAGGACTTCATCTTCAGCCATTTCTTTGGTGATAAAGCACTGAAGCAGAGGTGGGCAGCGGGAGGGGACCTACAGAGGGAACTAGAGGGGTTTGAGCACCTGGGGGGCCTGAGTGGAGGGCTTTGGCTTGAGACCTTTTCTCTACTTCTGACCCCCAAACATTAGAGGAGTGCTCCAGCTATGCTTCCTGCCTTCCCTTGGGGGGCATAGCAGTCCTGGCACAGTAGTAGCCCTTTGGGGATGGGAGGTCCCTTCTTTCCCACACTGTACCCGAATGACCTGCCTTTCCTGGTGGTGCCTTCATCCTGGGAGAGCCGCTCTCTCCAGTGGGAGCTGCTCGAGTGGGCTTCTTTCACAGGAATGGACTCATCTTAGGACCCCCCCCTCTCAATGCATGATATTGTCCTCTGAAAGCTTTTTCCTGCCCCATCTCTTTCTGCTCACAGGTCACGGAAGAAGAACAAGCACTTGCGGAGCCCCCGAGTTGTGGGACCCAGGGAGGAACACAGCCGCCATGCCCACCACTACCGTGGCTGAGCTCTGCCCCGAGAGTCTGGGCTTGGCCTGCACCCAGCTCAAGATCCCCAGCATCATGTGACCCTAGAAGCCATGTGTGTTCCCACTGTCCAGCTGGCCTCTCTTGGCTCTTTAGTGTCCTTGAGTGTCCTTCAGAGAAGACAGCAAAAGCACCCAGCCCTGTGCTGGTACCTCCTTTGCTAAAATAGGGCTGAGTTGGTTCTACAGAGTTGCTTATGCAAATGTATGCAAATGCCCAGGGCCCTGGATGGGGCCTGCACTGACTTGTGCCTGTTTGCAGGGGCCTGAAGGACTGCCCATTTGGGAGTATGTTCTTATCCTGAAGCCAAAGAGCTCTCCCTCCACCCTGGTGGCTGTCTGGGCTCCACAGCATGGCCTGCAACTCCTGGGACTGACTGGGGCCACCACGTGGAGGTCTAGAGGGACTAACCCAGGGTTTCCTTGGCTTTGGAAGCAACTGCCCCCAGGGGTCAGGTTTCCCTTTAACCCTGCTTCTCACGTGACTTTTCTTCTCCGTGAGGGCTCTGCCACTTGGAGTGTTTGCTAAGCACAGGGGACACCTCACAGTGACCACTCCAGTGGGAGTGCAGCCTAGGCACCGCACTGAACCCTTCCCCTCCCTCATGCCTTTCTCTTCCTTGATGCCATCCCAGCCTTGAGCTCAACCCCCAACTTGCTCACAGCTGCCCTGGCTGAACCCCTTGCAGATGAACCCCTGTGGAGTTGGAGACCCGGGCTCTACTCCAGGCCTGGTGGCCTTGGGCCAGGACATCCCCACAACTCTGGTGTTCTTATCCTTGGAAAGGGAGTGAAGGAGTAAATAAAGAAAGGCAGCAAGTGCCTATCTTACTTCAGACTCATGGGAGTTGGTGTGTTCTTTGGACAGTCCTGTGGAGTGCCTGGGACAGCACTGGTTTCTGGATCTGCAGAGGTGAGGGAGCCGCTAGGTGGCACCCTGGCTTCATATTGTCTAGACGCTACCTCGGTACGACCCCACATCTCGGACCCCCACCTACTTATTAGCCCTTGAGAGTTCCTGAATCCTCCTGGCTATTCTTTAGGAAGACCTTCTGGATATCTAACCATAATCCTGTTGGCAGCACACGGGCCTTCTTGACTACTCCTGTAATTGATTTCTGTATTATTTAGCAAGTGCTTATGTGTCAGTATTTAAACACTGTTAAGCTGGGCATGGTGGTGCACGCCTTTAATCCTAGCACTCCAGAGGCAGAGGCAGGCAGATCTCTGTGAGTTCAAGGCCAGCCTGGTCTACAGAGTGAGTTCCAGGACAGCTGGGGCTACAGAGAGACCCTGTCTCGAAAAGACCAAAAAAAAAAAAAAAAAAAAAAAAAAAAAGTGGGCTTATTCAATTCAGGTGCTAGACAGAACAGGTTGGGGACTGAATGGAATGGGTGGCTCATTCTGCAAGTGTCTGTAAAGTCTATTGTAACAGAATCAGAGGGGCCCTGGGAATATAAACACTTCAATGCATTTATAATCTGGAGGAACTGCAGTTAGATAAAGGAAGAGCATACCCTCGGGCAAGTCAATGATGTAGGTTTTGAGAAGTTCTCTGTTTCTAAAGTGGCAATTGGTGGAAGCAAGCACAGCCTGACTGAGGACCAGGGCTTGGAACAGGTTTTTGGATCATTGTCCTCAGGAGGAAGCTTGGCTTAACCTTCTTTGTGCTATTCACCTACAGGTGCTAAAGATAGTCCTTGTTGGGCATGGCTGCACACGCCTTTAATCCCAGCACTGGGGAGGCAGAGGTAGGTGGATCTCTGTGAGTTCAAAGCCAGCCTGGTCTCCATAGTGAGTTCCAGGCCAGCTGGGGCTACAGGGAGACCTTGTCTCAAAAACACCAAAAATAAATAAATAAGGGGCTGGAGAGATGGCTCAGCGGTTAAGAGCACCACCTACTCTTGCAGAGGACCTGGGTTTGATTCCCAGCACCCACATGGCGGCTAACAACTGTCTTTAACTCCAGTTCGAGGGGAATCCAACACCCTTTTCTGACCTCTGTGGCATTGCACGACATGGGTGTACCAACCTACATGCAGACAGTACACTCATAAAAAATAATTAAAAAAAATAAAAATAGATAAATAAAATAATCAATTAAAAGATAGTCCTCAACAGACCAGTAGTATATTACCCAGTAGCTGGGAGAGAGCTTAAGGCACCACGATTCTGTGTCTGTGGGTTCTGCGCCTGGGGGTGAATTGCACAGCATTCTCTGGCTTCCAAGGGCATTCATAAGGGCCTTTCTGGACCCTGGCTTCATTCTAGGACCCATTTCCTTTGTATAACAAATTTGGGAGACTGGGCGCCACTCAAGTCCCTTCCTGTTCCTCTTGCTGCACCTTCAGGGAGTTGATGGGCTGAGCTGTGGGAAGCAAAGGAGAAGCATTAAGCCGAGGTCAAGTTGGAGAGGCCCCTGGGAAGCAAGCCCCACCTGCCATGGCTCTGTCCTCTCTCCATCACTGCCATGACCCCACAGCCATGCTGCTGAAGAGTGACCATAGATGTTTTTCTTTTTTTTTTTTAATTTATTTTCTGTATGTGTATGAATGTACTGTCTGCATGCAAGTCTGTGCACCCGTGTCGTGCAATGCCGCGGAGGTCAGAAGAGGGTCTCCGATTCCCCTGGAACTGGAGTTCTCCTGGAATTGGAGTTTCAGATGGTTCTCGGCCACCATGTGGGTGCTGGGGATCGAACCCGGGTCCTCTGTAAGAGCGGTCGGTGCTCTTAACCGCTAGGCCATCTCTCCAGCCCCCATAGATGCTTTTCTGAGTGTGGGGTCAGTGTGCGAAGATAAAGTCAAGGAGGGATAGAGGAAGAGATATCACTGTCCCCTTCCCACTTTCGTGAGGATTCAAAGATGGTACTTTGGTGGGCTGGGTGAGCCTAGAAAAAGATTCACTGGGTGCTGCTACAGGCCCTGTTGGTCCCCTACGATCTGGGCTGGGTCCTTGTTTGAAGCCCTTGGCTTCTGCAGGCTTGGCTTTGCACTCTACCTGGGCATTCCACAGGAGTTGGCTGCTGCCCTCGGGGCAGCTCTGGGTGCCTGGCAGGGTCACTGGAGTTGTATCTTTGAACCTCCTTCTGTTCTCCCCTCCCCTTTCCTCTCTTGTCTTTAATGTAATTTTTTTTTGTTTTTTTTTGTTTTTTCGAGACAGGGTCTCCTTGTAGTCCCAGCTGTCCTGGAACTCACTCTGCAGACCAGGCTGGCCTTGAACTCACAAAGATCCGCCTGCCTCTGCCTCCCAAGTGCTAGGATTAAAGGCGTGCGCCACCAAGCCCAGCTTCCTCCTTTGTCTTTGGAGTTAGGTTCAGGGCTAGGCAAGTGCTCCATCAGTGATCTGCACTTCTCTTCATAGTTTATTTTGAGACAGGATGTTGCTGTGTAACGCTGGCCAGCCTCAAACTTTCTGTCCTTCCGCCTCCTCCTCTGGAATGGCCAGGACTAGAGTCGCATCGTTTCCGGGACCTTCTGCTTTTAAAATGAGCTTTTCTCTGGCCAGGCTCCCAAACTGCTTTCCCAGTGCTGCTCTGAGCTGTTCCTCTGCTCCCCTTTCTTTCCCAAGCTGTCTGGATGCCCTCAGCCCAACCTTCTATCACTCTTGGCCTGCCAGCTACTCGGGACCTGCTTCCTAGAGCCTCCAGGACCCTGAGTTTGCCGTTCCCTTCCACCTGGGCTGTGGTGACAGAGGGGCAGTGAGTCACTACAGTCCTGAGCACCCTGTTAAGTCTTAAGAGTCAGGGCAATTACTACTTTTGAAAGCTGCTCCCAGGCTCTTCTGCGGGGCCCAAGGACAGACCACTGGCTGTTGCAATGGGAACCTCCCAAAGGCACCCAGATGTGGGAGCTCTTTATCCAGCCCTGTTCTAGGCCACAGATGTGTCTGGTCCCATCACATGCTTCCAGCAAGGGCCTGGGCGGGCCATTGCAGGCAGGTGGGGACCCGTAGTCCCAACTCTGCCTTACTGCTTCATCTCTGAGCTTCCTGAGCCAGGACAGAAGCCGCTGTCTACACTTAGCTTTTTGTCTGAGTCCGCTGGCCCTCCCATCCTGGCTTCCTGGGTCCCTCATCCTGGGATGTCTCCCCTTTCCATCACTGTTTAGCTTCTCCCAGGCCACGTGGGGCCAGAGGACTTTACCTAAAGCTAAAGTCTGAGTGAGCTCGAGGTCAGAAAACTTAGTGTGTCAGGTGTCTGACTTGCCCACTGCTGGGCCTGGGTGAAATGTCCCTATTCTCTGAGGCCTTGGCCACTCTTTAGGAAAGTGGACACCACAGATCCCCTCTTCAATGAGTCACTGTGAGGTATAAGACAAGACTGCAAGCTGCAGAGGACTACGATTGTGGGTGTCCACAGGCCTTTCCTTCCAGGGCTCCTGGTGGATATCCAGAACCACAGATCTCAAGTCCCTTATATAGGGTGGGGAACATTTGCATATTCCCCGAGCACAGTCTCCTGTGCAGTTAAACCATCTTTAGATTACTTATAACAATAGCTAAAATAAATGCTAAGTAAAAGGAAAAACCTGCACATTCTCAGAACAGTTACAATTTTTCCTCAAATACTTTTTCTTTTTATTTAAATCAATGTATCATGGAACTCTGGCTGGTCTTGAACTCACTATGTAGCTAACCCTGGCCTTGAATTCCTGATCCAACTGCCTCAGCCCCCCAAGAGCTGGGATATATAGGCATATTCTGCCATGCTTGCCTCTTCTTTCTTTTCTTTCTCTCCTTTTCTTTTCCTTTCTATCTCCTTTTTCCTCCCCTCTTTCTTCTTTTTGGTTATTTTGAGCCAGGCCCAGGTTGGCTTCAATCTTCTGTAACTACTCCTTCCTTAACTCCCAACTTCTTCCTTTTTGTTTTTAAAATTCTTATTACTTGGGGCTGGAGAGATGGCTCAGTGGTTAAGAGTGCTGGTGTTCCTTCAGATCTGAGTTCAAATTCCCAGCACCCAGCTAACAGCCTGTAACTTCATTTCCAGGAGATCTAATGCCCTCTTCTGTCATCTGTGGGTATTGCACGACACAGGTACTTTTACACACAAGCAGGAATAACACTCATACACATAAAAAAATAAAACAGCCAGGCGTGGTGGCACAGGCCTTTAATCCTAGCACTTGGGAGGCAGAGTCAGGCTGATCTCTGTGAGTTCAAGGCCAGCCTGGTCTACATAGTGAGTTCCAGGACAGGCTGGGGCTACAGGGAGAACCTGTCTCAAAAAAAAGCCAAAAAAAAAAAAAAGGAGCTGGGTGTGATGGCACACGCCTTTAATCCCAGAACTTGGGAGGCAGAGGCAGGTGGATCTCTGTGAGTTCAAGGCCCAGCCTGGTCTACATAGTGAGTTCCAGATCAGCTGGGGTTACAGGGAAACCCTATCACAAAAAGGCAAAAATAAATAAATAACATTTTATTATTTATTTATTGTGGGGGGCATTAGGTCACTACAGTCAGGTGATAGCTTGCAGGAGTTAGCTCTCTCCTCTTGTGTGGGTTTGGGGACTTGAACTCAGATTTTCAGGCTTGGCAGCATGTGTCTTTTCCCACTGAGCCATCTCACTGACCCCATTTTTCTGTTTTAGACCAATTCCCACTATGTAGCTCAAGCAGACCTGGCCTAGAAAGTCAAGATTTTCCTGCTTCCTGCATGTGGGATTACAGGAGCATGCACGACATGGCTGGGAGTGCCTGAGAGCTGCTAACCTGGGAGGAGAGGGCACTGGTGTCAAGCTTGGTAGCAAGAGCTACCAGAGAAAGAGTCCCCTGCTCCAAGGCTGTGCTGGGTGTCACTGCCCTTGGTCTTTGTCCCCTCAGGTTAACTGGATAAGTTTAACATAGGCAAAATGCTACCACTTTTTGCTTAATGGTGCCAGGAGGAGTCTGCGGAAGGGTGGAGAAGACCTACCTGGAAGGCGGCCCTTGAGCCAGTTGGTCAAGGACAGTAGGATCATGGTGACAGGGAAGGTTTCATGAGGGACAAAGGTGATTTGCGGCGGGAAGGGAGGAACAGCCTGTGGAGGAGGAGGAAGCCTGCCTGTGAACCCGTGGGAAAGGGAAGGGGTGCCATGGAAGGCACTGGAGGACAGGGGCACCCGTGGGATAATGTGCAAGCATGCAAGGAGGTTGGGAGTCTCAAGGATGGGAGGGGGGGTGGGAACTGAGAGGAGCTGTCTCAGGCTTGGTAGAGGCCATGAATTAGCATGGGCTAGCCTGGATAAGATGGGGACAGAGGGAGGGAGGAATCAAGGACACTAGGCCTCCTAGTCTTGTGACAGTGAATGACTGTACTGTCATGCACTAGAGCATTGGTGGGGTGAGTGGGGAGGTTCTGGGCTTGCTTTTATGATATGGGCCTAGGAATAGGGCTGGCCAACCAGAAGATAATCACCTCTGCCCTCCATAGTGCGCGGCCCTGCCTCCAGGCTGTGTCATTCCTCTGCCCTTCATTCGTCTTGGAGCAGAGCCTCTTAGTAGAAGTCTTTACCAATCCAGGATGCTAACCTTCACTGACCCCAAGGGGAGGCAGGCACCTAGCAGAGCAGGCTGAGTCATCTCCTGAGGTCATCTCTGAGACCCAGTTCAGAGTCAAAGGGACAGGTGATCTGGTTGGGGCTGGACAAGAAGAAACCTGAAGCCACATGTGGGTGGGGTAGAGAGGAAAGTTCTAGAAGCAAGTTCATCAGGGCTGCCTGCTCTGGAATGTGACTGTTTGCCCTCGCCCAGGCATCTCTGGACATTAACTTTTCAAGTCATTTCTGCACTTCTTAGTTCAGTGAGAAATAGAACTTGAAGGAGGTAAGACTAACAGAGGAAGAAACAGAGAGGGGGTAAGGAAATGAGGGAGGGAGGGAGGGAGGGAGGGAGGGACACACACACACAAGAGAAAGAGGTGGAAAAAAAGAGAAGGAAGAGAGAAAGAGAGAGACAGAGAAAAGAAAGAGACAGAAATAGAAAGAGATAGACAAACAGGGAGAGAAAGAGGAGAGAAAAAGGAGAAAAGGAGAGAGAGAGAGAGAGAGAGAGAGAGAGAGAGAGAGAGAGAGAGAAGAGTTGCCCAATACGTCATAGCTGGAGAGAGGCCATGGGAAAGCAGTGGCCTAGACAGCACTTGAACCACTGGGGACTGTGGTCCTCCCCACTGGGTCTGCAGTCAGATCTGTAGTTATTACTCTTATTTTTCCAAGGCCTGGCCCAGGGTCTTGCCTGCTGGGCACAGTGCCCCCTGAGCGTCACCTAGCCCCACTGTCTTCTCCAGCTCTTCTTCCGGGGTCTGTGCATTCCAGTTACCACTGAAGCTCCAGCTCCCTGTGTACCTGGCTCTGGAATCACTGCTTGTTCATCTCACTGGTGGATAGTGGGGGGTAGGAGGTGGGCTCCAAAAGAAGCTTTCATGAGCATCAGAGATGTGGTGAGGCCCAGAGAGGACAGTGACTTGTTCAGGCTCCCAAACTTGCTAGGACAGAGTGGGCCAGGAGTCGAGGCTGAGTGTGTCCTGTTCCTCCTTCCTGCTCCCCTGCTACACACTGAGCTTGGAACTTAGGTTCTTAAGGGTACACAACAGGCTCTTCCTCATCCTTGTCCCTGAGCACTGAGCTCACTCACAGCTCTCTCTGCAGTGATGTGTGGCCATGGCCCCAGGGGGGCAGCAACAGGAGGGACAGGAGGTGGGATCTGCTCAGAACTGGGGTGGGAGGGGGGAGGTAAGGAGGACCCCCAAAGGAGTTGCTCCAGGACCTTGAACAACTGGATATGGGGGTGTGTGGTCCTAGCCATAGGTATATCCATGGAGGGCCCTTCTAGCCTCAGGGGAAGTCCTGGTCTCCCAATCCTCCCTCAGGGAGCACCCATTCATTTGTTCTTTCATCTCTTTATCAATTGTTTGGGAAACTTGAGCCTGGCCTGGGTTGGTACTGTTTGATATGCTTTCCAGCAGCTGAGGAAAACACTGAGTGCAGTGTTGTGAGAGACAGGGAAGGGTTGGCACTGTGGAGGCAGGGTCTGCAAGTCTAGGAGGCTGCCCTGGTCTGGAAGACAGTTGGCTTTGGAGCCAGACAGAGCTGGTCCCATCATTTAGAGCTCTGGATTTTGAGACATGTCTCTCAGCACTCCCCTTCTTTTTTGGTTTTCTTGAAACAGGGTCTCCCTGTAGCCCCAGCTGACCTGGACCTCTCTATGTAGACCAGGCTGGCCTTGAACTCATAGAGATCTGCCTGCTTTTGCCTCCCAAGTGCTGGGATTAAAGGTGTATAGCACCACGCCCAGCCCCCACTCTCTTTCTCTTTACAATTTAATTAAACTTTTTAAAAATTTAATTAATTTATTTTTTATGTGTATGAATTTACTGTCTGCATGCAGGTTTGTGCGCCCATGTTGTGCAATGCCAGGGAGGTCAGAAGAGGGTGTTGAATTCCCCTGGAACTGGAGTTAAAGACGGTTCTCAGCTGCCATGTGGGTGCTGGGGATCGAACCTGGGTCCTCTGCAAGAGCAGTCAGTGCTCTCAACTGCTAGGCCATCTCTCCAGCCCTTAAATTTTTCTTTTTAATTTTATTTATTTTTGTATGTGTATGAATGTACAGTCTGGATGTAGGTTTGTGCACCCGTGTTGTGCAATGTCTCGGAGGTCAGAAGAGGGTGTCGGATTCCCCTGGAACTGGAGTTCTCCTGGAATTGGAGTTTCAGACAGTTCTCGGCCGCCATGTGGGTGCTGGGGATTGAACCCGGGTCCTCTGCAAGAGCAGTCAGAACTCAACCACTAGGCCATCTCTCCAGCCCCCCTTAAAAATTTTTTATGTGTATAAGTGTACTGTCTGCATGTAGGTTGGTGCACCCATGTCGTGCAATGCCTCACAGGTCAGAAGAGGGCGTCGGATTCCCCTGGAACTGAAGTTAAAGACAGTTCTTAGCGGCCATGTGGGTGCTGGGAATCAAACCCGGGTCCTCTGCAAGAGCAATCGGTGCTCTTAACCACTGAACCATTTCTCCAGCCCCTACAATTTTTTTTTAAACCGAATTTTATTTTATTTATTTATTTATTTATTATTTATTTATTTCTATATGTGTATCAATGTACTGTCTGCATGCAGGTCTGTGCACCCGTGTCGTGCAATGCCGCGGAGGTCAGAAGAGGGTCTCAGATTCCCCTGGAGCTGGAGCTCTCCTGGAATTGGAGTTTCAGACGGCTNGACACGGGTGCACAAACCTACATGCAGACAGTACATTCATACACATACAGAAATAAAATTAATAAAAAAAAAAAAAAGAAAATGGGTATCAGCTGGCTGTGGTGCTTCATGCTCTTAATTCTGGCACTCATGAGGCTGAGGTGGGAAGACTGCAAGTTCAAGGCCAGCCTGGGCTACATAGCATGGCCCTGTCTCCAAAACCTTAAATAAATAAATGAAAAGTAAAGAAAAGAAAAAAAATGGATATCTAAGTCAGATGTGTTTGGAAATATTAAGTTCTTCAAAGGAGGTAAGAAGAGCTGGGTGTTGCCCCAGCACATGGCGGCTGAGAACCGTCTGTAACTCCAATTCCAGGAGAACTCCAGTTCCAGGGGAATCCGACGCCCTCTTCTGACCTCCGCGGCGTTGCACGACACAGGTGCACAGACCTGCATGCAGACAGTACATTCATACACATAAATAAATAAATAAAATTAAAAAAAAAAAATAAGTGTACCTGTGTCATACAGTGCCTGTGGAGGTCAGAAGAGGGCATCAGATCCCCTGGAGCTGGAGTTATATAGACAGTTGTTAGCCACCATGTGGGTGCTGGATATCAAACCTGGGTCCTGTGCAAATAGTCTTAAGTACTGAGCCATCTCTCCAGCCCGTGAGCCTCTCTTTTGATTGAGAAATGGTCTGACATATTGTAAATGCTCAAGAAATATGAAGTATTACCTTTTTGTTGTTGTTGTTATTTTTGAGACAGGGTCTCCCTTTAGTCCCAGCTAGCCTGGAGCTCGCTCTGTAGACCAGGCCTTGAACTCAGAGAGATCCACTTGCCTCTGCCTCCCAAGTGCTGGGATTAAAGGCATGCACCACCATGCCTGGCAAAGTATTATTACCTTTTTGGAAGATAGACATGTATAAATGAATAGATATAGAAATAAGATACTACTGTGTGGGTAAATACAAGATGGAACAGGAGCCTAGAAAATGGGTATCAGGGGGCTGGAGAGATGGCCTAGCGGGTAAGAGCACCGACCGCTCTTGCAGAGGACCAGGGTTCGATCCTCAGCACACACATGGCGGCTAAGAACCGTCTGTAACTCCAATTCCAGGAGAAATCCAGTTCCAGGGGAATCCGAGACCCTCTTCTGACCTCCGTGGCATTGCAAGACACGGGTGCACAGACCTACATGCAGACAGTACATTCATACACATAAATAAATAAAATTAAAAAAAAAAAGAAGAGAAATTTGCTTCAAAAAGATGGTAAGAATATTTCAGGCGAAGGGAACACAAAGCCCAGGCACTCAGTCCTTTTGACTCTGGAGAGCAAGATGGAATGGCTTTCGAAGGCTCATACTTTCAAGTGTGTGTATACAGCTGGCAGACTTTCTTCAAATAGGCCTGTCCTCTCTCTCTGCCTCTCTCTGCCTGAAGCAAACCACTCTTTCAGTGGTCTACCCTGTTGTGGGAACCACAGCCCAAGGCATGGGGATAAAAACACTCACCAGAACAGAACATCATTTATAAAAGTTTTTGTTTTTCTTGGGGTCTCCCTTTAGCCCCAGCTGGCCTGGAACTCTCTATGTAGACCAGGCTGGCCTTGAACTCACAGAGATCCAGCTACCTCTGCTTTCCAAGTGCTGGAACTAAAGGTGTGTGCTACCACACGCAGGAAAAGTTTTAATAAGGAAGAAACATGGTAGACAGAAATATGGAGGGCAAGTGCACAGAGAGGGAATGGAGCCTCTGAGAGGAAATGAGACACTTTTGTAGCAGTTAAGAGAAGTCAGCAGGCCTTGCCTCCTTGGCCATTTGTATAGGGTCATATTACAACAGAGTTCAAGAGAACAGCTCCCTATCTTGAGGTAATAATAACACCATTTGTCAAGCACTACCAAGAAGAGACAGGCCACTAGGGATGAGGCACCAGGGGCCATTAGCCCAGTTTTTGTTTTTACTTTTTTTTTTTTTTGGTCTTTTTGAGACAGGATCTCCCTATAGTCCCAGCTGTTCTGGAACTCACTCTGTAGACCAGGCTGGCCTTGAACTCACAAAGATCCACCTGCCTCTACCTCCTGAATGCTGGGATTAAAGGCGTGTGCCACCACGCCTGGCTAGCCCAGTAGTTTGTATAAGACTCTGCAAGCTCAGGCTCTGTCAACTCAGCAGTTGGGGCCTATCTGCTAAAGAGCAGGGAATTTCACCTTTTTTAAAAATTTTTTATTTTTATTTATTTATTTTTATTTATTTCTATATGTTGTATGAATGTACTGTCTGCATGCAAGTTTGTGCACCCGTGTCGTGCAATGCCGCGGAGGTCAGAAGAGGGTGTCGGATTCCCCTGGAACTGGAGTTCTCCTGGAATTGGAGTTTCAGACGGCTCTCGGCCGCTATGTGGGTGCTGGGGATCGAACCCGGGTCCTCTGTAAAAGCAGTCGGTGCTCTTAACCGCTAGGCCATCTCTCCAGCCCCGGAATTTCACCTTTTATTCTTGACCTTTTTATTTTGCAGGTTCGTATATACACAGACCTTTCATGAGAAAACCATTCTCAGGGTCATGTTGTTTCTGAGCCGAGGGCACCTCCCTGTTGCTCTAGGCTAGCGAGGGCTTCCTCAGGCGTCATCTTCCTGAGCCTCAAGAACCAGTGGTAGCATGCATCTCTGGCTTCATTCTTCAGTCCAAGGAGTCTGACTACTGTCATCCCCTGCTGTCTCTGTCACACAGTGCTGCATCTTCCCTTTTCCTGCCTTGGCCTTGTCAGCATGAGCCTTCAACACGGCTTCTATCTGCACAGTCCTCTAAACTAGGCTTCCTTGGAGCTAACTTGTGTGGTACCCTCGCTCCTGGAGGGTAGGGCAGAGAGTTGTATGGGCTAGTGAGGCACTTGGGAGGGAAACACTGCTTTGAGGAGAATTTGAGCAGGTCACCTTGAAGGGCTGGACAGACGAATATGTGTGGGCAGGCTAATGGGCCCTGTGGGCAGACCTAGTATCTGAGGAGAGGAGGGAAAAGCTTTGAACATCCTTTAGAGGGCTGGCCTTGAGAGTGGTGACGTCACTAAGAACCACGGAAAAAGAGATGATTCAGCAGTTTGACTCCCATCCCACACAGGGTGGTTCACAACTCTCTCTCTCTCTTTTTTTTTTTTCCTTTTGTTTTTGTCTTTTTGAGACAGGGTCTCCTTGTAGCCCCAGCTGTCCTGGAACTCACTCTGTAGACCAGGCTGGCCTTGAACTCACAAAGATCCACCTGCCTCTGCCTCCCGAGTGCTAGGATTAAAGCACAACTCTCTCTAACTCCATCCAGTCCCAGGGGATCTGACCCCTCTTCTGGACTCATCAGGCACCAGACATGTATGTGGTGTACATATACACATGCAAGCACAACACTCATACACATAAAACAGAAATAAATATTTTAAAAAAAGTTTTATTATTATTGTTTTATTGTTATTGTTATTGTAGCCTTGGCTGGCTTGGGACTCATTTTGTAAACCAGGCTGGCCTTGAACTCACAGAGATCCACTTGCCTCTGCCTCCTAAGTGGTGGGATTAAAGGCATGAGACACCGTACCTAGCTTATTTTTATTATTTATTATTATTATTTTTGGTCTTTTTGAGACAGGGTCTCCCTGTAGCTCTGGCTGTCCTGAAACTTACTCTGTAGACCAGGCTGGCCTTGAACTCACAAAGATCCACCTGCCTCTGCCTCCCAAGTGCTAGGATTAAAGGCGTGTGGCATCATGCCCGGCTCTCTCCTGTTCTAAAAACTGTAGGGGCTGGAGAGATGGTCTAGCAGTTAAGAGCACCAATTGCTCTTGCAGAGGACGCGGGTTCGGTCCCCAGCACCCACATGGCGGCTGAGAACCGTCTTTGACTCCAGTCCCAGGGGAATCCGACACCCTCTTCTGACCTCTGCAGCTTTGCACGACACGGGTGCACAAACCTACATGCAGACAGTACATTTATACACATACAAGAATAAAAAATAAATAAATAAAAACTATAGTGGGGCTGGAGAGATGGCCCAGCAGTTAAGAGCACTTGGCTGTTCTTGCAGTAGACCCAGGTTTGAATCCCAGAACCCACATGGCATCTAACAACTGTCTGTAGCTCCAGTTCTAGAGGATCTGAAACCTTCTTCTGACCTCCTCGGGCACTGCACAACATGGGTACACTTACATGCAGGCAATACAATCATACGCATAAAATAAAAAAAATTATATACAAAAAATAAAAATAAAAACTCTTGAACAGTGAAATAGCAGGTGTTCTACTAAGCCCCTCCCTCGTATGATGCCACGAAATACACCCTATCTTGTCATTGTCTCCTTACCTCTTGAGGAAGACTTATTTTCTGTGTGGGGCAAACAAACTTGCTTTAGAGAATGTATTATAAAGCACAAATAAGGCAGCTGTGAAAATGCTTCCAACGTTAACATTTTTCTTAAAGAAAAAAATAAGTCTGCCAGGTTCTGTGGAAGGGGAATGTGAGGGCCTGCTCGGGAAATCTTAAGACTTGCCCCCGCTCCCCCCACCCCAGGAAATTTAGTTGAGTCTACCTCACCTCAGGACGTCGGTCCAGAAGGCGGGGCCGTGACGTAAGGTTATGGGCGGGGAAGGACTGTTCCAAGTGCGTTACCGCGGGGCGGGGGACGAGGGCCGCCCAAGAACCAAGCCTCTTTTCCCGTCTCTTGCGCCTAGCGCTCTCGTTCAGACTTGGGTTTCATGATCCGAAGAGCTGTTTTCCCTGCGAGGCAGTGGAGAAGAGCAGAATCCTACCTCCCCGCGCGTCCTACTGGTCGCGTCCACTTCGGGTGGTGTGGTCCGATTTAAAGGGGTCAGAAGTGTCCGCTTTAGGGATCGCGAAGCGCGGTGGCCCCATGGCCCCGCTTGGAGGCGCCCCGAGGCTGGTGCTGCTATTTAGCGGGAAGAGGAAATCCGGGAAGGACTTCGTGACCGAAGCGCTGCAGAGCAGGTGTCTGTAGGGCGGGGAAGGAGGAGAGGGAGCATCGCGTCAAGTGATGGGTTTGATGAAGGGCGCTCTGGACCATGGGTCCTCAGGGAGCAGGACTGGAGGACAGGATCGAAGGTGGATGTCAGCGTCATGGGAAACAGCAGCTTTCACACGTCTTCCTCAAAGAACCGGGGGACTAGCTCTGTAGAACTCTGAAGCTGTAGGGCTCTCTTAAGACACAGTAATTAGTTACTTGCCAGGCAACTTCGATGTGCTTTGCCTATCTTCACAGTAGTGTTGTAGAGTAACTAGTACAGACAGATAAGGAAACTAAAGTGAGGTAAGGGATTTTTCCAAGCCCTCACCCCGAGTGTGTCTGATTCCAAAGGAATGCCAGAATACCCCGTAATAGCGGGGACTTATTGAATATTAGATGCCAAGCACCATGGATCTATCTGTATTGCCTCCCTTAATCTATCTGTATTGCCTCCCTTAATCCTCATAACCTCTCTTAAGTGCTGTGTAGTGTTATTAGCATTTCCATTTCACAGATGGAGAAATGTCTTTTTAGAGACAGGGTCTTCCTGTAGCCCCAGCTGTCTTGCTGTCCGGGAATTCACTCCTGGAACTCACTTTGTAGACCAGGCTGGCCTTGAACTCACAAAGATCCGCCTGCCTCTGCCTCCCAAGTGCTAGGATTAAAGGTGTGCGCCACCCGGCTTTTTTTTTTTTTTTCTTTTTTAGCACCGATTGCTCTTGCAGAGGACCCGGGTTCGATCCCCAGCACCCACATGGTGGCTGAGAACCGTCTTTAACTCCAGTTCCAGGGGACTCCGACGCCCTCTTCTGACCTCCGTGTCATTGCACAACACGGGTGCACCAACCTACATGCAGACAGTACATACACTCACACACACACACACACACACACACACACACACACAAAGTTAAAAGCGCCAGGCGTGGTGGTGGCACACGCCTTTAATCCTAGCACTCGGGAGGCAGATGCAGGCGGATCTCTGTGAGTTCAAGGCCATCCTGGTCTACAGAGTGAGCTCCAGGCCAGCTGGGACTTAAAGGGAGACCCTGTCTCGAAAATACCCCCCCCCAAAAAAAAAGTTAAAAGCCTGGGGTGGTGGTGTGTTTGTATTGTTCCAGCTACAGGGAATGCTGATGGAGGAGAATCACTTGAGCCAGGAGTTAAAGGCCAGAGTGGACAACATAGTCAGATCTTGACTATTTTTTTTTTTTTAAGTTAAAATATGCTGGTGCCAAAAGTTTCAAATTCAGAATTCAAATCCAGCTTTGATTTCCTTTAAATAGTAACAAGCTTTACTCAGTCCTTCCTTCCTATTTTATTTATTTATTTATTTATTTATTTATTTATTTATTTATTTATTTTGGCCTTTTTGAGACAGGATCTCCCTGTAGCTCCAGCTGTCCTGGAACTCCCTCTGTAGACCAGGCTAGCCTTGAACTCACAAAGATCCACCTGCCTCTGCCTCCCGAGTGCTAGGATTAAAGGTGTGTGTCACCACACCCGGCTCCTTCCTTTTTGTTTTTAGAGGGCACCAGATCCCCTGGAACTGGGGTTGTGAGCCTGCCCATGTGGCCGTTGGGAAAGGAACCTGAGTCCCCCTCAAGAGCAAGTTGCTTGTAACCATGGAGATCCCCCTCTTTTTTTTTTTTTTTTTTGAGACAGGGTCTCCCTATAGCCCCAGTTGTCCTGGAACTCAATTTGTAGACCAGGCTGGCTTTGAACTCCCAGAGATCCACCTCCCTCTTGAGTGCTAGGATTAAAGGCCAGCACCACCAAGCCTGGCACTCCCCCACCTTTTAAAACCTGGGTTCTGGGGAATGAATTAAGGTAATCAGGATTTTATTCATTGAGCCATTTCTTCTGCCCAATATTTTCTTAGAAGTTAAGATATTCTGGGGAGCATTTTTGCTAGGGCTTGGAATAGGAGGGCAGAAGAGGGGAAAAATTGGAGCCGGGCTCCTCTCCAAGGCCAGTGTGGAGGCGGCACTGGGAGGAGTCTGTTTTTGGATGCCAGTGTTTCTAAAAGGTTCATGGGCCCAGGGTAGAGTTTAGAACCTCAATCCTTTATCACCAGATACCACCATCAATTCCCAAATGTCCTTGGCCCCAAACATGGATGTCAGAAGCCTAGACAGTGGAATTAGACTGCTGATACTTCACGTCCTGGCTCAACATTTATCAGTGTATGATCTAGGGTAGTATAAACTTGGCTTAGAACAATTCTTTTTTTTTTTTTTTTGGTCTTTTTGAGACAAGGTCTGTAGCCTCAGCTAGCCTGGAAACTCACTGTGTGGACCAGGCTGGCCTTGAACTCACAAAGATCCACCTACCTCTGCCTCCTGAGTGCTGGGATCAAAGATGTGCGCCGCCACACCTGGCTGGTGTAGAACAATTCTTGACCAAGAATAAAATGCTGGCTATTTTTATCTTACTGTTTTCATTACCAACAGTGTTGCTTTTAGTCAGTTCTGTTCACTCAACATCCATTTCCTCATCTGAAACATGAATAAGAGCACTTATCTTGGCTAGGGAGCCGTAACCCCATCCAGTCAGAATGTTACCAGGCCCTTAGTTTCAGGGCTCCTTTAGATTCCTTTGAGTTTCATAATCATTCTTTGTGGGAGACAGGACAGAAGCTGTTCTCTTCATTTCATAGATGAGCAAAGAGGATCAGGGAGTAGAGGCCTGCCAGAGTGCGTAGATTCCTGCAGTAGAAATGAGGCTTTGGCACAGGCCACTGGACTCTTCTGGAGGCTGCAACTCCTGGATGAACTGGGTTCTCATCTCTGTTCCATAGACTTGGAGCTAATGTCTGCGTTGTCCTGCGGCTCTCTGGTCCACTCAAGGAGCAGTATGCTCAGGTAGGTGGCAGCTTGTGGCATTTGGGGGTTGGGTGGATCCAGCTCCTGGGCTTTGGAGCTATGGCTGCTGCTTGAGTCACTGGTGTGGTCCTAGTGAGCCAATATATGAGAGAAAAAGCAGACCGGGAAGGGCTAGAGACACTTGAGTTGGCAGCTCTGATGTCATGTGATTAATAAGGATCTGTGCCTATATCCCCTTAGAAATAGGACACACCACCATACTCCTCCTCCTGCTGGTCTGATGCAACCCATAGAATTCTCCCCTTAGAAATGTAGTCATGAGACTGGAAAGATGGCTCAGAGTGGTTGACAGCATTGACTGCTCTTGCTGAGGACCCAGGTTCTGTTCCCAGTACCCACACATGGCAGCTAACAATGTCTCTAACTCCAGTTCCAGGAGCTCCAATGTCCTCTGACTTCCGAGGGCATTGCATGATGCAGGTGCACTTACATACATGCAGGCAATATACTCATACACATAAAATAAAAATAATAAAATATTTAAAAGAAAAAGAAAAGAATTGTAGTTGCATGAGAGACCCGGGTGATTGGGCCACGAAGTCCTTGCTGAATTCTGAGTTCTTTCCTAGCAAGCACTCACATAAAAAGTCAGGCTCAGACTGGGCATGGTGGTACATGCCTTTTAATCACAGGACTGGGGAGGCAGTGGCAGGCTGATCTGTGTGAGTTCAAGGCCAGCCTGGTCTACCTAGTGAGTTCCAAGCCAGCTAGTCCTACAGGGAGACCCTGTTTCAAAAAGACCAAAAAAAAAAGGCAGTCTTGTAATTCCAGCCTTGGAGTAGGCAGAGATGTCTGGGGCTTGCTGGGGAGCCAGCCTGGCCTAAGCAGGAAGCCCCATGTCCCAGTGAGAGACCCTGTGTCTAGAACAAAACAAGCCCCTAGCCCCCACCATCAAGTGGATGACTCCTGAGGAATATCTGACCTCCATCTGCATAAGCTCATACATGCACACCTCCTATGATCTCTTCTCCACAAACTGTTAACACATGAGTTGTGGAGATATATTAAGTGGTCAGAAACTAAGATGTACAACAGTGTATGGCTGTCATGATCTGTTTTGTATTGGTCTAACAAAATACCTGAGGCTGGGTACTTTACAAGAGAGAGATTTATTTATCAGTCACAGTTCTGGAGCTCCAAGAACATGGTGTGGGTGTCTACCTGGCTTTTGGCAAAGGCCTAGTAGAGGAAGGACAGTGGACAAAAGAGAGATTGAGGGGAGAGGTCTGGATCCTTTTATAGCAACCTACTTTCAGGATGGCAAGTCCAGTCCTATGAGAGTAAGAATTCATTAGTTCTGCCCAAGGGCCTTAGTACTACTTTTCTTTTTCTAATTTATTATTTTAAAAAATTTTTTATTTATTATTTTTCATGTGTGAGTGCACTCTCTGCATGTAAGTTGGTGCACCCATGTCGTGCAGTGCCGCGGAGGTTAGAAGAGGGTGTTGGATTCCCCTGGAACTGGAGTTAAAGACAGTTCTTAGCCGCCGTGTGGGTGCTGGGAATCGAACCCTGGTCCTCTAGAAGAGCAGTCGGTGCTCTTAACCACTGAACCATCTCTCCAGCCCCCCTAGTATTTCTAGGAGCCACCATATCTCAACGCTACCACATTGGGGACAAGCTTTTTTTTTTTTGGTATTTTTTTTTTTTTAAAGCAATTGGCACGCTTTTTTTTTTTATTAATTTTTTCATTTATTTCTGTATGTATTTTGGTCTTTTTTGAGGACAGGGTTCTCCCTTTAGTCACACCTGGCCTGGAGCTCACAGTTAGACCTCGGCTGGCCTTGAACTCACAGAGATCCGCCTGCCTCTGCCTACCAAGTCTAGGATTATTACAAGGAAGCACCACGTACCGGTTTATATTTATTATTTGAGACAGGGTCTCCCTATAGCCCCCAGCTTGTACCAGAACTCACAGAGATCAACATGCATGGGCCACACCGACGGCCCAAAGACCATGTGTGACTTTGAATAGAGCAGCCCCCCCCCCCCGCTCTCCGTCCCCCCACCCCACACCAAGAGCAGGAGCAACCACCAGTCCCAACCACCGAGGTCCACCTCCCCCAAGGCCCCTTGATTTACAGAGTTCACCTGCCTCTGACTTCCTGAGTGCTGGAATAAAAGGG